>CM023542.1:31995313-32356042 GCA_013350335.1 Chimonanthus salicifolius
ACACAATGAACAATGACTCAACAGGGCCACACTTGGCAACCTGAAGTCCTGAACCTGAACAAAATTTAATCCAGGCTGACCCAACTCGAGTAAATTTGGCATTCAAGTAGAGCTATGAGAAAACCAAGAGATGTTCAAGTGGTCAGGTCATAAATGAGTTGGATCATAAATACCACCACTAATCCCAATCTTCCGGGCAGACATGGTCAATAGCTACAACCTTAGATTGTTGAATGACCTCATGTTTTGTAGTATTCCATTGGAAATGTTACCAACTTTCACATAAAATGGTGGAACTAATTTTTCAAAAAGCATTAAAATACCACAATCAGTACATTTTTTACTCAAATTATGTGTATGAGAGAGAGAGAGAGAGAGAGAGAGAGATGCTTTCAAATAAGATTGAACTCATTCGACCAAATTCCCCAGAACAGAATCAAGGTCAAACTGATGAGAGAGCCATGAATTACTTAAAATTTTGAAACAAACAAACTCACTCGATCTAATTCCAGAAACTCTGAATCCAACATCAAACTGCAGAGTGGTAACTACTAACAATTTGGACACAACCACCATTCAACCCTAGTTAATACAACCTTGGTAAGTTCTCATAGAAACTTGTTCAATAGGGTTCCGTGGTGCCTGCAAGATATGGGTATACCAGGTACCTACACAAAAAAGTAGCACATTGTAGTTGAAATCACAAGAACATTGCACAATAAACACATCTTGATAATGACTACCTAGGCCACTGTTGAACTCCACAGGAAGAACTTGATGACAAACCTAATGAATTTTGGACTCCTGCAACAATATTTTTTCTACATTTTTTTTTTGATGACCGAAGGTGTCCAGGCATCTCACAATAGGGGACTTTAGCTGACTAAATCCTTCAGGGCATGCGCACACCTCCCTACACACACATACCGGATCCAAACGATGAGAAGTATATCCATGGAGAGTGGCCTAGAGGGGTTTGAGTGTGAATCGAACTCAAGGCCTCCCTTTATGGGGAGCTTCTTGACCGTCAGGTCAACCCCCTCTGGGTTATAATTTTTCTACAATTTATTAGTATCATGTTGATCATGTGCATGGATACACTACTTATCAATTCAACACACAAATTAAAGCCACAAAGTTCCGGTTCTTGGTTTAGAGAGTAGTTGAAGACGACCATAGAGGTCATCCATTAATGAAATCATCTTCTTTATCAATATCATCATCAAAACCATGTCTGATCTGTCATGGTTAACATTCTGGATTCTACATCTCATGTTATATCTATTTAGGGCCAAATTCTTGGTCAATCCACATATTAACATGTCGCTTATCTAGTCCATTTCATGTCTTAATAAGTCGCGAATCATCTATCTATTTTCTTGTGTAACAAGGATGGTTTGTATATTCTTCCTCGTTCTTTCTGGTGTGTATCATGACAATGTAGATGGGCTTCAGCCTTAAGGAATGCACCAAAATTGTGCTCTATAGTGCTACTAGTGATCAAGTAGTCTAAGAGAGATAATATGCACTTCAAAATTACAAGAAGCCTGTTCATCAGGTCTTCAGCTAAGTATCTTCAGCTTCTACTGCCTAGGAGCTTGCGGGTGCATCTCTTTTTGCTCTGGATCAGTGTTAGAGGTGATGTCTATCCTGCAGCCTGAGAATATATTTTGGTTTGAAGTCTTTTCTTTTGGAAATGGTAACATGACCTGAACCACAACATTCATGACTGCAACAGATCAATGAAGCCATTGTCATTCTAAAGACACTTCTCTTCTTTTCCTTTTTTGTTGTGCAGGTCCCTGATGTCCTACTGTATGCATCCATTCTTTTTTCTTTTGACTTGCAATATTCAAAGGAGCTCGATGACTTCTGCATATCAGTTGTCCCAAGGGATGGATGCAGAAAATTAAACACACCATACTGAGACTAATGGATTAGTATATGCTGAGAATACCATGTCAGCACAACTTGTAGCTAAAAGTGTTATTTGTTGAAATTTTTCATGAATAAATATACTGAGAGTTTAGTGAATAGCCCATTGTCTGTTTCCGTCTTGGCTGAGAACCACCTGTGGGAATTGGATTCTACATCTTATCAGTGAGATCAATGGCATATGACTCGACCTTGATCTACACAATGATTGTCTGATTAAGTCATGGTTTTCAAGCAGCAACAGGTAATACATTCACAACCATTGCTTGTACTATTATTGGCATTGGTAAATATATTTTAAAATTAAAATACTGTTTGCTGAACAAAAATCTAAGATATTGATTATTAACTAAATTGTTGTACTAATTTGATTATTGAGCCATCACAAAAAAAAAAAAATGGGCCCACTTGTAGTACAATTCACTGTTAATTTAGTTGGAAGGCCCATTTGATCCTTCAAGTACATCACATGGATGACAGAACCATGGTTGAAAATTGGCTGAAAAGTAAAGGGGGCAGATATACCATGCTGATGCAGAACAATGCAGCTCATACACCTTAAAATGGGTGTCTTTTTGAGTTTTATGCCACTAGGCCATAATCATCCATGATTTTTTAAAGGTTAGTTATCCATGATTTTTTTTTGAAAGGTAAGTTATCCATGATTTAACACATCAGAAAAGAAGCAAAAAGATTAGTACATTGTTTGATCAAAGAAGACACTGGTGGAGCAATTGTTAGGCAGTTCCTTCAGGGAAAATTCTGATCTGCTTGCTGCAGAGTAGAATTCTTTTCTTCCATTTTGTTATCGATTTCTGTTGCTGGTGTCCATAGGAAGCTTTATTCTGCTGTCAGTTCCTTTTCTTTACAAGTTATACATCTCATAGGCCTCTTCTTTCACATTTTATATAGCCTTCCTAATACCATATTATAATGCTGGAATAAGGTTTTACTATAACAGGAGTTGAAAGAATCAAGTCACATTTAGCACACTTGTAGGCTATTTCATTTGAACTAATAGCAAGGGTAGAATGTTCCAAGTCATGAAGAAAAAAGAAATAGTATATTATGAAAAAAATACCTGTATCATTAACAGTGTCTAGGATTCTGAGTCATAATCATCTAAGCCATTTTTCGCATCAACGACCAACTTCCTGGATTTTGAGGCAATCCCCATGTCCCATATCCATGTTGATGACGTCTCCTGCATCTATGCATCATAGTGACCAAGGACTTTTATAATTTTAACAGATGTCATTAAAAACAAGCTAATTCCATTGAACTATCTCAAACCAATAAATTCTAGGGGTACAATCCAAACATAGATTAAGGGAAAACGGCACATGTTTCTAAAGACATATATACTTCCAAAGTCATAAATGAGAGGTGAATAACTAGCTGCACACCATAAACAATTCAATACCATTTCAATTCAATGTAATATGCAAGAGGAAGGTTGATGGCAGGCCAGGATCAATATAACCAGTGAATCAGGTACTTGAGCTTCACAACATGAAGATACAACAGGAAAAATGGTCAAAATCTCAGATGCTTTTCTACTTTCCATGGATCAAAACCAATACTAACTCCTATGCTAGATATGGTTCACATAGTCATAAAAGCACAGAAAAAAGAATAAATTAAAGACAAGTCACATAAAGGAGGCCCAATCCAGGAATGCTTGATACACCAAAGGGCTTCATGCCAAGAAAGAGGCATAGCACCACCTTTGATACATTAGAGAGAGAGAGACAGAGAAGAAAGAGGAGAAGAAGCGGAGTGGATGTTTTTCATTACCAATCAAGTTAGGGCAACTCTGCATCAGAACTGCAAATAAGAGAATTCACAACTATGCTCCAAAGTCATTAGTTACAGCTAAGCTTAAATGGAATACAAAAGCAATATGCAATTAAAAAAATGTATCAACTTAGAATTACAAAAATTCCTTAACAAACTAACTGTTCCTTCTGTTGCAGCAAACAGGTAATCATGTCCATTCCACCAACCAATGAGAAAAAGAAGCAGAAGTAAATAGCATCCATTATTCCACCAACTAATTACCATGCAGATTCTGTTCTAGAGAGTTATCCAGAAAGAAGATGAAACATATAAAGAATAAACATGAAATGATCATGACACATTAAATTAATTATAATAACTGGGGCGTTTCATTACATATAGACCTCCATGCCAATAAATTTTGAAGACTGGCACATGGGACAGAAACTGAGTTTACTCTCACAATCCTTGCAAAGACAGAGATGCCTGCAAGGCAACAAAAGCATGCACACCTCATTCACTCTGCAGATTTTACAAGTCATTGAGTCTTTCAAATCCTTATTCTCCTTGCTAGCGAGTAGGTGAAAATCAATGGCCCCTCCATTACAACAGGATGCTGTGTCATCTACCTCGCTGTCTCCACACCCTTCTTTACCATCCATGCTTTGAGCAAAGACTTGCTGCAAATTGTACTTGAGGGCATTGATCATGTTCTCGTTGCACTTGGCCCGGTGTTGCCACACTCCTGCTTCTATGCTCCACTGCTTCATTCGCTCTTCTAATTCCACATTTTTCTTGTTGATATCCTCCACCTCAGCTTCTTTTTCACGAAGTTTTTGAAGGATCCTTTCTTCAACAGATGAGAGAGTTTGGAGTTGGTTGTCTTGTACCTTCTTTAGGATTGCTTGCCTTAATGTCTCACCCTATCAATTGAACAGGAAATTCAGTAGTGAAAGTTTTATGTATTGTCACTAAAAAATTCAAACCAATACTTCCTCTTCAGGACTAGAGAAATGATCAGCAGATGGGCATAAAACTTTACGACCTTCACTTGGGGGAACACGTTAAGCACATGAACTCAATTTTTTTTAAAAAAAAAAGAGGATACCATGGTCCAAGGAGACATTTCAATGTTAATAGACAACCTTTAGGGACTGATGAAATTAACTGTCCCTTGTCATCAAACTTTTAAGAGAATAGTATTGTCCTCATCTCATTTGCAATGTAAGGCCTTGCCCTCTTTGTTCTCGTGTTTAACCTAAACACACAAAAAAGGACACAGCTACAAAAGGATGGAACAATAAATCCTAAAGCGTTCGATAAGAGAATTTGGAAGAAAACATATAATACTTAAAAAATAAATATAAAATTTCAAGTATAAGTATGTGCTTGAGAAAGAAAATTAAATACCAACATGCAACTAGGCAAACAAGACCTTTTTTAATAACATGGGTATCCCCACCCCACATGGAGGTGAGACTAATCTCACAGATACAAAAAGCCGCCCACAAGCTTTTGGTATCGGGTTACTCAAGGAGGAGTCAAATTTGATATCTCTAATCTATTTATAGAAGCTCAAGCCAACTGGACTATAACAAGACCATTTTTCTTTTCCTCTCCTTCTTTTTAGTTAAAAAAAAAAAGAGGGAGAGAATTGGGTGAGAGGAGGGGGGGTTTGAGATATATTATGATTTATTAAAGATGTATCTCCAATTATGGTTGATATAGATTAGATTAGGATTGATTGTGCAATCTCTTAATTAGCAAATGAGGATCCTCAAATATTGTAAGCAATTATATTTTGTACTCTATATATTTGGCTTCTATTTAGTGAATAGATACATAAAAATTATCCTTCTCTTTCTCTTCTCCTTTTCCGACTATTATTTCAACATGGTATCGAGCTAGGCGGTCGAGAGCTCTTACTCTCAATCGGAACATGGATCCTTCACCTGTGAGATACTTCGTCTACTGATCTGACCTCATGCTACTCACAAATTTCCAAGCCCTCCCTCCCCTTTTTGTTTGCCAAATGATCCACATCATCTGCCTCCCAAATCTAATTCTCCAGCCATTTCACCTCTTATTTCAGATACAATTTTTTCCCCTGCATTTTGTGGGTGGTTCATAGGGCAATCTTTGTTTGTTCTCTTAGATCTGGGGTCTTTTTTTTTTCATATTTGAACATAAAACCCCACAACTCTACCGTCATTTTTGGCCTTACATCAAATCTCTATGGCGCAATTTTGAGTTTGAATACTAGTGGAACCCTCTTAGACCTATTTTTTATCTCGTTGAATGGAGGTTTTCGTTTTTCTCCGTTTTACCATTCCAGCCCATGTTATTGTTTCCAGAACTAGGTTTCCACCGTTCCTTCTACAGTGCTTGTTTCGGTCCCAGAAACCCATTTTTGGACTTTTTTCCATAGATCGGGATACAGCTCCACTGCCAGTTGGCTCTGCACCACCCTAGTCTCCCCTGGCCCACCTACCTACGCCTAAGGTTGACCTAGGTTTCGGTGATTGGTGGGGCCCATTATGCTCGGTTTTTTTCCCATGTTGCTGCAGGACATCAGTTGGTTCCAGCTTTGGCTTTTCTGCTTCAATCAAGCTTGGTTTTTGGAGATTCTAATTGATTGGCTTTCGCACCATCAGATGGCATCATTTGACCATTGGATCGTCACGTTGAATAATTTCAAACTCAAGTGGGACCCACTTGAGTTTGTGGGGGGGTGTTGAGAGATGTATTTCCAATTATAGTTGATATAGATTAGATTATGATTGATTGAGATAGGTTAAATTATGATTGATAATGTCCATCTCTTAATTAGGAAATTAGGATCCTCAAATATTGTGAGAGATTATCCTTTGCACTCTATATATTTGGCTTCTATTTAGGTAACTTTCTGTTTTCAATATTTACGAATAGCACCTTTTTCATGACGGTAGAGATTAGAGGCACCAAACCCTACCAACCCATTGCTTATTAATAAATAATACATTTTTTGTACCATTACCATATAAATCAATTGGGAGAAAATCTAAAGTAAAAAAAAAAGTTAGCTGAAACCAATAATTTGGTTGAAAAAAAAATGAAAGAAGTGGCCAATCTATCGAAAATACTGGCCATGTCAACCAATATTTCCAATGTCATTAGCTGATATTGCTCATATCAGCTCACTGATACCCCCAAAATATGGCCAAAATTTGAAGCTCAATCACTGAAGTACCACTATCAACCAAGTTCTATCTCTGGGCTCTAAACTCGCTCTTTTCTCCATCACTCATGGTGATGCTCTTATATGGAGATTATTTTAATAGATAGTCAATAGTAGAGTGGAGCTTACATGACTACAAAATATGTGATAAAAATATATGAACACCACACAAATGAAATTTAATTTCAATCATTCTATCCAAGTGATTATGGCCCTCAAATGTTTATTTAACCATCAATTTTTAAGGACCAAAATCTCATTTACTAGAGTTGAAACTTAACCTATGCCATATCCATATGGACCTCTATATGTATCTTCCATCCACATAATAACAGTTCTCCCCAAATGTGTGCCTTAGAAAGCATACAAAGAGCTCGGCCATCTCCTTCTCCATTTGTTGGAAAACATCTGCTTCTACCTTGTTCAGCATCACAGCTAGAAATTGGGTGAAAATTGGTTTGTGTTTGAACGTGACAAATGTGAGACCAAACCAGCTGGCCTGGGAGCTTGAATTGGAAGATGCAGTGCATACGGACCAATTTGTGGGCCCAAGGCCCAACTTGCTAGAACATTCGAACATCCAAAGACACCATCTTCTACTAAAGCCCATGCTAGAATCATCCCAATGACAACAATTCAAACCTTGACAGCACAACCAAAATATAAAGCATAACTGGTTAACATTATTAGTAGTTTAAGATATCATATGCAACAAATATGTATTTATAAATCCTGTAGATATAACAAAAGTACATTTTTCTTCTCCAACAGATCTATGCCAAAATATAAGATGTCCCAATACCCAAAGCAGACAGGTCGCCAAGAAATTATCCACTGAGACCTCTCAGAATAAGAAGTCAGTGAGCATTTTATGCAGGACCAACTTTGAACCATGGAGCAAGTTTGGTTCAGATCACCCTAAGTAAAATCTTAAAAGTGTCACAGGACTTGGGTGCAATCCACATGATAGTGTAAATCAGAATGGATTGAAATTAGGTAGAGGATCCGTGTAATTGACTAATTGTAGGCCCTACAAAGAACTGCAAAATGATACAGACATCAATTAGGAGATGAAAAATGGAACCAACCCAAGTGTGAATTGCAAAGAGCTAATCCAATTGCAATCAAGGAGAATAACCAAATATCTAACTAATAAGATGCAAAAATTCAGAGAAAAGAAAAACACAAATTGCAGAACCACAAATCCATTGTGTAAACATCAATAAAATTCGAATTACAAATCCACTAAATTTTCTCAGCAAACTCCAAATTAAAGAAACGATCCGAACCTGAACTTGGACAAATCGGTCCAACTCAGCGTCCTGGCGCTGCAGCTCGAGATCAATCTTCTCATCGAAGAGGGACGATAAGACCGGCGAGTCTCCATATGAGGAAGCCATGCGGCGGTCATCGAGCGACAACCCCAACCCCGTCGACACAGACCTAGTCTGCAGAAAATCAACAGACGAGATCTGCGAGTTCTCCAGAAATTCCTGTTCTTTCAATCTCTTATTCTTTGGCTCAAACCCGGCCCATTGCAGGTCGACGCCAGAGCCGTCCAGAGCAGCGACCGGTCCCGGAGCGAGTCCAAGTACATGGACTACATACCCAATTTTTTTTAAAAAAAAAAACCTTGAATTTATTAATTTAAAGAGAAAGCAAAAGATTTTGTTTTTATATCGTTTTAATAGAGTTAGGTAGAGAGACTTACAGGGTGGATTGAATTGAGGGAGAGAACGATTGGCAAAGGGCGGAGGGGTGAAGATCTGGCCATCAGTGGTTAGAAGATTCCTGGAAATTCCAATTTTCAAGGAAAGGAAAGGAAAAAAAGAGAAAATATAACATGAGAAAAAACAGGAAAATTGGAGGTGTAGATAGCTACCTGAAAGTTTTCGATTGTTGTTGCTGTTCTTGTTGGAATTGGTGTTGAGGAGTGGCCATTGCCAGAGAGAGAGAGAGAGAGAGAGAGAGAAGACGGGTTGTCAAGAGAAAGAAGAAGGGAGAATGGGAAAAGAGTATTTTCCATTAAAAAAAACCTAATTTTTTCATTTATTTAAAATAGTTTTTAATTTTTATAATTTTAAAAAATCTTTTAACTATGATGCTTGACTTGACTTTGTTGATGTGAATAAGTCGTTATTTTAATATTACTGTTGTATATTGCAATTTTTTAGCATGTGAAGCATCAAAGCTAATTGATTTTTAAAATATTTTGAATTTATAAACTTACTTTTCAATATATCTAATAAATATTAAATTTAGCATTTAAAAGATTTTCCATGCAAATGATGATGTGAGATGATCACTTGATCTCACACATTGTATTATCTCATGTACTTGGACACGGAATCTATTAATGAGTAGAGATAAAATAAATAAATATATATTTATAAAAATTATTTTAATTAAATCAATCAAAGTATTGAAAATAATAAAAATTAAAAAAATAATTAAATTGATGAAACTTGAGAAAATTTAAAAAATGAAGTTTGATTGATTATTTAATATAAATTTTACTATATATTTAAAGAAGAATATTTTTAAGAGACTTATGACTATTTTATTTGATGGATTTTATGAATCAAGGGGTTAAATTGATTCTGAGTAATCCAGTTTAGAAAGCGAAAATACTAAGTTCAATTTCTACTCTACTTCAAAAGATCAATTCCGATAGAGTTATTCAGTGTGTATGTAGGGAGGCTTGCATATATCTTAAGAATTAGTCGGATGATTTAAGAGGTTTTGACTACTTAGTTATAAAATAATTTTTTTTAATTTACGTGTGGAAAAGTCAGTCTAAAATCTCCACGAGTGATATCCATTGCTTTTATAATACACCAGGTTAGATCATGACAACTCAAACTTATCACATTCCACTTCCCTAGAGATTTGGACTACTAAATTATAAAATAAAATTTAATAGAGTTCATATTCAAATATAAAAATAGTTGAGTTCATCATCGCGTGCTTGCGGTTAGTTTTTTTATAACAACATGCTTGTTAGAATATTTATTTAAAAATTAAATTTAAAAGTTTTAAAACTTTTAAAATATTAAATGTAAAATGGGAAATTGCATCACAGTTACCCCCTTTCTCGGAAATAATCAATGCACAAAATGGTGGGTCCCAGCTCAAATACCAAAACCAGCGGGTAAGTGAGATGGACCCCGCAAGGGTGGGCCGTCACGGGATATCTTCGAGATATATTAATCGGATTTTTGTATATTGGTCCTAGATTCTGAGCAAATTGCAAAAAAGTCTTTATTTTTTCTATTTGTGCAAGGGTTCTTGACCTTTTTGGTTAACAATCCAATAAGGTTTTAAATTCTTTCAATGCCAAGATTACCCTCTATTTTTCCCTCTATTTTTCCTTCCTTTTGAAAACCAAAACCTATAATCAACGTGATTTGCTCTTAAAATCTGGTTTAGATTTTTTAATTTATTTCATAAAATGCATTCAACCAAAAATTACATGTATGGGTCATCTACATTTAGTGTTTTGGTGGAACTATATCTAATCAAAGTTAATTTTCATTATCTATTAAAATTAATTTTATTAAAAAATAATGGTTAATTTAAAGAACAATATTTACAAGTACGAATCATTGTTTATATATTAATTGTGTACAATTTTCAGTTTAGATCAAATTTCAACATCTAAATGAATTATTATCCGACATTTAATAATCAACAATCATAAATTTATATAAGTTTTCTTTATTTTTAGATAATAATGTGATAAGGTTTTAATGATTCCTTTAAACTTGCCAAATTCCGTCTTCAAATCTATTTTTTATTGTTGTTTTAATTCATTTCTCTTAATTTATTTTATTAATGACTTAATGTAAGAAGAGGTTGTTGACAGATTCAACACCTCTTTAATATAAATATATGATTGTTGATTATTAAAAATATCTGCGGATTATTATATTAGACATTGTTAGTCATTCGATCTAATCTAATAGTTGTACACCATCAATATAAAAATAATAATTGATATTTCTCAATATTATTCTCTACATTAAGTGACTTACATTTTCTTTATAAAATTAATTTTAATAGTTAAGAAAATTAATTTTGATGAGATAGAATTCCACCAAAATAAAAATGCAAATGACCCATACACCAATCCCATTCGGTTTTGAAAGGGAAGAAAAAGAGACTGTTTTGGAATTTTCTATATATATGAGGGTAATTGTGGCATTTAAAAAAAATGAATTAACACAATTAATTATCCATCATTGCCGCTAGTTAAGGGTAGGGACCAAATTGAATTGCTGACCAAAATGTCAAAGATGTTTATATAGATAGAAAAAAGATAAGTTTTGCAATTAACTTAAATTAGGGAGCAACATACAAGGATTTATGGGAAGGCTTAAATTATTTTTGGTTTTTTTTCTTTTGAGCGGTTAAGAGAAATTTTATTAAAAGAAAAAGATAGAAGAGAGAAGAAAATACAAAGGCCTAAGAGATGTAGACCACAAAGAAAAGAAAAAAAATAAAAAAAGCAACCCAAAGAGTCAAACGCCCAACAAGCCTCAATAAGCAATAGAAGTACAAAAGCTATGAAAGGCTATCCTTCTGATAAATGAAAAATGTCTGAATAGCTCTATCAACACCATTTTTTGCGAAAAGGTTTGCAATACTTTTGGCTGAGCAGCCAATGTGTGAGAATGATACCTCCAAGCCCATAGATAAAATCTTAATTTCCCTTGCCAAAGTACTAAGCCTCCACGAAGGACGCTTCTTTCCACTAATCCATTTAATAGCATTGGAGGAATCACTCTCAATAACTAATTTAACACCTCTTAAAGCGGTCTCTAAGCTTAAGGCTCTCCGAATAATCAGAAGTTCTGCTTCACTAGATTTCTTGAAACCCACAGATTTCAAGAAGATAGTTCTTACGATTCTCCAATGATTCCTAAGCACTCCACCAATTTCAACAGGTCCCGATTTACCTCCAGAGACACTATCAACATTAATTTATTTTTGGTTCAAGGCAAATCTTTTTTTAAATGTTGGGTAAATATTGTTCAAAAGAGTGAAAACTCCCAAAAATAATTACACAGAAAGACAGGGGATATAAGAGCCCCTAGGTAGCCACAAACCCTCCACAATGGGTAAGCAAAACAGAAGAAGAACCCACATCCGGGGTTAGGTGAAATCCAAAAAATTGTTGAATAATCTCAACCTGCAACTAGAATTGATAGGCTTATCCTTGCGGCACCCCAATTACATGCTAAGAAGATCAGTTGGAATCTCTACTGTGAGAATTTATTCTCTCCGTGCATTTGTGGTGCGGAGAGGGCCCACTTTATAATTAATTTATGTTGTTAATTTTTTTTATTAAATTTAATCTTTTATAAGTTTTTGATATATTGTTATCTTTAGATTAATTATGATACATTAAAATATTTATTCAATAATTTTTTCTAATGCTATTCGATTGTTTTCATTTTTTTACAATATGAAATTTCAATTATAATCCATCCATCTATATAATTTTTATGATCATCAAACGGGTCTTACCATCTGACAGTCCATCAAAACACTCAGGCTTTTCAGTCCAAAATTAGACCTCACTTCTTTTCTACCAAACAAAAAATTAGCTAAACTATCTAGAGATTTTTTTTAACTAGGTGTTCACGCGTCTTACTCGACTAATTCTTAGGACATTTTTAAACCTTCTAATCCACACGCACCGGACAAGTTCTTCCGATCTTAGCCATTAGGCAAACCTTCCAGGTTAACTATCTAGAGATATATCTATATTAAAAGTTAAGAATGTAAATGAATATTTGGAAATTCAAAAATTCAAGATATCTAATTTGAAATAAATAGATTTAGATGGAAATTTTATATTCATTTAAAATTTTCGATCCAAACTCAAGTTAAGTCTAATATCCATTGGTGTTAGGATGTATATATGAATCTAACCATATTCAAAAATAATAACATGCTAATCCAAATGATAAGTAATATAAATCTAATACAATTTAAATCCAAATTGAAATCCAACAATATTAAACAAATATTTAAATAGACCTTATGTATACTCAGGGAAATAAATCTCAGCCGATACGTATCGTATCAGCCGAGATATCTCAATTTTTTTAGTACGACATATCTCAGCCGATACTATATGCATCGACCGTACCATAGTAACATCGACCGATATTCGATTTTATCTTTTTTTTTTTAAATGAAATATCGACAGTGGCCCAGGCCGATATCTCGGCCAATACTTTCGATTTTAATTTTTTTTTTTCAGAATTAGGCCTCCTATCATTTTTTATTTTTTTAAAAAATTAGAAAAAATAAAATATAAAAAGATATCCGATATTTTCCCCAAAAAAAAAAAAAGAGGAGAGAGATATCTCAGCTGAGATCTGAAAAATCCGAGATTTCAACCAATTCAACTCATTTAAATCTTGATTAAAAGTTGTCGATTGAATAATGCAATTTACTTGATTAGGATTTTTACATAAGTACTTATTAAACAAAAGCCATGTCGTCCTAGCAGCAGAATGTATCACATTAATACAAATTTTAATATTTATTATAAAAAAGATACAATTACATATACTCTACAGAAGCTTTGTTCTTGTTCAATCTGAAGGGGTTGGAGTGATAGCCAGCTTCAGGAAAGATGACTCTAGAGTTCGATTCCTACTCTACCTCGAAGGACCACTCTATGTAGAATTATCCAGTCTGTATAAATAGAGATGCTAACATATATCCCAAGAATTAATCAAGTGCTCAACCAATTAGTCATCAAAAGTTCATGTTCTATCAATATACAACACATTTTAATTTACCCAACTATCGTAGTGTTTCTTCGCTACAACATCTATATGTTGTTATAGAAAACTATTTCAGTTCGCATTCAATACAATTACATGGATTTCTATTCCAAGTCACAACAAATGCTAATGAAGTAGAGAAGGTCTTTTTTTTTTAAGAATAGAAAATATTCTTCTAAAATAACTTATAAACATATTGAATCTTATTTTAAAACATGAAAGAAGGTTATATGAGTTTCTTTTAAAATCAAGCAAGAAGAGAGTTTTACATTGATATCATTCATTCAATAGAGAAAAATGCAAAACTTATTTTAAAATTATTTCCTTTTATACTCCTTGCTAATATGGTAAACCATTTGATTGGTACCATAACTAACTATTGAAAATACAACTAATTATTTTTTGCCACAAGGTATAAAAAATGCTATAGTTTTAGCAAAGCGTAGCTTCTCTTATATTTCGAATTTTATTTTTATTTTTTAAGGATTATTTTTGTGCAGAGTGTGTCAAAAGCCTATTAATAGATTCTCTGAGTCAATACGAACATGATATGAATGATTTTGAGGTAGTAAGATTTCAAATAACCCTCCAAACTTAATTTAGTACTCAGTGAGCCCTTCTTAACTATGCAGCAATGTATGATTCCAGACGATGAGAGTCGGAGGTAAAAATAATTATAGAATGGTACATATGGACAAGTCAAAGCTTATAAAAGAAAGTCGTCTTTCGATCACGTTAGAAGGTGATTTGGAGCTCATAAAAAATGTTAAAGATTTGATTTAATGTGAAAATAAAAAAATAGGACAAGTAATTTGAAACAATTTCAAAATACATATAGGATAAGTATTTTAAGACAGAGGGAGTATAAAGTATCAAAGTATGACAATTCGAAGTTAAACATTAATGATTTACTGTTACAATTTTGAAGTTGAATGGTTCAAGTTAATTTAAACACAACACTTACAACTATTAGTTGAAGGGGTTCATTATATTGAGTAAAATAAGTTTTTAACTTCTATAAAATATGTAAAACTAAAATATTTAATTAAGTAAAATATATAGTTAAAATGGAATTCTCCCTGAACTATTCATTCTATTCACTTAGATCAAATTGATGAAAGTGTTCTTTCTCATCCTTGTATGGGTCGCACTTGGTCCATTTTTCTTCTACTTTTAATTTTCATAAATATCATATAAAAAATCAACCGTACAAATTAAAACGTGGACGAAATTTCACCTTCAAAGTCAATTTTAACCGCTTAGTATTAACAGTCAAATTCACCACGCATCTTTAATATATTTTAAGGACATCTACTAATTTCGATCATTAAGATCAAGTGATTAAAAATTGAATTTAAAGTTGATTGATCCATTCATAACTCATCAAATTTACTTTAAATATTTACTGTTGGTTTCCAGTATGACAAATGAAAACTAAAATACAAAGATAAGTTAGACTGCATAGGTAGATTTCAACTTAAGGCTACTTCTCTTGAATTCTTTCCTCTATACTTTTTTCAGCGACTTCTTTTGTTTTCCTCCTTAGATACTTATATTTCTTGTTATTTTACTTTTTCTTCTCTTTTTTCTTTTGAAATTGATAGTGATTCAATTAATATTTCAGATCTAAAATTTTTTTATAGCTTGAATTAAAACGAGATTCATATAAGTTGTTTATCATTTTAATTTGGAAATGGGAAAAGAAAAGAAAGTTCATCGAGTTTGGATTTCAAAAGAATTAGATGCTAAAAAGCAGTATTTTAAAACCATACCTTCCCCGTTGTTCAGCCTATGATTCAATCAAATTTGATTTTCAATCAATGCAATTAAAATATTTTTAAAACCTTTTTAAAGTTTTAACCCTCAATGACCCATGGTTTGAAAGTGTTTGGATGGTTAACCCCCAATTACTTTTTTTATTTATTTATATAACATAGATTTCGGCATCTTATATTGGAGGTGAGACTAATCCATCGGGCATATGTAAATCTCCTAATTCACACATACCGGTTAAATCTACAGAGAGTGCCCCATTGAAGTTGAACGTGAATCGAATTCAAGACTTCACATCATGAGACAGACATCTTAACCATCGAACGGACACCAACTTTCTTAAGACTGAAAGACATGACCTTAGTAACCATTCATGTCTATAAGAGTACAAAAACTCTCTATGAAACATCTTCCTAAACCATGAGAATCTAACTGTAACCACTGTATCCATCTGTAAAAGAAAACATCTCACATTTGCCTGTTTGATCAATGAGCAACTCTATACTTGACAAAGGGAACTCAATTAGAAAGAGAGAGAGCAACATTTAGAAGTCTCCAAAGAGTCAGAATATGTGAATTACACAAGGCAAGAAAAGCCTTCTCTAATGAATCATCAAAGAATCAAAAAATGAAGAAAATATTAAAAATCGAAGTAGCAATTCCATTTGTTTCTCACCCAAATGGCCAAATGACAAAGGCAAGCCCTACTGAGGAAGCTTGTTGAGTTTACAATAGGAGTAGTCCATGTATTTTTTGGTCTTAAATTTGGCAGGATTGGTGTCATTGACAAGTTCTGGTAGAGGCCCTACCAGCTTCTCTCCAGGTGGGCAATAGAACACTGGCCATGACATCCTTACCTTCTCCTTGTTCACTTTAGTCCTGTGCAATACGGATTTATACTGGCCATTGCTTAATATCTGCAAGAACAAAATACACAAAATTCTAAAAATAATTATATATAAATCATAAGTGTGAGAATACTAAAATTGTTGGGGTAGTGCACGAGTCCCATATTGGTTGTGAAGGAAGAGATTTAGGAACTTATAAAAGACTTGTGTCACTCTACCTAATAGGCTAGCCTTTTGGGTTGGATGTCCAATCCTAATAAGTGGTATCATAGTCATATCCCCAAGCCAACGCATGTGGGCTCAGGAGATCTATAGGCGAATGGGATGGCCAACGATGTTCTATCTGCCTGAGAGCCTCAATGATTCTTGGGACAGCGAACAAGTCCCACATTAGTCGTGAATGAGGAGATTTAGGGACTTATAAAGGACTTGGGTCACTCCACCTAATAGATTATCATTTTAAGATGAAAGTCTTGATTATTGGTGCTTCAGAAAGTGATAATATAGCATGAACAAGCAGCACACAAAACTTGACAAACTGTTGAATCAAATTATATTGTGAGGCTTGCTTCTCTTTAAAGTTTAAGTGGGTTGTTGAACGATGTCTTTTTCCCAATTAGTCAACTCTGACAAAAGTTTAAACTAGAGCAGTTGTCTCTACATTGGATTTTACCTTACCTGGGCTATTCTCCCATTCTTTCTAGTTTCTAGTAAATATCATTTCACTGTAAATCCAAAGATCCCATTCATGAGAATGATCGATTTCTCTCTCCTGAATATCCACTTCGCTCTTTGTTTTTCTCTCTACAATTCATTTGCACATCAGTAATCAAATGGGTGTGATTGGAAGTGAGGCCCATCTACCCTTAATCCCACAAAATTGAAGATTCTGCCATGATGGTAACTTGCCGACAAAAAAACTGTATTTATTGTGGCAGAGAGGGAAAATTCTCTAGTGGAAGGAGGAGGAGAACTCCATTACGTGTGAATGGAAGAGAGTAAAAAAGTCACCAGTAAGATGTTGTGAATCCTACGTCACCTGGGAGGCATTCCTTTATTCTGGATGTAAGTGACACTCTTCCTTCAAACAGCATGAGGCCTTTTGGAGTGTGTGTATGGACGCACATTCTAATGAAAAATCATGAAGGTATGCGTGTGATGCCCGAAGCGTCCAATATCATATTGGGTAGAACAGAATCGTTACGTTTATATCAAAGCTAGTGCTATAAAGAAAGATTTACATCCATCCCCATCTTGGAAAGATCATCATCCTCGTCAAAGCCACTTATGACATTTATCTAGAACCTAGAGTTGTTTTTAATTCTTTTATTAAATTGTCATACCCTCCATTACCCAATCAGTCATTGTATCATTCTTTGGCCCTTCGTCTCTTCCTTGTTTCGGCCTGCGTTTGGATGAGTGGTAAATTTTACAGGAGTTACTCTTGAATAGAAGTTACCTTAGATATTATGAATACCCTTTGTTTGAAAAGGATTTTCAAAAGTGAGAGGGAAGGGGTAAAAAGTTGATTTTTTACTCTCATCTCTTTAATTACCAAACAAGAATAATGAAGGTTACCCACATTACCCTTCATTACCCCTATCTAAACGCAGTCCAAGAAAAACATCTTAAATTCATCAATCAAAACATAGAAAGAAATCACACTATAGTCAACCTGTTTTCATTAAAAGCATACATAATAAAGAATTTAAATAAACTTTTTATAAGAGAGAAACTGACCTCTATCTGGTCGCCCATGTTGATGATTAGAGAATTGGGAATATAGAGAACATCCATCCAGAGATCGTCTTTGTAGACTTGGAGGCCTGATACGTTGTTGGGCACCAAAACAGTCAAGCCAGACATGTCTGTATGGGCTACCACACCCAGAGCAAGATCAGGCCGTGGACAAGGAGGATAGTAGTTTATCTTCAGAAGAAACTCTACATCTTCTCCACCCAACTTCTCTTTTAGAACCTTTTCTTCAAGGCCTAGCCCTACCGAAAGGCTACCCATTACCTCGTCCACTATCTTTACCAAGTGCTTTGCGTACTCCTCGTTAACTTGCCTGCAAAAATACCGGTATTTCATTTCCTTAGATGAGATCAGAACTGCAACAAAATTACCAATAAATGAAAATGAAACCCCCAAAAAATTTCAGCCTTAGCACTTTTAGCATATTCGACATTGCCTTTGAGCATCTGGCTGAGTCTTTGGGTCATGTGCAAACTTCTCTATCCATGCACACTGGATAAAACTAGGGTGAGAGACCCTTATATATTGAGAGTGGGACTTGAACTCAGTACTTCCCACAGTTTATTGAGGTTCTTAACTGTCAAGCCAACCCTCACGGATTAAATTGTGTCTCAATTGTAAACTATACGTTTGCACAGATAGATAGGGCAATTGTCTCTGTATCATTCTAATTTTATCAGATGTCACCGAAGAGATTAGTTGGGCAATTGTATAGGTAATTGAGTCAAAAGAGAACCTGTAAGAAGATGGATTCTTGGGCCAGATATCGTAGTTGATACAAGAAGGTGGCCAAATGTTGTGGAAGAAGAAATCACCCCATGCCATCTTCCCTTGTGGTTGCTTCTGTAGCATGGTACCATAGCCCTCCATGTTCTTTGCCTTAGGATCCACAGCATAAATTTCCTTCTCTTGCTGAGGGAGATCGAAGAACTCCCTTCCTACCTCCTGTAGCCTATTCAGTAACTCCACAGGTATCCCATGATTCACAAGTTGGAAAATCCCCCATTCCCGGGCCGCGTTAGCGATGTTCTGCGCCATTTGCTCATGGTTTGGATAATTGAGGTCGATAATTGGGACGGAGCCATGGTAGGTGGTTGTGCTCGGCCGTTCGCTCTCCGGTCGAATGAATGCTTCCGGAATTTCATCTTTCGATGTGAGCGATGAAGCAATGCATTGCACTCTTTTCACCTCCATATTTTATCAAATAGCTAGAAATAGAAAGCATTTCAGAAATTAATTGATACAATGATATTGTTAGAGACAAAGAATGGAGATGATGTTTTGTTCATGATTATGGAAAGATGGAGACGAGGAAGAAAAGGAATGATAGAATGTGGGAAGGTTGGAGTGTTGGAGCACCAACCAAATGTACGGAGTTTCATGGAGAACTAGCCGTTGAGAGTCTTAAGGCTTTAATTTCGTGGGTTATTAGGGAGAAATGTGGGAGGTCAATCATTATAATAGGAATTGACATGGCTCTTGTTTGTCCAAGATTAAATGTATAGAAGGAATTTCATAACACTTTTATGTTAGGATATTGTAATATTGTGAGATGGGTCATGAAAAATCAATAATTATAATTTTTAAATTTTAAAAATATAAGGTTAAGATGATTGAACGAGGGGTAAAAATTTACTTAAACCTTAACAATATCATTTTACTAAGCATCCTCTTAAAATATATGCTTAGTAAAATAGCCTTCTTTACATAGAATCCTTGTTACATCACAATTGTTAATTTGCTCCATATGTTACATCAATTCAAGGTGGGGCTACTTAATCTTCACTAATGAAATTTGAGAAGTTGTTTGTTTATGAAGAATCCTTGGCTGGACAAATAGCCACGTCTTGTGCCATGTCAAGAAGTGAGGGTGATGCCATTTCCATGATGGGAAGAAAAAAATTTAAGATGTGAAAGACAAGAAAAAGAAGGCAACAAACGAATATGAAAATCAAAATAGTGCTTCTAATAAGCATGGTAAAGAGGTGATTTAAAAAAAAAAAAAATAGGAGAGAGAAATGTCTCGGCCGAAATATCAGCCGATATCTGATATTTAAATCCCTGGTGGAGAGGGTGGGACAATAAGAAATAGCACAAATAGAGAGTTCACTTGTACTTGTACACCACAACAAAATGGTTTTGTGGAGATGAAGATTGGAGACATGTAGAAATTGATTACATGTGTAGTTTATGTGATTAATTGGGTGCTACTTAACCCGATTAACATCTAAGTCTCCTCTCATTAATGATAAGAATGGTGCTGCTATTGCTGGTGTTAGTAATGATTTCAATGTTCATGTGAAGCCCTAAAATGATGGTGGATTTGTTCAATTTGAAGTCCATCAACATGTCTACTATTGCAACTATGGAAGGAGGATCCTTCACACCCTCTTTAGGCAGTTCTGTTTGGGCCCAAGCCCACAGCCCAAACAAAAAATTGAACCAGCTTGACATCCTCAAACATGTTCTTCACATAGAGCATCAGGAATGGAAACTGCTAAAGTACTTATTTGAAATTTACTAGAAATTGTTAACAAAGGCTTCATGATTTCAGAAAGGTTATAACTAGCTAGTTCGAGAAGAAAGAAAATGTCATATTTATCTCATATGCTGTGTTTGGATGAGAGGTAAATTTTGTAGAAGTTTTCCTCATGCAAAGGTTTATAGGGGTTATCTAATCATAATCCGATCACCAACTGATTGAACCTAATCATGACCTGATCACCAGTTGATAAACCCGATTCCCCGAGCCATCCGTGCTTCATCCACAACCAACTTCAAACTCATCCGTGACCCATCCGCACCATGGTCACAGACAAGGACAACCGATCCAACTCAAACCTATCTATGTCCCGTTTCTGATCTGATTCTAACCTGTTCGTATATGTTAAATCATTTTTTTAAGCAAAAGAAACATGAAAATACCAATAGCTTTTGAATTCTTTAAATATATGTTGAAATTATTTTTACAGAGGCGAACTTCCAACCACAAGAGAAAAAATATTCAATAAATTTCAGCCTATTTCAAAATTCTCAGTCCAAATCTTTAACTTAATTAAAAATAACATATCAACCAAAAACGCGTAAAAGACTAAAATCAAAACCTAATTACTAGGAGGAAAAGAAGTAGAGAGAGAGGTTCAAGACTTTCTCGAGCTTTTCATCTCTGTCTGCTCTACTCCTCTTTGGCCTTCTTCCTTCAGCAGCCCTTGTGGGTTCCGACTGTCGCCTCGCCACATCTTCCATCTTACATGTTATAAAATCTTGATAACAAAACTGGGGCTGAACCCAGAGACCTTATTTATTTTAGGATTTTTACAAAGAGCTGCACAAAATATTTAAAGAATTTGCATGTTAGCAACTCCAAACATTGGAACACTATAAGAAAATGGGAGACCATTTTCTTAGCCTCCCATAAGAAATTTCTGATTCCACCCTTAAAGCACACTGGGCTGAAATTCATATTCATATAGCAACAGTAGGCAATTTTTCTCCATTCTCCAGAACATAAATCCACAATAACATCTTCATGCAACTAAGGGAATGAAGCAAGAAATGCAGTGAAGTGATGCATCCTTTTTCCCAAGATAATGGTTATGTCACTGTGTGCCCGCTTGCAGTTTGAAGCATGCTAAGCCAGCCAGCGATTTTGGAGAGGAATTGAGGATGAAATATTCTCTAGATACAGATGCAAAAAAATTGTTCCTGTAAGGGGGGGGGAATGGATTGTTTTCATTTTAGAGACAAGAACCCATCCAGTACCATTTTGGGAGACATCAAAAAAATATATCCCAAGCCAAGAGGATGACAAAAAAAGAGTTAACTTCATTTCTTTTTCTGAATCCTTCTTGCCCATTTCTCCATATATTCTCTTACTTCCCATATTGCATTTGCCTTTTCCCAATCCCATATTTCATTCAAAGCTGAGATTTTGCCTTTCTGTCTCTTCGCTCGGTCCATTTCCTGCAAAAAGAAACAATCCATACTAAACCTTTTGGAAGTCTAATGTTTTGTGAATTTAATATGCTCCGTCAAACTATATGTCAATGAAATCAACTGCCTACTACTATAACCAAAGCACAATACTTGACAGTGATCCAACTCCAACAGCCCAAAACAGGTAAGGAAAATAGGGGGAAGAAACAGATATATCTCAATTTACAGCTTTATGTAATTGAGGAACCTATGAAGCCTAATGTGTGTTTTGAGTCACATACACATACATACACAGTAGCAATCTTAAGTATAACAATAGTTGGTAATAGCAAAAATGGTCTCATATAAACGCGCACTTTTATTTATTGTAATCAAGAAGCACTTCAAAAACATCTCCAAATGTTGCGTTGTCATGCTTTCAAAGTTCACTATAGCCCCTAAAACCTGTATGCAAAAACACCTAGGTCCACCAGGAGTGAGATACGTATAAGACACTAGGAAAAATCTTCAGCCAAAATTTTTCAGTTTCGGGCCCATCAGAAAATAAAATATTGGTATTATTTGGATTTCCAAAGATGCTGAAATTAGTCAATCGCTGTAGTTCACAGAAACTACAGCTGAAAGGGGGAGGAATTTTGGTTCATTTTGGAAATTTCAGTCTAAATATTTTTATTAAAAATTATATATTCATCAAAATGGTTGATAAGACCAAAATTTTGGCCATAAGTTTTTGGTCTCCTAAGGAACCAAAGAATCATTATCAGCAAAAAAAAAATATCTTAGATGGCACACCTACAGGACCTGGTTTTGTAAATGTAGTCATCTAAGGACATCCAGACTGTTCGCATGCTCGTCATTATAGATGGACCATTTATAATTGATCTAAGTTCATAAGTCAATGTTCTGAAATGATAGAGAATAGTCTACCTTCAAGGAAAAAGGCCAAAGTTAGATGCCTCAGACTAACAATCAGTATATATTCATTGATAGACACATAGTAAGCACCAAATTAGCTCAAGGTCCAAGGGCATTATGTATCACTGCCTTTAACATGAACAAGAAAATGAATTAATCTGTCTGTTGGTTTGGGCTTGAAACTCATGTGTCCAGAAGTGCATTGCTTTGTTTCACATTAAAGTATACTGCAATTGCATTGATGATGATGCCAGTATTGTAGTAACCCAAGGGTCACATATCCATCTAGCATCACAAATGTGAATGTTGATGGCTGCTCCTTTGGAAATGTAGGTTCCTTGACACCATTATTCTTTTCAGAACACAATCAATCACATAGGGGAGAGTATCTGTCTTTAAAAATCGAAGGTGAAAGGTTTAGTAATGGTTGCTCTTTTCAAGACATATTGAAAAGATCAACTCTTTTTTGGTTAGAGATTAACCTCAACATAGATCACTAAATCCATCTATAGGTAAAAGTATCGGCCGATAAGTTGCGGAAAATTAGCTTGCACAATGCGACGGTTGCTACGATGCATTGCGCATCGGCCGAGTCAGTGCCCATTGCGGTCGTCTCGTTACAGCAAGAATCAACCGCAACGGGCACCTATCGGCGCAGAATTTTTTTTTTAAGCCGTGGGGCCCATAGGTTTCTCTCCCTTCTCTTTTCCTCCCAAGTTTCAGCAGCAACTAAGTGAGAATTTGGTGAGAGTGAAACTTTGAGCATCATTTTTTCTTCAATTTTGAGGTTGATTTGAAGCCATTTTCAGTCCATTTTGTAGAATCATCACCACCCAAAGTCAATTGAGACATGGATCTTTCATTTGTGCAAGTCTTTTACAGAATTTTTTAAAAAGAATTTCACTTATCAAGGTATTAGCTTCTAAACACCGGGAATTTTTAAGAACAACTTCATTGATCAAGTTATTAGCTTCTAAACACCTCCTTTTCTTTCTTAATTGTGATTTATGAAATTTGAAAGTATATTAAAGGTTGCATATTTCATGAAGTTTGGGTTATTGGTAAAGAATGAAATTCATGGAGGATACGTGAAAATTTTGGATTTTTGAGTATGGGAATGGTGGATGGAGTAATTAGAAGACTCATATGATGTTCAAATGTTAGATCTATGCATTTTTTTTTATATCTTAATCTGAATTTTTGGTCTCAGGAAAGTGAAAAATAGGCGGTATTTGGAAATAAATTATTGTTATGATTTAATCATTCAATTATAAGTGTAATAGAGGTTTGGTTTTTGAGTTATATTTTTAAAATTATTTTTTGGAAATTTCCATGATTTTTTAAAATTTTTTGTAGATTTGAAAATGATGAAGGATTTTGGGTGATTTTGGTTTTTGGTGTTTGGGAATGGTGGATAGAGCAATTAAGAGACTAATATGATGTTTTAATGTTAGATCTCATACATTTATTTTAATTTTTTTTTTATTCCAATTTTTTTATCTAAGGCAAATTAAAAATTGGGGGTTTTGGAAAGAAATTATTATTTTTATTTAATCATTCAAGTTTAAGTGCAATGGAGGTGTAATTTTGTGTGTTACATTTTTGAAAATGTTTTTTAAGTGTTTTTCCAAGAATTTTTTTGGTGAAATAAAATTTATCGATGATGTTATTTAAATTGGGTTTAATGTGTTTGGATATAGTGGATGGATTATTTAATAGACTAATGTAGTGTTTAAATGTTCTCTCATGCATTTCTTTTAAATTTTTAATTTAATCCAAATTTTTGGTTGGTCCAAGGTAAATGAAAAATTGGGGAGTTTTTGGAAATAAATTATTGCTTTTATTTAATCATTCAATTTTGTGTAATGGAGGTGTAATTTTGTGTGTTACATTTTTTTAAATGTTTTTAAGTAATTTTCGATGAATTTTTTTGGTGAAGTGAAATTCATGGCCAACGTTGTTTAAAGTGGGTGTAATGTGTTTGGGTGTGGTGAATGGATTATTTAATAGACTAGTGTAGTGTTTAAATGTTAGATCACATGCATTTTTTTTAAGTTTTTAATTTAATCCAAATGTTTGGTCTTAGGTAAATGAAAAATTGAGGGTTTTTGGAAATAGAGTATTGTTTTCATTCAATCATTAAATTTTAAGTATAATGGAGGTGTGATTTTGAGTGTTACATGTTAAGAAATGTTTGTTTTTACAATTTTAAGTGTAATGGATGATGTTTTATTTGGGTTTATGCCTTTCTTTTAATCATTACTTTGAAATGTATTGCAGATCAATGGCACTAAATCCCAATGATCCGACATGGGAATTTGGTGAGAGGTTGGATGATACCAAGCTTTTTTAAAATCAAATGCAAGTTGTGCAATAAGACCATCACTGGTGAATAACGCGCTTGAAGGAACACATTGTGGGGAAACGTGAAAAAATGTCAACTCCCTATAACTGGATACACATGTAAGCAATTATGACAACTTTAGAAGTTGACCATCAGATTTTTGCTTATGCATTCTAACCATGAGCACAAATGGCAGTTGATGGACAAAAGGTCAAGAAGATGCCTTATCACTATGCTAATATTGTTTGAAGACAGCCCCTTGTCTAAGAATGCTTGTTTGCAGTCAAGAACGTGCTTTGCAAGAGTTAACTGGAATTTTGTTGAAGAAAGAAGGCAGTAACATTGCAAGTAATTAGTAAGCCCATAAAACACATAAACAAGTCAACAAAAAGATCATCATCATAATATTCAAGGCCTTATCCCATCAACTCTAATATATGTTGCTACTCATTCATGTGCCAGATCCAAGACTGGGTAAAAGGGAGGTTGCATGAAACAGGCAGTTAGCTAATAATAAAAATTATGAGCAACAATGACGATGATGATAACTAACAATTAACCAAGCCATTTGTAATAAATTTTACTTTCAAAGCATACAAACAAGTAGCTGATCATAAAATAATGGCATGAAACACCTCAAATAGCCGCCCAGTATTCTCATCGTATCTTGATGCAAAGAAGAAGACAACCATGCATACCTCTGCTGTAAAGTGGAGAGAGTGAAATGACTCATCTGCATGTGCTGCATTATCAATGCGTAAATGGAGAGGATGGTCTAGAACCAACAGAGCTGTCTTAATATCAAGAAATCCAGCTTCCACCATCTTCCTCAATGCTCTAGCCTGTGAGGCCTTCCCTCTTTAATCAAAGAGTAAGATTTCTTAGTGAGCCCAGCAGAATGGCATGCTAGATGGAGTAAGGTAAAAAGTGAAAAACATCAAACTTTCAGTTTCTAGGAACTTTTTTTTTTTGAGACGGTCATTTCTACGGACATGCAGAACAGTCTGAACTATTTTGGCATGCAAAAATCAACCTACAAAAAATGGAACAAATTAAATGAAAAAAGATATTCAAAATTTCAGTTTCTAGGATCAAGTAGACACTAGTGCTTAAGTTTTAATTTGAGCACTCCTAGGTGGGCCACCTAACCTACAAAGTTCATGGATTGTTTGGTGCCTTCAAAATAATCTTCATGGGATACTTGAAGCCATGTTTTCTAAAGGCCCAAAAATTCAACAGTATTTGATGGTAGAAATTGATTGTGATAGATCAATAGGCTATAAAATTCAAATTTGTATCCAATTGAGTATGGGTAAAATTCACGAGGGATAGGTGAGTGCAAAGGGAATGGAGACTACTGTGGACCCCACAATAAATTCGTGCTTATAGAACAAGTTAAAAACCAGTGTTCATGTGATTCTATAAAGGGTTTCACCTAAATAATAGTGCCATCTGTGGCATTGTGCATGACAGCCGCCACTACATGGTGATAGATTTTTTTGAAAAGTCATTCCATGCATATGGGGTCTATAAAAATCAGGTCCATTCGATTTTAAAGGGCATAATTTTTAAGGGTCTAAAGATCAACGGTGAAATTGGGATCAATTTGGGATGATTTTCAATCCAAAGGTGAAATCAAGTCAAAATGGATGGATCCAATTCATGGGAGTAGATGAGTGAGGGAGGGGGGGAAGGGGTATTAGTGGGGCTCAGGTGGAACTTATTTGCACAAAAGAAAATTTTGTCACACATGAGGGACATCCCTTAGGAGAAATTATGCATACATGTGAAGACATGTAGATGAATGGATGTGTGCAGTAACATTAAAAATAGAATCTGAAATAAATGCATTAGAGGAACCTTATAGGTTGGAATAGATGAGAAGAGGGAATGTTGTTTAACATGGTTTGGGAAGAAATAACCCCAGTATGGAATATTGAGAGGCTATAATTTTATGGTGTTATGGTGTTGGGAGAAGGGGCCAGGTAAAGTAGCCCTTTGGAACAAATGGGTAAAGCTAACATGGTAAAATGGCTTATGGTGATGATGATGATGATGAAATTTTGTTAAAAAAAAAAAAAGCATAACTACTAACAATTGTAATCAGATTTCTATTTGAAAAGTAAATTATAAACGGACATATATAATTTTTTAATGGCAACATAACTCAAACCGGTAACCTATATGGTTGTGATTATGAGCACTTCCCATCTATTTTCTACAAGCTTTTGTCATATAATATGAATTTATGATACTGTGATTATGAAATATGACAAATCCTATATCAAATTATCAATAATAATTCAATAAGAATAAATAGATAAATTTTATAACAATAATGGAAAAACTTTAAAGGTTAGGTTGGGACAAGGCCTGACTCAATTCCCTTGCCCTTAGCAAGCGAGCAGGCCAACTTAGGCCCAAGCCAGGGTGAAAAGTAGGGGAGCCCAGTTACAACTCAGACAGTATCCAAGTAGCTGACCTAGTTATGGTATAAACAAAACCAACTCAGAAAACTATGGTACAAACTAAGTTACCATTGTGACTGTTGAAATGCATGAAAGATTGTAAGACAAAGTTGAACCAAATAAGCCAATATCTTTCATGTTTTAGGAGATAGATTCAGTTGATTTGAGCAAGTTTGAAGATGATATTTTTGGTAAACAGATACCCAAGGCTAAATTATAACTAAGAAAATTCTGTCTTTGGAATTGGCCTGATTTTGCACACATAACTGAGATAAACAAATCAAAATTGGAAAATATTGAATAAGAACCAGAAGTTGTTTCATAACAACCCACCTACCCCCCACCACCCCACCGCGCCCCCCCCCCCCCCCCCCCAACAACACACACACTAAGTAGGGAGAAAAAAACAAAGATCTTTCTCTCTTTTTCAGAAGGGAGGAGAGATAATAAGAGGAAAACTCAAAGACCTGCTAGGTTCCTTGAATGGTGATCGAAATTCTGGTGAAGGAATTATCCCAGCTAGCATTGCACATTCTGCCAGACTGAGAAGGGAAGGGTGCTTCCCAAAGTAAAATGCAGAAGCTGATTCAATTCCATAAACTCCATGTCCCCAGTATATCTGTAGCATGATGATATTCTTGTTAGATCCTGCTTTAAACAGAAGGTCCTAAACCAAAATGAACCAATGTGAATCCGATAAAGAAATACATTTGGGGCAAATATCAAACTGATGTTTCCTTTATGAAGTACGAATTGCTCAGGATTCAGTTACCGATGGATTACCTTATAAAGATAGGAACATAGTATTTTCCATTTTGACAGTTTCCTCTCCAGTATCAGTGCCAGAACCATTTCAACAATCTTCCTTGAAAATTTACGTTCATGCTTTAAAAACACATTTTTCACAAGCTGCCACACGAAATCACACGAATAAAAACCATAGGGTGAGCAGCAATATAATACAATGATAAGCAAAAGCCCTGAAACAGAGCTGTTAGGAATTAGGATGGCCATAAATATCAGCCGATAAACATTAGCTCTTACATTTTTTCTTTAAGAAGCATCAGTCACCTAGTATCACCCCTGAGCCTGGAGCATCATCTGCACAAGCTGCTCGAATTAATTTTTGAGATATCATCATTTCACATTTATCATACAGCTCTGCTTTTGCATTCACAGAATTGATATTTTGGCATTCAGGTGCACCAACCAAATTCTGACACTACATTTTGCATTTCTTATTTCCCATTTAGCATTCAGGATTCCTCGATATCATCTTTCCTGATAAGCATAGGCTGATTCGAGCTGACACAAGACCCATGGAATTTTTATTATTCCTCCTAGGCTGCCCAGATATGGTTGATACAGTGATAAGATACAGCGCCCATTTCTGATATTTAAGACCATGTTACAACTATCCTTTCATCTTCTACTGATATTCCTCCAACCATCGGGATATTACTGCCTTGGCTACAATTTGTTTAGAAAATAAAGGATGGCTCGTGATTCTAAGGTTCCCTCCATGGATTGGACAAGTTTCATCTATCTTCTACTTTCTTTTCTTTTCTTTATAATGATGATGATGATGATATATGGAAAGGGGATATGATCAAATCTCTTCCAATCACTTGGTAGCATTGGCAAATTAGCATATTACAGATAACTAGTGAGGCGCATCAAATCAAGGGCCGGGGATCACTGAATCAAGGGTGGGACAGACAAGGACATCAAGGGATTTAGACACGTTATCTAGAGGAACTGACTACCACTAACCTGTTGGGTGATGGTGCTTCCGCCTCCACCAGACGGGAAGAGAAGTACGGCACGAGATATGCTGATGAGATCAATGCCGCAGTGGCGGAAGAAGCGGCGGTCTTCGCAAGCAACGACAGTATGAAAGAGATGAGAAGGAAGGTGAGTGGACATAAGCTCAGCCTCTCGTGAGAAAGCAAGGAAGCAACGCCAGCGCTGGGGGAAGTCATGGGGAAGGAGAGAGAGGAGGATACGAAGAAAAACAAGCAATAAGAAGATGAAAAGAGAGAAAAGGAAGATTGTTAAAGAGGAAGAGGAAGAGGGGGAAATTGGATTCTCCAAAGGTAGTCTTGAGGACGCATTTGGGTGGCAAATCGCAATCAGAGACAATGGTGAAGAGGGGGAAAAAGGAAATGAGATTGTGTTTAGTCGAGACAGTGATTTTTGCTCTCGAATCGAGAGAAGCGAGGGAAAAAACTCATTCTTCTTCTTCTTCTTCTTGCCGTCGCTGCGAACGAGCCATTGATGGGCGGCCACCAACGACATAAGCAGAGATCTGCTAAAGAATGGAGAAACAGAATATCAGTAAGGACTAAGGAGTAAGGAAAGTATCATTTGGATTGGAGTTGGGAGCTTTTGGGAAGGGGAGATTCACCTCTTCAACCTGCATTTTAAGAATTTGGTGGAAGCATTTAAAACTCAACTAAATTTAATAATTAATAGGGGTTTTTCGTTTAAAATATTATTCGCTGTAATCGAAGAAAATCTAATTTAGAAACAATGCTTCAGACTAGATTTGAAAACATTTTGAACTAAATTGCATTTACTCAACAACTGCCAGTCTTCCAATCTCAGTGTTTTATGATGTATATTTTTTAAAGTCACATTTTTTTTCCATGTTTTGGCTGTTTAAGAAACCGAGCATGTGGGTTTATACTTATATTCAAATCTATACTTATATAATTAGAATTTCTATGTTTTTTATAATTTCTCTTTTTTTTTCTAATGCAAGTTGATATTTTCTCCTTTTTAGATTTTTCATCTGATAGGATGATGGTCATCTGAGTATATATTTCTTTCTTCTTCTTTTTTTTCATATTAAATAGGATTTTTTTATGTTAAAATATTTTTTTGTGTTAAATCAATTTTTCCATATTAAAGTGATTTTTATCATGTTAAAGTGTTTTTTTCATTTTAAATTGTATTTTTTTATGTTAAAGCATTTTTTTATACTAAAACATTTTTTACGTTGAAGTGGATTTTTTTATGTTAAATTGCTTATTTTATCTTAAAGAGTTTTTTCACTTTAAAGCAAATTTTTTATGTGAAATCATTCTTTTCATATTAAAGCACTTTTTTATAAGTTGAAGTGGATTTTTCATGTTAAATATTTTTTTTTGTTAAAATATTTTTTATTTTAAAATGCTTTTTTTCATGTTAAAATATTTTTTTTCATTTTAAAACATTTTTTGTTTTCATTTAAAGTGTATTTTTTATATTTAAATGTTTTTTTTATACTTAAGTATTTTTTCATGTTAAAAGAGATTTTTTATGTTAAAGTTAGGCTATAAGGCTCGGCATTTAGACACCGCATTATTCTGTCACCAGACACCGATTTTCAGATTTTGACTGGAAATTACGATTCTGCCATTCCGCTCGAAATCGACCGATCGATTCTGCAACGCCATTTCGCTTCGATCGATCGATCTGAGGCGTATACGATCGATCAGACAGTTCATTTTCTAATCGATCGATTGATCCTAACACGAGATTTAATCGATCGCATGGTCCCATGGAATCAATCGATCGATTGTAACTCATTCAAAGATCGATCGCACGATCTCAGTCATCAATCGATCGATTGTAACACATTCAAAGATCGATCGCACGATCACATAGAATCGTGCGATTGATTTTAACTGAGAGGTCGACAGTTTGACAGTTGACCTCTCCTCTCAAGATCGATCGTACGATCCCAGTAATCAATCGATCGATTGTAACCCATTCAAAGATCGATCGCACGATCGTAGTCATCAATTGATCAATTGTAACCCATTCAAAGATCGATCGCACGATCACATAGAATCGTGCGATTGATTTTAACTAAGAGATCGACAGTTTGACAGTCTACCTCTCCTCTCAAGATCGATCGCACGATTCTATATGATCGATCGATCGATTGTTTGTTTAGGGCAAGATCGATCATACGATCACAGAAATCGTGCGATCGATCTTCCACGCGAAACTGAGTATAAGTTCAATCGCGTCCCTCTTCCCTTTCATTCTTCGTTTACATCTCGCCCCTTTCGAAACCCTACTCCGTTAGAACTTCGATTTTGAAATCTTCTCCCTCAAAGCCCTTTCTACACCCGTCTCACTCAAACCCCTCTCCTCAAACTCATTTCCAAACTATTTTCCCTCAAACCCCAAACCCCCTTTCCAAAACGAACCACTCCACTATTTGAAGATACTTTCTCAATCTCCTATATTGATTCGAAGGTATCTCTCAGAAACTACTCTCTCAATCTCTGAACCGGAATCAAAGATAACTCTTTCTCAAACTCAAGACTCTTAAAATCTCTCATTACATAGTATTATGGATTGTGAGGGAGTTTTATCCATATTTGTTGAAAATGATGACATTGTTGAGAATGATATTATTGACAATGAGTTTATTGAGAGGTGTTTTTTAAGTCGTGACGATTTAGTAAAGCATGTTAAGGAGGTTTCCATTGCGCAAGGATTTGTAGCTACCATTAAGAGGTCATGTAATAGAAGTAATGTAGTTATTCTTGGTTGCGATAGAGGGGGTACATATCGTAGCACAGTTAATTTGAAAGATGATGAGAGGAAGAAAAAAGCATATTCTCGCCTTGTTAATTGTCCATTTGAAGTGAGAGGGAAACAAATTGTTGATGGGTCATAGAAGTTGACTATAAAAGATGTGGAGCACAATCATGATCTCACGAGCGTATTAGTAGGTCATCCTAGTAGAAGGTGTTTTTCAGATGAAGAGAAGAGAATGATCATTGAAATGCATAACAACAATGTACCATCCGACAAATTATGACGACCCTTCGAAATGAGAATTTAGAGATTGGAGTATCATCTACTGATTTGTACAATTTTTTGGCTTCGGTTCGAAAAAAGCAACTTAGACGTCGTACTTCAATTGAAGCCTTGTTAGAAGATCTTCAAGAAGGTGGTTACCAATATTTTCTCAACTATGACAGTAAAGGTCATTTATCTCATATTTTCTTTGCACATCCACTGTCAGTTGTACTTACGAAGAGCTATAATAATGTGTTTCTCATGGATTGCACTTACAAAACCAACAGATACCATATGCCATTACTTAATATCGTTGGTATCACAAGTTTCAACAAGAATTTCTACTCATACTTTGCATTTATGAGGAATGAAAAATTTGAAGATTACGTATGGGCGTTACAAATGTTAAATAAGGTATTAGGAGTCGATCATGATCGACAAGTTTTTTTAACCGATAGAGATTTGATGTTAAAGAATGTCATTGATTTAGAATTCCCTAATGATGTACATATCTTGTGTATTTTGCACATCAATAAGAATATTTTTGCTCATTGTAAGCCTCTTTACAACAAAGTGGAAGAATAGAATGCATTTTTTACCCAATGGAATGACTTGGTAGAGTCTCCATCCAAAGTTGCATTTAATGAAGCGTTTGAGGCATTGAAACAAGATTTTCGAAATTATTCGGATGCAGTGAACTATATAAGAAGGACATGGATCCCACATAAGAAGCAATTCGTCAAGGCATGGATCGGTTGGAGTTTACATTTTCAAAATGCAACAACTTCAAGGGTTGAAGGTGCACATTCAATGTTAAAACGATATATAGCTAACTCCGCTAGAGATCTATATGTTGCCCGAAGGAAAATATTTCATGCCATTGAAAATCAGTTTCAAGACTTTAAGATTCAAATGGAGGATGAAAAAATTCGGTTTTCTCTTACTGTTTCGATTCTTTTATTTGATGAAGTGAACGGTAGAATATCACAATTTACGTTGTCTGATGTTTACAAGCAATATGTTATGCTCATAAAAAGGTCATTCTTACCCAATTATACACGTGAGTTTACAGCTTCCATGGACTTACCTTGGGCTCACAAAATGCAATTGATAAACAAGTTACATTTGGATAGATCCATCTACAATGGATAATCGATTTGATTTCATTTGACGACTTGAACATTGAAATAAATCGACCTGGGAATGAATTAGATATACACTGGGAAGGCATTAAGAAAAAATATGGAAACATGTCTACATTTGATCAAGAGGAACTCCGACACCATATCCAAGATCTTGCCAGTGATGAGATGCATATCAGCCAACCTATTATGCAGTACAGCAAAGGACGTCATCCAGGTTCAAAGAATTCAAAGGTTCAAACATCTATAAGACGAGATCCTTCTGCATTTGAGATTGTAGAGAATCAATTGAATGGAAGAAGATATAGGTTATGCAAAAATATTGGTTATACGAAGAGAACCTGTCCGAATAGAAGTGCTGCATAGGCATCCTGTAGTGTAGATTTAAATGTTTTGCCTCAACCTCATAATTATTACCCTTAATCGCAAGCAACGAGTTTGTCTCAATTATCCCAAGTAAGTTTCTTTTATATAAGATATATATTTATATTTTCATTCATATAGAATAAGGTGAAAAATACTAACACGCACTTATTTTTCCATAGCCGACTGGTTCTTATGACTTCTATGACCATTAGACATATACCTCTTGTGATCTTAAAGATCTTGGCGAATTCCACATTGGTGGAATCAGTAATGAATGTCTATCATTTTTTCATGTATTTAGTTGTAAGAATGTATTTCATTTGCAAAAAGTTGTATTAATTTTAATTCCAATGTACTAAAGCATGTATTCAAGTAACAATTGATATTTTAAATAAATCCAGCATTGAGTGGTTTGTTAAGAAATATGGGACCCTTGCGTGGGGCTTTTACTAAATATGAGAGCTTAGAGTGATTTGTCGCTAAACATGAGACATTTGAGTGGTTTCTCACTAAATATGAGACATTAGAGTGGATTGTCGCTAAACATGGGACCTTTGAGTGGTCAGTCAACAAGTATGGGACCTTAGAAATCAGATGACCTGGTTAAAGAAGAATTTTTCTCATTAGTGAGGAGTTTGTCAAAGAATGATGTGGTTGTTTACTCCAACATTCTTTGACAAACTTCCTCACTAATGGTTAAAACTCTTCTTTAATCAGGCCATCTGATTTCTAACGTCTTATACTTGTTCACTGACCACTCAAAGATCCCATGTTTAGCGACAGTTCACTTTAAGGTCTCATATTTAGTAACAAACCACCACTCAAATGTGTCATGTTTAGCGATAATTCATGAAACTCATATTTAGTGTCAGACCACTCAAGGGTCCCATATTTAGTGACAGACCATTCAATGCTCCCATATTTACTGACAGATAAAGGATCTCATGTTCATTTAGTTGTTTACAAACAAACCATTCACCATGCTCATTCAAATAGACGAAATAGTTCATAAAAATAAACCATTCATTATGTTCATTCGAGATTGACAAAAGATGTCATAAAAAGAAAACATTCATCATATTCATTCAAAATTTACAACGTTTACATATGAATATCAAAATTTGAAAATTATAAAAATTTCAAATACAATGGTTATTCAGAGGCAGGAGCTGAGGCAGATGTAGAAGCAGGTGCAGATGTAGAAGCAGGTGCAGATGAAGGAAGTGCATCAACATCAATAGGAGTAGGATCCGATGCAGGAGGTGCTGGTGCAGTATTAGGAGGTGCTGGTGCAGATGAAGGAGGTGCTGGTGTAGATGAAGGAGGTGTGGTGCAGATGAAGGTCGTTCTAATGGACGACACCCAGTCGCACTCTGCATGGGGCAAGTAGAACGCACCTGACGAGTGGAGCCCGTAGGACGAGGCTGAATGGGGCCTGTAGGACGAGGCTGAATGGGGCCACTAGGACGAGGCTGAGTGTAGCTAGTAAAATGAGGCTGAATGGGGCCAGTCGGACGATAAGAAGGCTGAGTGGTGTCAGTCGGACGAGCCTCAGTGGTGTCAGTAGACGAAGAGACAATCCCCCACGATCGATTTATCATCGATTCACCTAAGAAACATCTGACAGTCCCAGATGACGATTCACGTCCAAGATGTATTTGTATTCCTTCATTTTGCATTAAAAGAACAGAGTTTCTCATTACATCTATCATTTGATTCTCCAAATTATTCAGCCTTCTCATTGTCATTCCAATCAACTCATCATTTTTCTTATCAATTTTGGCATTCATCCTCCCTTCCATCTTAGCCAAATTATCGACAATCATTCCTTCAAGCATTCCAATCAGTCTTCCTTCCATTTCAGCCAATTTTTCATCAACCATTCCTTCAAACCTGCTCATAAGCCTTCCTTCAATCTCAGTAAATTTCACATCAATTTTTTCGTTCAGTTTTTCTATGCTGTCAAGAATTAACATAGTACTGACTCCTATATCATGTGCCTCTACCCTCCCAACTTCAGGTGCCTTTGTCCCCCTAACTTCAGGTGCCTTTATCCCCCCAACTTCAAGTTTGTCACCCTCCTCCTCAGGTGCCTCAACCTCAATAGGAGCATGTTCTACTTTGGGAACCCAACGTCCATTGTCGAGTTTGAATCCCATCTTACCCAAAGTAGACACATCGAATATATCGATTTTCTTCAAAGCTATTTTCTCTTCGGGGGGGAGGGTGATTCGTTTTTGTAGAAACAAGTAAGACAGAAATAAACCATATGGAATGCTACATTTTCTAATATTACGACAAGCAACCATGTGTTTTATGATGATGAAGGAGATATCAATTTGCTTGCCATTTAAAATGCACCATATGAGGAAACTATCAAAATACGGCACTTGATTACTAAGCCCTTTTATAGGTAAAATATTCTTCTTAATAATGTAATATACAATTCAGGTTTCTAGGGTTAGCTCCACAAGCGCGAGCTTATCTCCTTTGACACTATCACTCCGCTCATATAATTGGGTCATAACCTCTGAGAGAACGAATCCAATAACATCGGTGGGCCATGAATTTGATTCATACTTCGAAATAGTGGCACTGGGAAACTGAAACATTCTGTCCAGTGCCGAAATTGAAATCTCAATTTCTGTCCCCCTAACTTTGAATTTTATGGAATGTCTTGCCCTGTCTTTCGACATGTTTGCATAAAATTGCTTCACCAATTTTGGATAAAAATCATCTCTTATTCCCAAAAATTCTCCCCATCCAAGTCTCTAAATATATTCATGGATTCTTAATTCAAATGCTGGAAAAAAGCTAAGGTCAATGATTTTACCATAAATCATCGGCCGAGAGTACAAATCCTCTCGGTACAATGTGGCCGCTTCCAAAGAGTTGAAGTGGTTGGGGTCAAAGGTCTCCGTCTTTGTAGGTGTCTCCGTCAATCTCGCTCTCTTCCCTCTCGATGAAGCTGACACCTTGGTCTTTCTCCCTCTCGATGTAGACCCTTGGGATGCCATGTGGAAGGAGGGTTGTAAAGGAGAATCGATTGGAGAAGAAGAAGAGAAAGGGTTTCCGGAGAGGGCAAAAACGATTGGTTGGAAGAGGGGAGAGGGAAGATTGATCGATTTGGAGAATTGTGCGGTCGATTTGGCGAAGAGGAAAGGGTCGATCGATCGATTGGAGAAGAAGAAGAGAAAGGGTATTCGGTTTCGAGGGTTTCAATCGCAGGAAATGGTGAAAAGATCGATCGGTTTTACATATAAGTTTGCGATTGATCTTGCTCTAAACAAACAATCGATCGATCGATCACATAAAATCGTGTAATCGATCTTGAGAGGAGAGGTCGACTATCAAACTGTCGACCTCTCAGTTAAAATCGATCGCATGATTTTATGTGATCGTGCGATTGATCTTTGAATGGATTACAATCGATCAATTGATCACTGGGATCGTACGATTGATCTTGAGAGGAGAGGTCGACTGTCAAAATATCGACCTCTCACTCAAAATCAATCGCACATTCCCATGGGACCGTGCGATCGATTGAATCTCGTGTTAGGATCAATCGATCGATTCGAAAATGAACTGTCTGATCAATCGATCGATCGTATACGCCTCAGATCAATCGATCGAAGCGAAATGGCATTGGAGAATCAATTGGTCGATTTCTAACGGAAGGGCAAAATTGTAATTTTCAGTCAAATTCTGAAAATCAGTGTCTGGTGACAGAATTGTGCGGTGTCTAAATGCCGAGCCGGCCTGTAAACATACTAAGATTCGGCCCGCCAACAGTCCGGTCCGAATCCAATGAGTCCAATGACAAGGCGGATCCTGGCGTTGTAATTATAATTAGTGTGAATCCTGTATTTCTATATTTTAGGTTTTTAGTTAATTTATTATTAATTACACAATATTATTATTAGATATCATACTGATATTATATATTTCACCGAATTTGACACCAAATCTAATCAAATCATAGCCTAAGAGATTTGATTTACTTGTCATTTTTTAAAAGATTGATCAGCCCTGTCCGGATTTTGATCACAAAGGGAATTCAGTTGATTGGTGAGAATCGAAGGAGCGACGTGGCAACTCCTTCTCGCTTAATTGCCTTCCGTTTAAAGAATTCAGAGAATTCAGAAAGAAACTAAAAACGGCCATTACTCTCTTCTTTCCTTCGCCTCCTTCGAGAATTCAGAGAGATGTGCAGGAGCTGTTGCTGCCACCACCGGCACAGATAGAGTTGAAGATGGAAAGCAGCTGCCGTATTTCAAATTACTTGCGATGCCAAAACCCTCGCTTTTATGCGAAATCACAGATTTGCCGCTGCGCTACTTACCCTACAAATGTCGGCACAGCAAGATGGTTGCAGAGAATTGCAGCCTGCGGATTCTCTTCGCAAGATACCGTTGCCTGTCAATCTTTTCAGGTTCTGTCCGTCCCTTGCTTTTTCATTTTGGGATATGGGTTCGTTCATTTCTTTGTTTGATTTGGGGCTCCGTTTGGGTTCTTGGAAAGGGAAGTTAGTTTTTTTTTTTTTTTAAAGAAATGTTAGATTTTTTTTTTTTTAATGGTTAATACATTAAGAAAAAGAGAAAGCGCCAGAGGTGCAGAGAACAAATTAAAAAAAAACGAAGAAGCCCGCTACCCGAAGAAAAGCACAAAGCTACAAACGCTCCTAGAAAAAACCATAAAACAACTAAGCTAAGTCAATGCAGTCTTTTCAGGCACACAAGATATCATTGGTGGAGATATCTCTGAATTCCACGATAATAGAGGCCATGATGTACACTTAGTAAATACCCTGGTAGAAAGATTCGGCACAATCATTAAAAATCCTATTGTTGCGTTCCCACCAAAGACTCCACATTGTGGCAAATAGAGTTAAGTGCCACAAAGAGGAATATTTTGGAGAGACCGAAACGATGTCCCAAGCATAGGATAACTTGGCAACAGTAGAAAGCATCACCCAATCAACACCAAGCTTTTGCAGCACAGAACTCCATACTGCAGAGGAGAAAGATCAATGAATAAGGAGATGATTCGTTTCTTCTGAGGCTTGGTAGCAGATGGGACAAGCACGGACAATGGTTCTTCCTCTATTGCGCAAGTTGCCTTGAGTCAAAATTTTCCCTAGACCCGTAGTCCACAGGAAGCAGATAGCACGTGGATGAGCTTTGGACGTCCAAATGACATGATTAATGATAACGGGAGTAATCACCACATTGGCACATTGTTCCACTTAACAAAGGAAGACTCGACAGAGAAGCACTCGGTTGGGTCCGGCCACCAAACGAGGCAGTCATCGCTGGAGGTTCTAATCCGGTAGGCAGAGATGATATGAAGAAGAGCAAAGAAGTCGACAATCTCCGAGTCATAAAGGCTACGCCTCATGGAGAGATTTCAAACTACCTGATCACTGCAAATGGAATAGAAATCAGAAATGACCCTAGTCGGAAGTTGAGAAAGCCTGTAAAGGAAAGGAAAACTCAATGCCAAAGTTGAATTGTCACACCAGGGCTCGGTCCAAAACTTAACTCTATTACGAAATGTTAGATCCATTTCCATTGTTAGGGTGTGTTTGGCAAATCAGGAGATTTTAATCTAGGAGATTCTAGAATGAGAGAGTAGGAGAAAATCTACTCATATCTCAGTAGATTGACATCTTGGCGTTTTGCTGTTATTGTCAAAATCCTGTCAACTTCTTGTAGATTGAAATCATGATGTTTGGCAAAGATGACAAAGATCTTGATATATTGAAATTTATGAAATTAATGCAAAACTTTTAAAAACAAGGTTTTTAAAATCTGACTGTAGTGTATTTGTGCAGGTCAAGCTGGCCATTAATTACAAAATATAGTACTGTTTCTATTTCTTAAAGTTTTGAGTTTCATAAAATAACTGGTGAATATGTAACAGGTCATGGTATTATACCATTTCTTAAAAGATTAAATTTCCTTTCTCTAAACACAATTTGAACATTCAAAACCGTTTAAAAACTAAAAGATGTGGGGAGATTTTCATTTTATTAAAAGATAAGTGCACTAATTATTAAAATAATTTATCTTTTAAATTTGGAGGGCATGTAATTGTTGACAAAATTTAAAAATAAAGAGTACAATTAGGTGACTGTCTTGGAATAATTTTAACTTAATTAAAAATAAAGACCCATCTTAGTTGATGGATGTATAATGAGAACTACAAATTGTATCTACTTATTACAATGACTTATTGTGATCTTTATGTATGGTGAAAGGGATTTCATTCCCAATGAACATCAGTATATCATTACCATTAAACCTATGGTGAAATGAACACCCATAAAGTAGTGTGTTGTGTTATCCTTCATATCTAAGCATAAGATTTGTTAGATGGAGCAATGTTGGCTTCGTAGGAAAGATCTTTTTTTGAATATGTAGCTCACCAATAACCACTTTGATAAAATCAATCAGCCATGTTTTTTAAGATTTTCAAAATTTAATCAATCTAAATTGTTTTTAAGTATTTTAACTTTATGATCTTAAAAAACATGGTTTGGTTCATTTGATCAAGTTGTTTTTTGGTGGGCCTCGTACTAGAACAAATACTTGTTTATTGAAATACTAATTTGAAATATTTATTTATTTTAACTAGAAATTATGATAAATATTTTTTTTAAATACAAATTGATCCGAGTTTAGACCGAAAGTATATATTTTTAAGTACTGAAATATTATGATATACATTTGAAACATTATAACACTAATTTGAAATATTAATTTTTTGGATTGGCTTATATGAAGTACTTAGTTTATTTTTAAAAATGTATTTCGATATGAGTTGGATGAAAAATATATATTTTAGTATTGAAATATTATGATATACATTTGAAACATCATGATATAAACATATGAATGATTCCCAAATTTTCAAATGTGAGAAATCTCCCCATCCTGGCAAGTTTTGACAAATTTCAACCTGTCAAACTTTTGATTGCTATTTCTAATATTGGCCAGTCTTTAAAATAAATTGCTTGAGTTCAGACCAAATTTTTTTTGATGAAAATTGTGGATTCCCTTCAAAATTTGTAATGGAGCATGTATTACAATTGATTTGAAAGAAATAAAGAAAGAAAGAAGGAAAGAAAAAAGGGGCGTCCATGGCAATTCAAATGGAAGAAAATAAAAAAGAAGAAAAGGAGAGAAAGGAGAAAGAAAAAGAAAAGAAGAAAACGTATCATCCATAGTAGTTTTAGGTGGGGAAAGAAATAAACAAAAAAAGAAAAAGGAGAAATGAAGTAAGAAAAGAAGAGGAAGAAGCGTCAATGGTAGATTTGAAAGCTAGGGGACTCTACAGTCATATCCTTCATACATTAAAAAAAATAAATCTGCTGCTTGTGGATGGCCAACTCTGGTATTTTCACGCTATCTGTTGGTGGGCACACTACCTTGTCATGCCTAGTGTAATCATAATAATCCACCCACAGTCACTCGTAATGAAAAGCCATTGAGGACTTGGACTCCATGTCATTAGCCCCATTAGATTCATCCTCTTCAAAATTCTAGTCACGAGAGTTTAAGGAAGAGGGAGGAAAGGAAGAGGAGTGCAATGGGGAAGCTTGGGTTTCATGTAGAGAAGAAAATATCACAATTTTTTTTTTCTCTTTTTTAACAAGGGGACAGAAGCAGACATGCATTGTGAAAGGGGATAGTTTCAGAACTACTTGGTAGTTTTTTTATATACAATACGTAAAAAGCACGGAGTTCTTTTTCCTTCTATTTTCCAAGATCAGTCTAAACTTTGGGGCTTTATTCGAGGTTTTCCTTTTAATGTCCAATAATATTCAGTTGCCTCCTTGCTTATTTAAACCTTTTAATGTTGCCTGCTTTTGAAAATTTGACAGGAAAATGACCGGATGCTTCCATCTGAAGGATTGTCCCCTGTTGCAGGTTTGAGTTTATGCTTTTCTTCTGTGTAACATTTCGTACAAGCTTCATAATCAAAAGCAACGTGGCCCAATTTTATCAACATTGATCTTATCCTCACTTGCATAATTTTTTTGACTGATTACAGAAGTATTTATTGATGGTAAAGGGATGAGAAGGTACATATGTGAAATGCTACCTGGGGGGGAGGGGTTGGGTAGATGGCTCAAATCATCAAAACATATAAATAACACTAAGAAAAATGAAATAACATGAAAGGTAGCACTAATCTATGAGAGGACAGCTATCTCTATACTGATTTCCTGTGCTTTTAGCTAAAAATTCCATCACCATGGCCCACTGGATGTTATGGAGCTTAATCCTCCTGCATACAGTTTCTCTGGGAACTGCTTTTCCTTAAACACTGGATTGTTTCCTTCTGGAAAATAACTGTATTAGCAGGTCAAATTGGGGGTTGACCGTAAGCTAGGATAATCTTACTGTTCTCTAGCTATGCAGTGCCAAAATCAGATTAAACTGGTATGACTTTGCCACTCCTAGCAAAGATGAGCTTTACGTAGTTTTGAGATGAAACGTCTTATGATCTTAATCACAAGGACAAACTGGTTTCAACCTGATATAAGCCGATCAGACCATTGTCATTGAAACTTTGTGGATCAAAGCTGGCTACAGCACATGCGAACTTGGAGGCAAATCTCTGATTCAGAACTGCTCCATTGAAACCTTGAATTATTTCCCTGCTATGATCTTCATCCAGCACTAAGAAAACACCCATGTTTACACTGAAAAGTAGGGGGAAACGTAGTACTGAGTCACAGACATTAAAAAGGATCAATAAGAAGGAAGCACTAGAAGGGATCAATAACAAACATCTTGCTCTTGTGAATATTGCACATTGAGCATGCTCCAAAAATCATCCAACATAGAAATTTTAAAATGTTTTTTTTTTCTTTTTCCTGGCAACATACATTTAGAACACCATTGAATAACTTAAAAATATGGAATTCCAAGGTTGGCAGCCCCATGTGATGAAGGGTAGAATCAGAGCGCTTATCTATGCTTTCAACGTAGAAAATAAAGGATTCCTCAATATCCGGCTTGAACTCAAAAGAAATCTAAGAAAATCCAAACTCAAAGAATCCTGATGTCTAAGAAGATCCTCGGATCAAATTTGATTGAATAACGCCTCTTGATAACTCACCTGGATTTATGACAAACGGAGCTTCAAAGAGGATGAGCCAAAACCCTAAATTCTCACGGGAATAATGGAATAAGGCCAAAACTTCCGTAGACAAAATTTGACACCATGCAAAATTCACCAAAGAAAATAAGAATTCTAGAATTGAATTTCTTAATTTAATTCCAAGAACTAAAATTAAATTCATCTAATGTTTGGACAAAAATTAATTCTAGAACTAGAAATTAGAACTAGAACCTAAACTAGAAGAATACTAGAAAACTAAACAAGAACTCAAAACTTGCACAAAACAAAACTTGAATTGATTTTGGTGTATTTGTGCAATGGCCCAAGGCCTCTACACGTATACACATTTGAAAGAAAATAATTACAAAGGATGCCATCCATCTTAGCCATCTATTCCACCCACTTAAATAAGATTAAATCTACACCATACATTACAACCTACTAAATTCCATGCTTTCCTTTTGCCAAACCTTCCTTGGGATCACTCCATGCATGTGAAAGAGCAAATCCGTGTAGAATCCTAAATGCATGGATTTGGGTGCTAAAATGGTCAATTGGACATGAATTTGTTGAATTTGGAGATATGGACCCATATGTCATAACCTTAGGCTGATTTTGGAGCAATTTAGGTGACTTTTGGTGTTCTAAATGCGCGTCTTGGCCACCATTAATTTTCTCATACTCAATTAAAGCTAATTGAACAATCTCATGATTTAATTCAACTTGGTGGTTCCCCAATTGCTCAAAATCCGCTTCAATTTTATGAAACTTGTATGATGTCTTTAATTTCTCCCGGATTAAAGATCTTGCATGCTAGGGAAAGTAAGTCTTCATCTTCAATCTTTATATTGTCTTCATTGAATTGAATTGAGCCTTTGATGTCCTCATCACCATGTCATTGAAAAATTAGATTTCCTGCTCAAGATATTTGTTAAAAACTGATTGTATTTTAGCAATCCCATTAACACTTCTGGTTGACTTCCTGCTCAAGAACTGATTGTATTTTTGCAATCCCATAAACACTTCTAGTAGACTTCCTGTTAGACTCAGTATCAGTGGTGGTTTGTTCTCCTGCACGCTCTCTTTATACTTGTAGAACTAGCATCTCTTGATACTTGTACTGTTTTTCAGTCGTATCTTGAGCCTCTTGTCACGAGAAACTCTTTTTAATGAGTTTGTCTTTGCCTTGTGCTCCCTGTTTGCACCAAAGTTAACCACCTTCGTTGATTTACTTGTCATAGTCTTGTCCCATGACATTCTCTTCCATTGAAAGTGGCCGAAACCCTTGTTGTGAACCATTTCATTCCTCCACCGTGATGCTTTCATTTTGCCCTTTCCTTGGGCGCTCTTTCACCCGTACTATTATTTTTGATGTCTTGAAGCAGAAGCACTATGAGATTTGGTTGTTAGGCATCTTCTTTGGCCCCGAAGTTGTGCATAGCATCTACGCCTTTCAAAACATCTTCCTTCTCTTTGATGTGTTCCATGTGGACCCCTTTTCATGTGGAACCCAGATGGGGTTACACATGAATGTTCATAGAGAAGGGTGTGTAGGGAAACACATTAAATATCTTTATGTATGTATTAGTGATTTGTTCATGTGCATATTGATTTAGGTAATCGGTAAATTGATCGTCTGTGTTTGATTGGTTCAATAGTCTGATTACTTACAATGACACTTTGTTTGTGGTCAAGTGGCAAAATTTGTGCATTATGCATTTGTTTTCAAGAAAAAATGTGCTCTTTATTATGTGAATGATTTTTTTTTTTTGGTGTGTAATTAATAATAGTGAGTTCCTCATTTAAATTTCTTTTCTCCAATAAAATGGGTATTATTTTCTAGAGAATTATAAAATGTCGCATCTTTTTAGTAGTTCAGTTTATTATATTTATCATTTGGACTATTATTTTTTATCATTGTGAATTGTTGCTATAAAGAATAAAGAAGCCTGCTGGGAGGTCATGAACAACCTAAAGCTGCCATGATATTCTAAGAGAAAAAACCCAACATATGCCTATGCAGTTCCTGCCACTTAAATTAGCTGATTCTTGATCTATTAGATGCATATGATTCAATAAAGCCAATTTCCACTATAATATAAATTCCACAGTTAATTCTATTTCATATTGTCCTTGACAATTAATGACATCCACCAATCTGCATAGGGGTTTTTCTCCCATTTAATAGCATTAGAGAATCTACCTCTTCATTCGTTGGGCCCGCTAGAAGAGAGTGGACAATTCTATCTTGAAAGTAGAAATACTGAATGAATATATCCTACATCCTTTGAAGTCCTTGAAACCAAAATTGTACACCGCTGCTACAAATGGGTGGAGATGAGCCATCAAATTTTTTTTTTTTGAAAGGTAACTTCGTTAATTCCAAAAAGAATTACAGAAATGTAAGGAAGACCAAGAAAGGCCATCCAAGCCAAAATTACAAGAAATGAGATAAAACTTCAGTATCTAAAGATAACCCATAACGAGTCAACTCATCGACAACCGAATTTGCTGAACGATGAACCCAAGCAATTTAAAATCAAAAGATTCAATAATATGCCAAATCCTTTCGATTTTATCCAAATACATCCACGGGCAAATAGAACCCAAAGTCCATCTAACAATAACCTAAGAGTCACCTTCAACCAGGCACCCATGGACCCTTTCTCCTCCAACTCCAGGAGATCACGCCATAAAGAAACTAATTCCGCCTCAATAATTGTCCCATGAGGGATGGGTCCAGCATATGAAAGCACTGAAGACCCATAATCAGTACGAATAATCCCATCATATTCTCTCAGATCAATATCACGCATGCAACTACCATCAAAATTAAGTTTGAGAAGTCCACTTGCAGGAGGACTCCAACAAATTTGATGAGAAGGACCCAAATTATGTATGGAGGAATCAAATCTGAAAGAGAAACACTCTGAAACTTAGTTGGCCCAACCAACCACCAAGCTGCCATCAAATATGTTTATTACCAACTCCAAACATACCATTTTCCTCAGCAGTTTCCTAGAGTCAGTAATGTCAAACGACATCTGTTTCAGGCTTTTCACATTAATTAATTTTTCCTTGAAACATATTTTATGTCTCTTAAAGCATACTTCTTTCCATAAAAAAAACATACTTCTGGTCTAAAACAAAAACATTCTTCTTTCCATCAAAGTCAAGAAAGTGGTTGAACATTCATTCTAGATACAGCCTCTTTCGCTGACTGCAGAAGTGACCATTCGTCTTTAGAAAAAAATTGACAGCATTCAGCATCAATTAGTCGATTGATTGTCAAATTTTAGCTGGACCCACAGCCCAACAGAAGGTGGGCACACTTGTTTTCACTGTTATAGATAATATTTATATCTGTGGTTGTACATTTTTTCTTCAGTATAGCTCATTCGCACTCTTCTAATTTTCTTGTGAATATTTTTATTGAAAAGTTCCTTACTATTTACTCTGATTACATTATTCCCAACAATAAAACAGGAGGTATCATAGCTTTGGGAAAGTTTGATGCACTTCACATTGGTCATCGAGAACTGGCAATACAAGCTTCAAAGGCTGGCATACCTTATCTCCTGTCTTTTGTAGGCATGGCAGAAGTGTTTGGATGGGAGCAGAGGTATGTATCTGAATATCTTCCCTTCTTTTGCCGTTTTGTCTGAATTCTATTTCTTTTGTCATCACTAGGAATGGCTATCGTGGTACATCATTAGACCATTACAAAATCTGAATGGTATTGAAGTTTCTTTAAACTCTTCTGTAGTTGGACTATTTCCCATAATGAGCAGAAGGCACTCTCACTTCTGTTGTATGTTCTTCTGGTTGCTCCTAATAAAGAGGCTAAGTTAATGATAACGGCTAAGGCTTAACTGCAAGAAATCTTACAAACCAACTGATGAAGGTGTTCGAAATCCTGCATGCTTCCTTGAACCACCAACTTAATGAAATTTTAGATCCGAATTCTACAATTTGAATCAAGGATCTCAGTGATAGAAACCCTAATAACCCTACTCTCACTCTCACTCTCTCTCAAGAAAGAAAGAGATGGCTCTAATTCTTTAACGTCCCGCCCTTTTTCAACCGAAAATCAGAGTCTATTTTTTTTTAAAAAAATAAAAGAGTGAAAGAGAGCGGGACGCCACGATGCGAGCTAAGTCCGAGCCTCCAAAGCCCGACCCTTAACTGGCCACCAATATGTGTGCGTGGACAAGTCCACTAAACATTTCACACGTTTACAAATAATTGCGGAAATAACATACGAATAGAATTGCTATCCACATCCATTAATTTGCAAGGAAGTCAATTCAACCATATAATAAATTGAACTTAATTATCCAAACATCATCAAACTATCATAATAAAATAAACTAAGTTATTACAATCCCCAAAATGCAATTACCTCAAATACATTGTCCAAAATTCAATATTAAATAAAGTAAGCTATAAGCTGCCTAAGCTCCTAAGCTTGGCTTCTTTCACGTCCATCGCTCGTTCCATTCCCTATATCATCATCTAAAGGTAGAAGTAGGGTGTTAGTCAATGCGCCCAGTAAGAATTCCAAGTAGGGTCATACACATAGGATTAGTATAAAAATCAAGATATAAAACATCATACCGTACTTGTAAAACATAATACCCAAAAACCGTGCATGATAATAGAGATCTTAATCATGCTGTTTTAATGCCATGCCATGTGTGTCATATGCCAATGATAAACATCATATATCTCTTCCTGTATGCCAATCGGAATCAGTGTGGATTCCTCTCCACGTTTGTTTATCGGAAACCTCGAATGGAGCGTAGACTCCTCCCTTATGTTCCCTCCCATGCCATGCATGAGGAAATGAGTGCAATGATGCCATTTCATAAGAAAGTACATAATAGCATTGAAATTCAAGTCTTAAAACATAATCATTTGATATCCAAAGTAAATCATCAAATATGGAAATAAAACAGTACATGTATATAATCCACAGTGTGTCAACAAGGTAGGAACCCTACCAACGTCCAAGTATTGTATCCTTGCCGTTTTGTGATGTGACGCACAACGATTTCGTCAAAACCAATCACACTCCCGTTCGCGAAATCTCTTTACCTTAGATGAGTTCCATCATATACAATAATCAAATTAATTATCTAATTGATTTAAATCATTCCTTATCTACTTCTAGTTAAACTTAAACAATCTGGAAAATTGTATAAAAAAATTCACTTTAAAATTCAGTCGATTACCTGTCCGTTGTCCATCCTGCGGATGATAGAAATCTGTTCGCGGGCGGCAGAAACTCGTCCTACAGACAGTGCAACCCGTCCGCAGACGGCACTTTTTTCAGTCTGTGACCTGTCCCATGGACAGTAGAAACCCATCTGCAAACATGCAACCCGTCCGCAGACAACACCTGGTTCACATCTGTTACCCGCCACCTGGCACCCGGCACCCGCTACCCGCTACCCAGTTCCCGTGACCCGTCCCACAGACAGTGCAATCCGTCCGCAGACCACATCCTAACCCTGTCTGTTACCCGTCCTGCGGACGGTCCACACCCTTCCGCGGACGATAAAAACCCGTCCCACAGACAGTGCTACCCGTCCGCAGACAACACCATGTCCAGTCCATTACCCGTCCCGCGGACGATAGAAACCCATCCGCGGACGATGGGAACCCGTCCCGCGGACGATAGAACCCCGTCCGCAGATAGTGAAATCCGTCTGTACACGATATGCAATCCCTGTCTGTTACCCGTCCGCGGACGGTCGAAACCCGTCCCGCGGACGATAGAAAGCCGTCTGCGGACGGTAGTACCCGTCTGGCAGACAGTGTAACCCTTGGTTGTTTGTTATCACCCTTATCAATTTTAAACATGTATTAAGTCCTTTATACATAAAATCAGTGGACATATTTTACCCACTAACCAAAGTTAGAGTCATTTTCATAAGCCATTCCTATCTTAAGCCATTAAAGATATCATCAATTAAATTCTTGATTGTTGTTTTTCAAAACATATTCAATCTTCAAATGGATATCCACCTTCATGGCTTGCAACGGTTTAGCCAATCCTTTCAATCAAATCTGGAACTCATGAGTTTGGCTATACCGAGACCAAAATCACAATTTTCCTTAATCTTAATCTAACATTATGAACATAGAACCTTACCTTTTTCCCGTCTCCTCCGTTTCTTTTTAATCTGAACTTGCTCCTCAATCCTTCTCCTTTCTTTCTTGTTCCTCGCTGATTTCTCCAAGTGTAAAGCCGAAAATGTGAGGGAGAGAGATGAGAAGAGGTGGTGCAAATCTCTAGTTCAAGAGAGAGAGAGGATCGGCCAAGGAGTGTAGGTTGAGAGAGAGAGAGAGAGAGAGAGAGAGAGAGAGAGAGAGAGATGAAAATCTCTGTCTTTCTTGAGATGGAAAATCGGCCAAAGGGGTGTAGTGTGCCCCTTTTGTAAATCAGCCCCCAAAACCCTCTCACCTACCCTCATCAATATTGGTCTAACCAAGGAGTCCCTTGACATAACCAAGGGACACTTGGCTTAAGCTCAAGCAACCCCTTCCATCTCCCAACGTTGGTGCATGGGTTTCCATCCCATGAGATGGAAACCCTCCATCTCTCATTTGACTCACTTGAGATGGAAGTGCCCCCAACTTCCATCTTGACTCATTAAAAGTCTCCTCCACTTCCTTGCAACTCGGCTCAACTCACTTATCTCAACTCAACTCTATTTAACTTATTTAAATCAACTCAACTTAACTCAATCCACCTTGACTCATTTCCCACTTAACTCAAGTGATTTTAATTTCCAACTCAACATAATTCAACTCAACCTTTGAGCTTACCCATGGTTGACCAAGTCAACCATGGTTAGCCGACCATGCATGTTACCTTAACCACTTGCCACCTCACTTGATGAGGTGGATTTGGGTCCCACTTGGCCATGTACATACATGCCACTTCACTTGATGAGGTGGATCTCATGCGTTGGATCTTAATTGGTTATTTGACCCAATTATCAAACCTTACCCATTTACTTCCAATTAGTTCATCTATGACCTATTGGGTCCCAATTGGGTAGTTGACCCATTTAATCACACATACCCAATTACTTGCAATCAAACTCTGTCCATGATCCATTTGATCATAATTATTGACCCAATGCTTACCCACCTAAAGTCCATTACATCCATCTTAAATTCAATCAATTTAATAATTTAAATAGATAAAATCCAATATAATAATGCATTGAAAAATCCTGGGTGTTGCAAAAACCACCAGTACAAAGCAAATTCACCAATGAAATTAGGTGTTCTAAGAATTCAATTAGAACATGAAATTGGGAATTCAAATGCAATGATTGGGCTTGATGCTATCCTAGGTCTCCACCAATGGAAATATTCCATGTGGAATTATTACATCATAAAACAAAAATAAAAAAGCAAAATGACATCATAAATATGACATGGATCAATCTTGACCCTTGATTCCATTCATTGCTTGATTTGTAGCCTCCAAAATCCCCTCCCATGGATGCACGTGCCCAAGCTTGGAGATCCTTACCAATTTTGAGTTTCTAAATTGGTGTGTGGTCCATAAAACAATCTATGTGCCCACCGCCTTCCTTGTTTGAAAGATTCCTTTCCATGTGGCATGTGACTTGGCATCCACCTAGGATATGACATGGAGATGATGTGGAATTCGTATGACTAGCTTGCATGCAGCAAATGAGCTTTTAAGGCCCAAACTACTATAAAACAGGCCTTGGTCCATATCTCTCTCATTTAGACTCAGAATTGCATGAAACCGGGTCCGTTGGAAAGTGTAAGGCCCTCTCTTTTCTCTATCCATCCTTGAGTAGAGTTGGAGTGCTATTTCTTCTATGAAGTCAAATTAGGCCCCACCATCTTCATATGGATCTTCATGGTTTGTTGTGATGACCGTAGCAGTTAATCATTCAAAAAAGAAGACGAGCAAAATGGATAATTAGGATCATCATAACATCTAGAGATGAAACAATATTAATTAATGACAAATTAGCATAGTCACATGATGCGACATAATTATTTCTGGTCCCTCAATCAGCATTCAATGTATTTCTGGTCGAATCTGAAATAATTGTATACAAGTTTTAGTAGAACATCTTCCATTGCAAAGATTCACTTTGTGCATGTTTCTTGAGATAATTTAATGAGTTATTTCTATTGTTTTTGGAAGCTAATTATTTCTTTTGTTAAACATTAGAAAATTACCCCATATGTTACCATTCTGGGTGCCAGAAAGATGGACTCTAAAAGTAGATCTCAGATAGATTGAAGTCATGGTGCTAGGAAGGCAGTCAGCCAGATAAATGTCTCCCATTACGGGTTCTACTCTTAGAACTCTGAAAGCCGATGTCAGATGGATAGGATAAGCCTTCTATGATGATGATGTTGAATTAGTAAAAAGATCATTTTTATCCATATGTTTTAATAAACAAAAAGTGTATTTATTTAGTTTGGTGGAATGGTTTATTTATGTGACTTGAATTCCTCTGCACAGGGATCCCATAGTTGCAAAATGTGACCGGAAGCGTGTTCTTTCATCTTGGGCTCCTTACTGTGGTAATGTAGTCCCGATTGAATTTCATCTTGAATTTTCACGTGTTAGACATCTTACCCCTCGACAATTTGTTGAGAAACTGTCCAAAGAGTTCCAAGTAAATGGTGTTGTGGCAGGTATTGATGAAAAGTTTTTTTTTTTAATATTATTCTTTTGAATTTATTTTATATTGTGAAGAATCGTATGGTCCTCATCTAAGGATATATGTGCCAAGTGCCCTTGGATGTTGAGTTTGTATATGTGCAACCAAATAATCAAGTAATAAGAGCTCTTGGTCTTTGTGCTCCACCTTGGATATGCCATGCTAAAATCGAGACTGAAAGATCCTTACAGTTCATTTCATCCCCTTGTTTACCAGATCTGAAGTTTGAACTGTTGCTTTTTCTCATTCTTAATTATGTATTTACAGGGCATAAATTTTGTGGTTAAGGTTCTCCAGTGTATGCAATTTTCATGGAGAATCATGATTTATCCTCGATGGGCCCGTCAAACTAATGACATGGATCTCCAAAACAGCCCTTCCATGTACAGACTTGGGCCCAAGGATACTATGCATAAGAATCCATACCCTTTTGGCTATATATTTACTTTAACTAATTACAAAAGTTACTGTGGCAGGTGAGAACTATCGATTTGGATATAAAGCTTCAGGAGATGCATCTGAGTTGGTAAGGCTATGCAAGGAGTATGGATTGTCTGCTAACATTGTGACATCTGTCATGGATAAAAACCAGTCTCCTCCCATAGAAAGAAGCAATCTGAGGGAGAGAGGTCAGGTTTCTTCCACTCGTGTTCGCCATGCACTTGCAGTGGGCGATATGAGATATGTCTCGGAGCTTTTGGGGCGGCAGCATCGACTAGTGTTGGCCATGAATGGAGAATTTGTCATTACAGGGAATAGAATTTCAGCTCCAAAGTCGTGCATGTTGAATCAGCCACCCATGGATGGTTTATATGAGGACTGCACTCTCTTGATTGATGAGGCCTCTGCAAGACCTTGCAGAACCACAATTGATGAAACCCACATACATGTGGAATTAAATCATGTAGATTTTCTGGGCTGCAATTCTTTCTTAGACTGTCGACTTATAGGCATTGAGTTTGGTTATTGGGGGGACCTTGAACGAATTGGTGGATTGACTTCATCAGACAATGACAAACTGTAGGTATTGAACAACCATGGCAGCATTGGTTGCAGACAATGACATCGTCATCGTCAAATCCATTATCCTACCTCTCCTGAGCAGTTCTTTGTGAAGTTGCAGGCAACATTTTTCAATTAATTGTCTATTTTTTTAGTAATTGTAGTACAAATTAGGGGTTCCCTATTGATTTTTTGTTTATTAAAATATAGAGCATCAATGCTGAAGAACTCTTTTTTCTTCATTTCACAAGTCCATCTAAATCCAGGAACTCATGAAAGGAAATTGCAAAAGTAATCTTCCAGCTAGAGGTTGCAATCATTTCATCCATTTTATCTCCAAGCTTTCTCAGATTGACTGATGAGGTGCACATCAAATAAAATAAAAACACAATACTAACAGAGAGAGTGAAATTCACTTATGTGTAACCATTCTAATTTTGTAATTTTGATTTTTGAAGATTTAAGTTTTACAGAAATTTTATGATGATCAAAATCAAGAACTTGATGATAGAATGTAAGTAAAAGTCAGTGACCTTCTATCTATTAGGAGATGGCCTACTAATCTTGAAGTTATACTCTTATATTCTGTTGTTGGTGTGATAAATTGCAATTGGTTGGACTTTCAAGATTAGTTAGTTCACATATTTGTGAAGAGTAACCCAAAAATATTTCAAAGTATGTAACAAAATCACACCTCCATAACAACTATTTCTTACCAAAAATCTTCAAATTTTTCATTTACTTTTAGAGCAAAATTTCAGAATGAATTGGAAAAGGAAAGAATGGACGAGACCTATCGTTTGAAGCATTTGTTAGTGTCTTATAATCTACATTCGTTATATCAGAACACAGAGAATCTAAATTCAATTCCATCCTACATGATTTTCCACTCTAAAAAAAAATCTCCAAAGTTTATGAAACTCAAATCACCAAAACACCTAAAAGTCTCATACATATCAAATGTACGAGGGAAATGAGGTCTTACATGGAAAAGACATTCTCAAATTATTTTTTTATGATAATTCTCTCCAAGTCAAAAGCAAAGATGGAAGATCCGAATTGACTTCTACGTAGCTAAGACAGAAAATTTTGAAAATATGACCAAAAATGAGTTGAAAATGAATGAAAAATGTTGGAGATGGAGGTGGATAGGTGTAGAAGAAAGAGTGAAGAAGATGAAGTATGGAGAAGAAGGAAGATATGGTCTTTTAGAGTTAGTGTCGGTTGGGAAACTGGGCCTGAGCCCAGTATTATCAGCCCACGTTTTATGAAGAAAAAAAACTATCATAGTATAGTGTATCGCCTAATATCGGTCAATAATTTATTTGTACCGGTCAATACATGTCCTATATGAACAGGACAAAACATATCGGCTAAAATATATGTAATAAGACAATTTTTTTCTTTTAAATCAAAATTAAGAGTCCCTCAATGTACTCTTTCACATCCACATTTAATTGGACATTCTTTACTACACAACACTACAATAGGTTCCTCAAGACCCAATATAACTTTAATTTTCTCCCCCTCTCACCAATGTGGGACTTATTCGTACCCTTCCAAGCTTGCCACTCTTGCTGCTCGGCTAGCCATTCCTGCTCTAATATGGCACTGTTGGAAGGAGCGGAACTCTCGTGTCTTTCTTCTTCGCTCTAGCAATCCAGAGTATATTTGTAGATGCATTAGAAGGGACATAAGATCTCGTATGCTCTTCGTTCTCTCTAACGATGAACTCCTGCAGGTTTCTAGCGAGTTCTCTGCTATGTCGGATCTCCCTCCTGCTGTAGTGCCTCAGCGTACTCATCAATCTTCTTCTGTCAAGGACAACCCCTCGTCTGCTTACTCTATCTTGATGCACTGTGTTTGCTTAGACACAGTTTTCTACCAGCGATGCTTGTATATTGGGGAAGGGGGAGTGATATTTGGTTACCGCAATTGGAATCTGAAGGAGGATTCTGACTTTGCTTCTTCTTTGCTCACTCTACAACACTGCATTATTTCTCTGGTTCATAGGAAGCTTAAGCTTAATCATGTCTTCCTCTCTGGGAACTGTGAGGCTATGCGTATCCTTCTTCAGTCCTCAACAATATGGCGTCCATGCACTATGAAAACTGCTATTGATACTGCTCTGCAGCGCCTTTCATGCACTATGGCCTCTATTGCTCCCATGCCAGCTAAGTTTCTCAGACACTATAATAAGGCCCTCTCTTCCATTATTCCTACTGCTGGTGGTATGTTAGACGGGTAATGTCTCTTTCCTTTTGGTTCTTTCCTGAATCGGGATATGGGTTTTCTTTTATTTTCTTTTGAAGCTCTCTATTACTGGCTTCTCCAGTTAGGCTGCTTCATCCTTTTGCCTGGCCCGGGCTTGCTTTTTACTCTTTATGTGGGCCCCTTTATGTTCTTTTTTTTTTCCCTTTTGAGTGAATAAATTTCTTACTCTTTCATTCCCAAAAAAAAAACAATAGGGGGATTGTTGGGATGCAATAGAGAGTTCCACATCGGTAAGGGGAAAAATTTAAGGACCGAACTTTGTCACTTCATCTATTTTATTAATATTTTTTTAAATTTCTTTTCTGGGGTAATCTTCATTTTTTCTTCTTCCGAAAATATTTAATGAAATGATATTGACTGTTTATATAATTGATTTAAGATGTCTTAATATAAGATATAATGTGTAGGTGTTTGTGTGTGTATAATTTTTTAATAATTTTATAATTTTTTTGTCTTTATGAAAACCTCATGAATTATAATTGAAGAAACATATCATTATGGGATATTAGAGAATATGAAATTCATATAATGTGTTTGTTAATATCGAATTTCCATTTATTAGAATTTTAGATTTTTTTTCAAACCTTTTTATATACTTTATTCATATTGGAATTTTTGTTTTTCAGGGTCTAATACTCTATTAAAAACCATTTTAGCCAAAATATACTCACAATAGATTTTTCATTTTTCTTAATTTTCTATCTTTCTTATTTTCTATAAAAATAAACTTCAACAAAAATTCCTAAATTTGCCATGTATTAGAAAAAATGGCTGAAATGTATTATTCGGACAATATACCATAGTTATAACAAAAAAAATCAATATTCTTTTAGCTTTAATAGATCGAAATTGACAAGATTGCAAGCCAAGTCAAGTAAAAACTGGATCCAACTAGATTTGACTTGAAAATAGCTAGACAAGGGTCATAGGTTACTGGTGTTGAATTATGTTGATTTTAATTTTTAAACATTCAATATTTTCCTTAGTTAAGTTAGGTTAATGAGAGAGAAAAATTCAAGACAATCCAACTTGATTTATACCTTTAGAAGTTTGGTACTATACACTTAAACATTATTTATTTTAAAAATAAGTCAAATAGAAAATTTATAAATTATGTTTGATTATTTATTCTATTTCAGTATATATATATATATATATATATTTTAATTTAACTAAACTATATTATTAGTCCTTTTGTTATTATAAAATTTACCAAATATAAAATTAACCAGCAGACAAGGAGAAAAAATGATCATTTTACCTTAAAATGTTTATTATAATTGATAATAAACATATATGTTATGAATAAATTTAAAAATAAATTAAACTTCAAACTCATTTATTTATTCAGAGGGGAGAGGGTGAAAGGGTGAAGGGAGACGGAAATGGAGAAGAGGGTGAGTTGTGGGGAAGGGCGGTGGGAAGGGCTGAGCCCCGAGATTCTAGCTTTGATCTTCGTCCGTATTCCTCCTGACCAGATGGCTCGGAGCATTCCTCTCGTCTGCCGCGGCTGGCGCGACGTCGTGGCTGGCCCCTACTGCTGGGCCCACATCGACATCGAGCAATGGTGCCGCCGATGCAACTGCCCCGATCTCATCGACGCCACCGTACGCAGGCTCGTTGGCCTCAGCAGAGGGACTCTCTTCTCCCTTTCCGCTTACAAGATACGTGGTTCTGCCTTCTCCGCCATCGCCAACTTGTCAGTCTCCTCCTCCTTCTGCCCCCTTTCTGTTTTTTTTTTCTCAGGTTAATCTAATTTTTTTTCCTTTTTCTAAATCCTAGGCTCAAAACCCTACAAGGGTTTTAATCAGCAAAGGTTGGTAATTTGGTATACTCTATCAAATGAGGACTTTTTGCATACTTGCATATGTATGTCATTGAGTGATTCCACGTTATGACACATTGGATGAGGAAGATGAATGTGGAGTATTTGAATTTAGCTGTCAGTTAAAGCTTGTGGCCCATGCAATCATGCAACTTACATGCCCTTCAGACCGTGTGGTCTGAAGACCAAAGGTTGGAATTTGATACACACATAGATTCCAAGATTCTTCACTCATATAGCTCATCTAATGTGTCACGAGTTGGGGCTCCTTAGTATTCTTTATTTCTGTAAATTGATTTTTTAATCCTTAAAATTCAATATGTAAGGGATTAGACAGTAATAAAATTGCACATATGGAGACTCTCCTGGAAATACCCAATAGAGTGTTTTTGTGAAAAGTCTTGGTTTAAGTTTGAAAAGTTAGTGTGTTTGGCAAGAGAGGATTCTGAAAGTGGGAGTAAGCCTAAGCAGAATGAGATCTTGCTGTTTGGCTACTTTTTGTGAAGTTTCTGCCAAATTCTGGTTGGTTGAAATATTTGTGTTCCGCCGTTGCTGAAGATTCTAGCAGATTGACATTTGGCATTTGAGCTTAGCTTAATATTTGGTTTCTGCTTTAAATTATTTAAGACAATTACTATATATAAAGCTATTCAAAGATCAAAATACAGGGCTGTAAGGGTCTACCATCACATGCCATGGCAGATTTCAATAGTGTCCACACTAGAAGTACAATCACATTGTTGTGCTTTCAGCGGAATTTCTATACAAGAAATCAATCACACATACAATAGAACACAATGTTTACGTGGTTCGGCTAAATGCCTATGTCCACGGGCAACACAGGGAAGAGTTTTACTTAATCAGAATGAGGAGATTACAATCTGCTGTCTCTACTCTGGTTTTCTCTCTAACTCTCTCTTTCATTACAAGCAGTTCTATCTACTATAATTCAACTGCACAATGGCAGTTATCTAGAGAAAGAGGTAAACTACTGGCAGTTATAAAACTGCTAATACAAACTCAGTAAAGAGCTGAGTTAAATCGAGCCAAATATCAACAATCTCCACATTGGCCAGATTTGCAGGCCACCTCCTCCTCACCTCTCAAATATCTCCACCTTGGCATGAAAATCTCACGCCCAACAAACACAAGTGAACAAACAAACTGTGCTGCCATCCAATGCACTCGAAGGTGCCATCCGCCCGAAGGTGCTCAAATATGCAGGATGTTGATCAACTCCAAACAGTGCTTGAACTTGATCCCAGTTACCACCTTGGTCAGCATATCTGCAAGATTATCTGCAGTCCCAATCTTCTGAAGGAGAATAACACCTTTATTTACAACCTCTCGAACAAAATGGAAACGGACATCGATGTGCTTTGTTCGTGCATGATGAACTTGGTTCTTTGCTAAGTGTATAGCACTTTGACTATCACAATAGACATCCACATGCTTCTGTATAAGACCCAAGTCCTCAAGCAACCCATGTAGCCAAATGGCCTCACGAATGGCCTCTGTCATTGCCATGTACTCTGCCTCAGTAGTAGAAAGAGCAACTGTAGACTGTAACGTCGACCTCCAACTCACCGGTCCTTTAGCAAGTGTAAACACATATCTGAAGTAGACCGGCGTTTATCCAAATTACCAGCATAGTCCGAATCCACATAACCAACCACATGTCGACCAAACTGATCATCTCGCTCAAACATTAAACCAACATCGACGGTACCCAGTATGTACCGTAAAATCCATTTCACTACTTGCCAATGCATTTTTCCTGGATCATGCATGTACTTGCTCACTATACTGACAGCCTGTGAAATGTCGGGCCTAGTACACACCATAGCGTACATCAAGCTACCAACTGCACACGCATATGGAACTTGAGCCATGTACTCACGCTCCTTATCTGTGCCGGGAGACATCAAAGCACTAATCTTAAAGTGATGGGCTAATGGTGTACTTATAGGTTTTGTATTTTTATCCATATCAAAACGCTGTAATACTTTCTTTAGATATTGTTTTTGTGACAAACACACTGTTCCCTTCACTCTGTCTCTTTCAATTTCCATACCAAGTATTTTCGTGGCTTCCCCAAGATCCTTCATCTCAAACTCATTTCTCAACTAAGTCTTCAATTTGTCTATCTCTAACTTGCTCTTACAGGCAATGAGCATGTCATCCACATATGAAAGCAAATATATGAAGGAACCATCACGTAGCTTGCGAAAATATACACAATGATCATAATGGCTTCTTGTATACTTCTGCTCTATCGTAAACCGATCAAATCGCTTGTACCACTGCCTTGGAGATTGTTTCAAACCATACAACGACTTTCTCAGTTTACAAACCAAATTTTCTTTTCCTGTAACCTTAAAACCATCAGGTTGAGACATGTATATCTCCTCATCCAAATCACCGTGCAAGAAAGCAGTTTTGACATCGAGTTGTGCTTACTTAAGATCAAACTGTGCAACTAAAGCTAGTAAAATACGAATAAAAGAGTGCTTAATAACCGGAGAAAATATCTCATTATAGTCTGTCCCTTCTTGTTGTGCATAGCCCTTAGGTACCATCCTAGCCTTGAATCTTACACTGTCTGCTCCTGGAAAACCCTCTTTCTTGGTGTATACCCACTTGCAACCAATTGCTTTCTTTTCCTTTGGAAGTTGTACCAATTCCCAAGTCTGATTCTTGTGAAGAGACTGTATCTCCTCACTCATTGCATCCTTCCATTCTACACTTTCTGAGTTTCTCATAGCTTCTCTGTATGTAGACGAAATATCATCATCAACAACTGGAAGTGCGTATGCCACCATGTCTGTGAACCGTAAGCAGGAGAAGTTTGATGGAACAAACAACTTCGGCATGTGGCAATGCGAAGTTATGGATGTCCTGCATCATCAAGAGTTGGATACTGCTCTACAGGATGAGAAACCAACAGATATGGAGCAAAATGATTGGGTGAAGATCAATCGCCAAGCTTGTGGTACCATTCGGCTTTGTCTCGCCAAATATCAAAAATATTTTGTTATGAAGGAGAATTCAGCTAAGAAGTTGTGGGAGATGTTGCAAGACAAGTATATGACCAAGAGTATTGAGAATCGTTTTTATCGCAAGAAAAGGCTCTTCCGGTTCGACTGCAAGGAAGGTACTTCTATGACTGATCACTTAACAGCTTGTAACAAAATTCTTGCTGATTTGCAAAATTTAGATGTTGAAATTTTGGATGAAGACAAAGCAATATTGTTATTGAATTCATTGCCTGACTGCTATGATCACCTGACTACCATCCTATTGTATGGGAAAAATGAAATTAAATTTGAACTTGTGGTGAATGCATTGATCAATAATGAGTATCGAAAAAAGGACAAACATGCCCAAAGATACTCAACGTCAGAGGCTTTGACAGTTAGAGGCAGGTCACAAAACAAGAAATTTGATAATCGGTTTAAGTCTCGTTCCAAGACCAGAGGAGCATCAACATCATCTAATAGGAGAAATCTTGCTAGGGATGAGTGTGCTTTTTGTCGACATAAAGGGCATTGGAAAAAGGATTGTCCAATATTGAAAAAAAATGACAAGAAGAATCCAAAAGCAAATGTTGTATATGTTATAGATGATGATACTGAGTTAGCACTGATTGGCTCATCATTGCCATACCATTTTGAGGAGTGGATTTTAGATTCGGGTTGCACTTATCATATGTGTCCTAACAGGGTCTGGTTTTCCAGCTTTGAGGAGTTGGATGGTAGATCAGTTTTTATGGGTAATGATAATACCTGTAAAACAAAAGGGATAGGTAAAATCCGTTTGAGATTGTATGATGGAGCAATCAGAGTGTTGACAGATGTTCGATATGTACCAGATTTAAGAAAAAATCTCATCTCATTAGGTGCTTTAGAATCCAAAGGTTTGAAAATTACCTTGGAAGGTGGAGTTTTAAAGGTTGTCATGGGTGCATTGGTAGTGATGAAAGGTACCCGACAAAACAATTTATATTTCTTGAAAGGAAGTCCTATTGTAGGTGGAGCAGCGACAGTCACTGATAGTAAAGAGGATGTTGGTTCTGACACTACAAAATTATGTCATATGCTCTTGGGGCATGCGGGTGAGAAAGCTTTACAAGGTTTGGTAAAGCAAGGACTGTTGAAAGGTGCTAAGACCTGCAAACTTGGATTTTGTGAACATTGTGTTCCGGGGAAGCAGACTAGAGTCAAGTTTGGCACAACTATTCATCGCACTGAGGGGATACTAGATTATGTTCATACAGATGTATGAGGACCTACCAGAGTTGCATCTATGAGTGGTAGGCATTGGTTTGTTACTTTTGTTGATGACTTCTCTAGACGAGTGTGGGTGTATCCCATGCAACACAAAAGTGAAGTCTTGGATGTGTTCCTGAAATGGAAGAAGATGATTGAGACTCAGACTGGCAGAAAAATCAAAAGGCTCAGGTCAGACAATGGGGGTGAGTACAAGTCAGATCCATTCATGCAGATATGTCAGGCAGAGGGGATAGTGAGACATTTCACAGTCAGAGACACACCGCAGCAGAATGGGGTGGCAAAACGAATGAACCGTACTTTGTTGGAGAAGGTACGGTGTATGTTGTCCAATGCTGGATTGGACAAAGCATTTTGGGCTAAGGCAGTATCATATGCATCTCATCTCATCAATCGGTTGCCTACAGCTGCAAATGAGGGTAAAACTCCCATTGAGGTATGGTCTGGAACACTTGCTACAGATTATGATTCTTTGCATGTATTTGGTTGTCCAGCATATTTTCATGTCAAAGAAAGTAAATTGGATCCTAGAGCCAAGAAAGCTATATTCTTAGGCTTTAGCAGTGGTGTGAAGGGGTATCGACTTTGGTGCCCCAAATCGAAGAAGTTGATTCTAAGCAGGGATGTTATTTTTGATGAGTCTGTTATGTTCACTCAGAACAAGCATCAGGGTGATCAGAAGGAGAACAAGACCAAGGGTGTTCCACAACAGGTGGAGTTTGAGGCTCCACTGACTTCAGTGATACCTGTTTAGACAGGTGATAGTCCCACATATGATTTAGTTGGAGAGGACACAGTTACAAATGAAGTTCCAGTTCAGGAGACTATACAGCAGCCAGACTCCATTGCAGTCAGTAGACCAAGAAGAGAGGTTAGAAAACCTGCACGGTTCACAGACATGGTGGCGTACGCACTTCCAGTTGTTGATGATGATATTCCGTCTACATACAGAGAAGCTATGAGAAACTCAGAAAGTGTAGAATGGAAGGATACAATGAGTGAGGAGACGCAATCTCTTGACAAGAATCAGACTTGGGAGTTGGTACAACTTCCAAAGGAAAAGAAAGCAATTGGTTGCAAGTGGGTATACACCAAGAAAGAGGGTTTTCCAGGAGCAGACAGTGTGAGATTCAAGGCTAGGATGGTAGCTAAGGGCTATGCATAACAAGAAGGGATAGACTACAATGAGATATTTTCTTCGGTTGTTAAGCACTCTTCTATTTGTATTTTACTAGCTTTAGTTGCACAGTTTGATCTTGAGTTAGCACAACTCGATGTCAAAACTGCTTTCTTGCACGGTGATTTGGATGAGGAGATATACATGTCGCAACCTGATGGTTTTAAGGTTACTGGAAAAGAAAATTTGGTTTGTAAACTGAGAAAGTCGTTGTATGGTTTGAAACAGTCGCCAAGGCAGTGGTACAAGCGATTTGATTGGTTTATGATAGGGCAGAAGTATACAAGAAGCAATTATGATCATTATGTGTATTTTCGTAAGCTACGTGATGGTTCATTCATATATTTGATTTTATATGTGGATGACATGCTCATTGCCTGTAAGAGCAAGTTAGAGATAGACAAATTAAAGACTCAGTTGAGAAATGAGTTTGAGATGAAGGATCTTGGGGAAGCCACGAAAATACTCGGTATGGAAATTGAAAGAGACAGAGTGAAAGGAACAATGCGTTTGTCACAAAAACAATATCTGAAGAAAGAATCACAGCGTTTTGGTATGGATAAAAATACAAAACCTGTAAGTACACCATTAGCCCATCACTTTAAGCTTAGTGCTTTGATGTCTCCCCGCACAGATAAGGAGCGTGAGTACATGGCTCAAGCTCCATATGCGTGTGCAGTTGGTAGCTTGATGTACGCTATGGTGTGTACTAGGCCCGACATTTCATAGGCTGTCAGTATATTGAGCAGGTACATGCATGATCTAGGAAAAATGCATTGGCAAGCAGTGAAATGGATTTTACGGTACATTCTGGGTACCGTAGATGTTGGTTTAATATTTGAGCGGGATGATCAGTTTGGTCGACATGTGGTTGGTTATGTGGATTCAGACTATGCTGGTGATTTGGATAAACGCCGGTCTACTTCAGGATATGTGTTTACACTTGCTAACGGACCGATGAGTTGGAGGTCGACGTTACAGTCTACAGTTGCTCTTTCTACTACTGGGGCAGAATACATGGCAGTGACAGAGGCCATTGGTGAGGCCATTTGGCTACATGGGTTGCTTGAGGACTTGGGTCTTATACAGAAGCACGTGGATGTCTATTGTGATGGTCAGAGTGCTATTCACTTAGCAAAGACCAGGTTTATCATGCATGAACAAAGCACATCGATGTTCGTTTCCATTTTGTTCGAGAGGTTGTAAATGAAAGTGTTACTCTCCTTCAGAAGATTGGGACTGCAGATAATCCTGCCGATATGCTGACCAAGGTGGTAACTGGGATCAAGTTTAAGCATTGTTTGGACTTGATCAACATCCTGCATGTTTGAGCACCTTCGGGTGCATTTGATGGCAGCACAGTTTGTTTGTTCACTTGTGTTTGTTGGGCGTGAGATTTTCATGCCAAGGTGGAGATAGTTGAGAGGTGAGGAGGAGATGGCCTGCAAATCTCGCCAAGGTGGAGATTGTTGATATTTGGCTTGATTTGAACTCAGCCCATAACTAAGTTTGTATTGGCAGTTGTATAACTGCCAATGTGCAGTTGAGTTTGTTTGTTAGTAATGTGAGAACTGTTTGTATGAAAGATTAAGGAAGAGAGAAAACTAGGGTATGAACAACAGATTGTAACTCCTCATTTTGATTTAGTGTAAACTCTTCTCTATGTTGCCTGTGGACGTAGGCATTTAGCCGAACCACGTAAATCTGCGTGTTCTTCATATGTGTGATTGATTCACTCATCACCTCAGGCGCGTCGCTGCAGTCCGGTGGTATCTTGGTGCTGCCTGCGCACCTGCCTGCCGCGAGAAGGAACAGATCTAGCAGAGATCTGCTCCACCTTCTTCTCTTGCAATCGCCTTTGATCTGCGCACGGCAGCGAGATCTGCACCTTCACAGATCTCTAGTGCACCGGCCTGCTTGGCCGTCCCTTTCATGTCGCTGTTCGTGCTTGGGAGCTTCTCCTTACTCCTCTGATTTGCACTAGCAAGGTTTCCTCTATTTGCCTCTGCTATTGCTGGGTCGAGAAACCCAGCAGCCTCCTCGTTGAGATTTCACCGTCTCTCACAGCCCCGATCTGGTTCTCTGTTTCCAGATCTGAATGATTCTTCAGAAACCCCTTTCTTCTCCGGGAAATCCTTCAGATATGAGATTTACTCTCCGCTACTGGTTCAAGAAATCAGATCTGGACCCCTCGACCTTCGCCGATGCAGGAGATCCTCTTCCGGTGCTGGTTCTTCCCTCTCGCCGATGCTCGCTGCTGGCTGTGCCTCTGAGTTCTGCCGGGATCTGCCGCTCACAGATCCGAACCGATCTGCTCTGATCTCGGGCCTGCTGTTCTCTGCTGTCGATCTCACGTCGTCCACCTCTGCAGATGCATGTTCCCACTACTGTTCCGGTGGGCTGGTCTGCCCCCTTTTCTCGGAACCTCTTCTCTGTTGTTCGACAGTGATGGCCCGAGAGTAAGACTGCTCGTAACTGCCCTTTGCTGTTCCGGCCAAGATCTGCTGGCTGTTGCAGGATGCGCCACTGCACGTCTGTTTCTTCCGCAGCCACACACTTCTCAGATTTCTCAGATCTACACCGATGTGAGCACTCCTTCTCTGATCTCATATCCGCTCCCAGATCTGAACGGAATCCCGACTGCTTGCGCCTCGCCTTCTGCCTTAGATATGTACCATATCCGTCGATTAGATCTGCCTCAGATCTGATCGACGATGGAAGGCCCCTCTGATGGGCATACTGTACCAGATCTGCAACCTTTGCAGATCGATCTGATCAGCCTGCTCAGCCCTTATGCGATGGGTTTCAAAACTGAAATCCTCTTAGAGATCTCCTTGCTGCTGCCCACATAAACCGCCGCTCTCTAATGGCCACGCCTTAGATCTACTCCAGATCTGGCCGCCTCCGGCGCTCCTACTGCAACTGCACTCTTGAAACCCCTTTAGCACAATAGCCTCCTCGATCTATGATTTCCTCCGGTTCCGATTCTGAACCCGGAGCTCTGATACCATTTGTAACGGCCCGACCCATAAAAAAGGGCTTTGGGTTCGGCGCAGCAAGATACTGTCCGCTTTGGGCCCACACGCGCACATGCACGAGCCCGTACGGTTTTTGGATCGGACCCGGCCCAAGTCCGGGTCCAAAACGCGTCTTGCTAGTTTCAGAGAGCAAGGCTACTTATAAACCCCCTCTAAAACTCCTCAACTTTCGATGTGGGACTTTGCACAACTCCCACCCACTGCTGGGCTATCGGATCTGACCGGCCCACTCTGTTGGCCTGTCCGACAGGGCCCAGTTTCACTTGGCTCAGCCTATCTAGGGCCTGGTCTCTGGCTCATGGGTTAGGATATTACAATCCACCCCCCTAAAGCCTAGAGTCGCCCTCGGCTCGACCTAATGAACCTAGTAGAAAGCAGTAAGCCCACACAGTCCGAGTGTAGAACCCGGAGCTCTGATCCCAATTGTCGTGCTTTCAGCGGAATTTCTATACAAGAAATCAATCACACATACAATAGAACACAATGTTTACGTGGTTCGGCTAAATGCCTACGTCCACGGGCAACACAGGGAAGAGGTTTACTTAATCAGAATGAGGAGATTACAATCTGCTGTCTCTACTCTGGTTTTCTCTCTAACTCTCTCTTTCATTACAAGCAGTTCTATCTACTATGATTCAACTGCACAATGGCAGTTATCCAGAGAAAGAGGTAAACTACTGGCAGTTATAAAACTGCTAATACAAACTCAGTAAAGAGCTGAGTTAAATCGAGCCAAATATCAACACACATTACATAATGCTCCTAAGCTTAAATTTAATTCTGAAACTCATTTGAATATTTTAAAAAGAGCACATCCAAAGAAGTGGTGAAATTTTGCAGGCATTTTCGTGTATTGGTGGGATTATTCTCATCTTCATTGTTGGGTGGGGATACCCATGTTACTCAAAAAAGGCAGTGGTGAAATTTATTTTTGTATTTCTGAAGTTGATTGAGAAAACCAGTGTACTCATTCATGGAGTAGAGAAGAGAAAAAATTGGGATTTCAATCAAGACTCCAGCATGATCTCTGTTGAAAATAAAGTAAATTTCATGTAACTTTAGCTATTTAACAGGCTTAGCTAAAGAAAGTACAAAAATAAATGTCTTGCCACAATTCCTTCAACACAGGTCTGACATGTCAAGTTCCCTCGTCTTCATTTTTGTAGAATGAGAAATTGGTGGCGGAGCAATGTAATTTTATACATATGCAGTAATAGTCAAAGGTACTGTTTGACATTGCCAAACAAACCAAAATGCATTAACTATTTTTCGGAAAGATCAAATGCATGAACTATTATGAATTTTCAAGAAAACTATTATGAATTTTCAAGAAAAATATGGATGTCCTTTCACTGTCAGGTGTACCTATTCAGGGCTCTTTTCCTGTCCATATATATACACGGTTGAACATGGCTTGATTCTTGAACAAACTAATCCTCATATTTGTGCTCTTTAATGAAAGTTACGGGGTGTAGAAAGCAGTCCCCAATTATGTTTAAAAAACTGATTTTAAATTCCCAAATAAAATCAGTCCTAAAATGATTTTGAAATAGGTTGAAAGCCCCTTAATTTCATTATTCATTGATGCCCAACGACTGTACCAAAAGGGGTTTGGTTTGAGGCTCAAATCAGTCCATTAACAGATTCCCAAACTTCAATTAAATCAGTTAAAATGAAAGACTTAAAAATTATATTAAACCCTCAAGATTGGCCACCATTATGCAGGGAAGCTCTATTTTGTATTTCCTTCAGATAACCCTCTGCTTTAAGTTCTTTTCATCAATCTATAGTCACTACATTCCATGTTGTTGATTTTTGTAAAATGTGAAACTACAACACATAGTTGCCTATGCCTTGGAAGTTCTCACAAATTCAAACAATGATCCATCTCACTCATGATCCATATGCTTTCCTTTGTTCTCTTGGTAGTGGGAAATGCCTAAAGGTCCTCAAGATTCCTGTGAGTGATGTAACTGATCAGATAGTGGCAGAGCATGCTGGGTCACTATCAACAGTCACAGAATTGGATATTAGCTACTGTTCAAAGATCACTTGTAAAGGGATTGAAGTGTTGGGGCGGCACTGCAAGTCCTTAATGTACTTTAGAAGGAACATTTCCCCACTGGACTTCAATTTGCTGCATGAAGCAGATGAGGATGTGGCAATGGCTGTGGCCAATACAATGCCAAGGTTGCTCTACTTGGAGCTTGGATATGGGAGCTTCAGTGATTATGGACTTGATGCGATCCTTACAAAGTGCAAGGGCCTCTGTCATCTTGACATTCAAGGATGTTTCAATGTGAATTTTGATGGTGATCTCGAGCAGAGGTGTAAGAGGATCATGGTTTTTAGGGGCCCCAAACGTGATGAATATGACCATGAATATGATAGCTTAAGTGACTCAGATGACAGTGAAGGTTTTAGCTTTGAAACAGAAGACACTAGCTACCAGACCTACTCAGATACCTTATCTGATGATTCAAATTAGCTAGGCCCTTCCTTTTTGTTGGAATGTGCTGTCAGGTATTGCAAGAGAAACATGCTTTTCTAAAGTTGATTTGAGAATGTTGCTTTTGGATGTACATCAGGTTAGCAATTAATTCTATGGTTTTCTATGTTTTTCTAAAAATGCACATTTGTATGAGGGATGACAATTATTTAGCCCTTGATGTGAATGGTTTTGATATTTCGAAAGAATGAGTTAGAGTTGGATGTGTTGAACATCCCTTTTTGTTTGATCTGATGATACTTGAAATCCACCCATATATTTTTGGGGCATCTTCTTTATTCTGGCTTTTTGATATTCTTTACCTCTCATATATGCTTCATATTTGCTTCAGTCCCTCCCCCTTTTCTTTAGAGATGAGCATTTTGTACCGTCTTCTTTGAAAATGTTATTATTCATTCATAATTCTGAGTTCGCCACGTCCACTGTGAAAATTTAGAGAAACAATGTAATTTTGTTTTCAAATTTAAAATTTGCTCATGATGGTGAAATACAAAGTGTTAACAACAATCTTCTATTCCTTTCATTTGATATTTTGTAACTCTTTTGATATATTAATGCCTGATTAATTAAAGAAAGGCCCAGCAGATTATTAACAAATAACTGATGCATACACGTGTGTATTACTGCTAGGAATGTTTCAGTACTGTTTGCACTTAATTTGGATATCAACACCACCAGTTTTGGGTTCGACTGCTTCTAAGTTAACCTGAAAAATGAGATTTTTAGGTGGTTCAATATATCTGTGGGATAGTCTCACCTTGAAGATATGTTACTAGGAAAAAAAACCTACCCAACAATGGTTTTGTCTACATAATCACAAACCTGATGTCTGTGATGAATGATCAAGGCTCTGTCAGATTTGGTTTGCCTGCATAAGGGACCATGTCGTTGAGACTGAGCTTTTGAGGGGCCAAAAATGTCATTTATATATCTATGTTGAAAGTTGCTTGGGTTAATTATGCGAAAGCCTTGACCATGAGGCCTTCATACTTTTGAAAGAGTACAGTGGTATATGTAACTATTAAAGTTGTGGGTTTGAGTCACATGGGCTTTAGATAGGTGGTTGGCTCATGGAAACTAATTTGTTGTATTTGAGTACCAACCCTAGATAGAGCCCTTCGTAATTCGGGGAGTTGTCACATGAACATCAGAGAAAGGTATGGTCTCTTGATGTGAAAGAGAAGACAGAATATCCTCAATTACAAACTTTGGGTGGGAGAGAATTTTTGTTCCCAAAAGAAACAGAAAATTTCAGCTGGTAGTTGGAAATTTTGGTCAATATTTTTTGAAAATACGTATCTCAGCCTCAGCTCAAATTGAAAATTTTCAGCAATTTTTTTGGATTTTGGACAAAATTTGAGGAGGTCATACCTGAGCCTAAATTGAGAATTAGAGGAGGGCGGGTTACTCAGGCAGAAATCAATGAGTGATATCTTCTGCAAGTACTCTGCTTGCAATCAATCCATGGTCAATGACACCCAAACAATACTACAATAGATAGTTATTACTTTGAGGATTTCCAAAGGTTTTAGTAAGACCATACTGTAAAATCATTATTTTTAGGGCTCCAACTTGGATACCTAGACACATTAAGCTCCAATATCTAGTTTATTGGATTCTTCATTTTTGCACGTAAAATCTGTGTCTTATTGTATTGATACTTTCATAGCGTATCTCCTGTTCCATGCATTGTTTGGCATCGCAGGGCCATAATATCTAAATTTATTTTAATCCATAGTCTTTAAGCATTTAATTTCATATTTGCTCCTTTTTTTATTTGAAAAGAAACAAGATCGATATATTATGGTATCACCTTGGATTTTCAAATTGAAGCATGCTCATACGCCAATTTCGATTACACTGTTTGCAGTTGAGCTTCAAGAAATACTTTGTTGTGGCAAGTACCCAAGCCTGGTGACAATGATATTGGTGTTTGCCAAGAGGGAAATGCATCAGAAGTTTGAACAGTGCAGCTGAGGCATGTCTGTTGTGTAGACGGTGGAGAGAGTGTCACAGTTGAGAGAAGTTATTGAGGTGAAATGTGGGGAGAAAGACGGGTTGCATTCCGAGGAGTATTGACTATGGAGGTAGATCCTAAATCTGAAGAGATGTCTCTAAGTTGAGAATGCAGGCAAATAGGCAATAGCGTGGGGGAATTATGAAGACAAATTCGAAAATGGTGGTGGAGAATGGAGCTAGAAAGAGTTTCTTGGAGGATTTTGGATTAGAGAACATACCCTAATGGTAGAATTCCCTGGATTTTACTTGTCCGATCAGAAAGATTTGGGTGGGACGGTGTCATGGGATCTAACCTTTAGACAGAATCTCATAGCTTACAGAAATTTCTTACGGATAAAAAAAATTATTTGATTAGTAATTTGATAGAAGGTTAAGTCAGAGTTGTAGCATAGGGATGTCGTAATCTTATGTAGTCACCCCTGTTATTATTATTATTATTTTTAAGATTTTCTGGTATATAGGTATGCATATAGCGATGTTCTGTTTTCTATTGACAGTCCCTTGATGCAGGCCTTCTTGCTTGCTGTCCAAGGTGTTCTCGTGTGTGTTCATTCTTTCTCGTTTAGTTGATAGAAAGTTTTTTTTGGATTAACTTGTGAGAAACTCGGACACACTCCTACTAAAGCCCTCAAGGATGAACCCACTACTCTTAAGGCACACCAAGGTTAGGCCATGGGAGTTCAAACCTGTAATCTCCCACTTCTTGAGGTGGGAGGCAACCAGTTGAGCTACACCCATGTGGGTTAGTTGATGAAAGTTGACAATTAAAAAAGGTAATTACAAAGCTTAAGTCAGTCGATCGGTAAGGGTCATTCCATAGAAGGGCTGACCATCAACTTGAATGATCCTAATCTTCTCTGAAGAACATGCAAAGTGAGTTGGAAGATTTTTTTTTTTCCTCTCTTTGTTAAATGATTTGAATTATGTCGATGATTTGAATTATGTCAATGATTTTCCAATCTCATCTGCAGGTGCCCTTGTCCAACCCCTGCTCCCAAGATTTGCTTCAAACTTGGGTTTGGATTGGAATTTGAAAGATAACTTGGCCATCTTAGCTTTTTTTTTTTTCAAACCAAGAAAATATGTGTCTAGGCGTCTCACCGAGACCCAACTAGTCCTTCGGGACGTATGCAAAATACTCAATTGGTGTTGCCGTAGAATTAGGACAACTGCTTAATAACAAGGTTATTGGCCACAGTGGGAACATCAAAGTGCCTAGCTCATTAAATTTTCACTCTCTTTTAGAAATGTCGGAAGGGAAGTAAGCCTATGTAAGCCGCCAATATAAACCAATATCAATAGCTCTCTAAGACAGTCCACTACAAAATTATAATTTGTATGCGAAACTGGTCATATCTTGACTAATCTATTAAAGTAAAAGAAGGGTTTGGGTCTTGCTTTTCATCCAATCAAATTGGTTTAATCTAGCCTATTTTGCTCTACCGCTGGCGAGCAGCGGTCGATGCCCTTTGGAAGCGGTCAATGACTACAGATGGTGGCACTGCAACTGTCAACTGGGTAAAGAACCGTCGACAAACTTAATTGCTTGATCTTTGTTAATATCGCTTAGAGGAAGACGAAAAACCATTGTGATGTCGTCGATGGATGTGTTTTGCTCCAGCATAGAAAGTCACCTTCCAGAGAGAGAGTATCTATCGAACCATTTCACAAAAATTGTTGTGAACAATGAATCTGAGCCATTAGATTCAGTTATATGTTGTCAACTTTTCCTTTCAATTCAGCCAACACTTAAATCCAATGCCACAGGTTCAAAGTTCACAGTAATTTGTTGTGAACTCATTCCCAGTGGATAATTTCTCCGGAACTACCTAGTAAGTCTCTTGTTAAAATAGAAAGGCAAAATGGTAATTTCATATCATTTTTTGAAAAAAACGGTGTCTCCACACAGAAAATAGCGGTATCTAAATGGCCAGCTAATTTCATTGGTGAAAATGTTTATCAATTTATTCCAATGAAATTAGAGTCATCTCTTTCTTGACATTTCACGACAGTTCCTTATTTTCCCGCTACATATTCTTTCATGCAGGTTATTCCTATATTAATGATCTTCGTACTTACTTTGCTTCATATTCTCAAACGGTTGCCATCATCAAGCCTCTCCCTCAATTCCTAGCGAGATCGTCGGCTTTCGGTACCAGTTACCTGCAAAACATTTCTAAATGAATGATTGAAGTATGCAATCATTGAACCATAATTAGAATTTCATGAAATTGGTGGAAAATCATCCGAAGATATTTCAAATTATGTAACTAACACCACCACACCTACATTAAATTTGCAAATGAATGACACCTAAGGGCAGTGGGTATCACACGTGAGAATTTTACTCTGAGTTTCCTGCAATTTTCCACCCTTAAATTTTAAAAAAATTCTAACAAAAATCTCTAATTTTTCGTTCACCTTAGAGCAAATATTCAGAATAAATTGGAAATATTTGGAAAAAACACAAGAGATCTAATATTAAAGCATCTATTCGTTTTTTATAATCTCCATTCATTATATCCAATGACATAATATTAATGGACATGGTTGACTTTCCATAAGTGTGTCTCATCATTTGATAGTTTCTCAATTATGGGTTGTAATTGATTCTTTCCCTTTAGAGAGGCTTTTATTTAGGTGTCCATCCTAACACGGGAAAACTCTTTTAGGAAACACGAGTTTTAGTGAACTTCTCATTTTACCCTCATCCGTCCGTACGAGTTTTAGTGGATTTTCAGAAATCGATTCGCTTTCTAGTGAATCGATTCACTAGATTTGTGCACCGGACCGGATCACTTGGAAATGAAAAATTGAGGAAAGTGATTCGATCGGTGCACTGATTTAGACTCTTTCACGTCTCAAAAAATCGGTGCACCGACCAGATCACTTTTCTCAAATTTCCATTTCCAAGTGATCTGGTCGGTGCACCGATTTCTTGAGACATGAAAGAGTCTAAATCCCGGATCACTTTCCTCAAATTTCCATTTCCAAGTGATCCAGTCGGTGTACCAGTCCGGTGCACCAATCCAGTGAACCGATTTCTGAAAGTTCACAAAGTTCACTAAAACTCGTACAGACGGATTGGAGTAAAGTGGGAAATCCAAAAAACTCGTGTCTCTTAAAAGTGTTTTCGAGTGTTAGGATGATCACCCTTTTATTTTCTATATATACAATGTTAATGAGAGAGGTCATTGAGTCAATTTTCCAAACTTCTACAAAAACCATTTTTAATCAAAATATACTCACAATAGATTTTCCATTTTTCTATTTTATATTGTTTATAAAATTAAATTCCAACGAACAATCCCGAATTTGCCATGTATTTGCGAAAAATGGTTGATATGTATTGTTCCGACAATACACCATGGTGGTTGACATCTCTCATTGGTGTTCTTGAAATGGACCAAAATGTTCTAATAGCTGTTCTTGTTTTGAACTTTGAGTTAGATAAAAAAAAAAATTCAATCTTCCTTTTTAGCTTTAACAGATCGAAATTGACAAGATTGCAAGCCTAGGCCCGGCCTATCTATAAGCAGAGTAGGTTGCCGTCTAAGGCCATCAAATAGATAGGGCCTCAAGTCCATAAACTCCTTTGTTATATAAGTCTAAAAAATTAGAAATTAAACCTAGTAAAATAGGCCCAAAATAATAAATTTTAAATAATATCTTGTTATAAATTTGATTATAATATTTTATTTAGATGTTTCAAACTTTGTAAAAAAGTGTATGATTTTATTATTTATGAATGTATAAAAGGTCCATCTTAAGAGTTTGCTTAGGGTCCATAAAATCTAGAATCGGTGTGACAAGTCAAGTCAAGCTTTAAGTAAAAACTGGATCCACCTAGATTCGACTTGAAAATAGTTAGTCTAGAGTTATATATTACTAGGTTTGGGTTGATTCTAATTTTTATAAGATTCAAGATTTTCCTTAGGAGGGAAAGAAAAACTGAGACAATCTGTAACGACCCGACCCGAAAACAGGGTTTAGGACTTGACTCAGTTTGATATTGTCCTCTTTAGGACTCGCACACAATCTCGAACCCGCACGGTTTTGCATTTGGGCCTGGGCCCACCTGGCCCAGCCCAAAAGGCCTCACACTTGAGTTATATAGGTGGCTTCTTAATAAACCCACCCTCCCCTTTCTTTCCCACTGATGTGGGACTCTTAAGGGAGGGGTAGGGTATCACACAATCCCACCTGACTTGCACCTTTAGAAGTTGCTATTATACACTCAAAAGTTTATTTATTTTAAAAACGAGTCAAGTAAAAAATTATAAATTATATTTAATTATTCATCCCATTTGAAGTATTTTTTTAATTTTTATTTCTCCATTTAAATTTAAAAAACTATATAAATAGACATGAATCCCGCAAACCATTTCTGCATTCAAAGCACAAGTCCCCAGCTCCATTTGAATTCATGGAAAGGAAAGCATTTCCCCATAAAAGAACAATCATTTTTTAACAAAATTGGTGAAAACGATTTCCTGTTATAGGCTTTCAGCTAAATGATGGTTATTTATCAAGAAATCACTTTCCTTTCCATGCATCCAAAATGGATCCTTTTTCAACAAATTAAAAAAAAAAATAATCAATCCTTGGGTTCTATTCTCTAATCACTTACAATCTGACAATTGGGTGCAATGAACAACAATCGGGCAGCGATTTCCGACAATGGTGTGTTTGATTCAACCTAAAAAAAATAAAAAATGAGAGAGGTGAGTAGAGTCTCGGTTGACCCAAAGAGAGAAGTCCAAAGAGTGTGTGTGTGTAACCGATAGAGAGAGACCCATAGAGAGAAAGAGACCTAGATTTACTGATTGACCAAACAGGGCCGAAATCAACAAGAGGGAATTGGCTGAAGTCTCGATCTGAGTGCAGAGGCTGTAGGCGATGGAAGTCTCAATCAAATTTTTAGTGAGGTGCAAGAGAGAGGAGAACGGAAAGAGGGAGAAAAGAGAGATCCGGTGAGAGCAATCACAAATGAGAAGTAACGGAAGAAACCCTAAAAAATTTCATTTAAATTCATCAGAGTCGCGGACAGTCCGCATCCCGCTCGAGTCCTTATCAGACTCTTCGGATCTGTCCGCGAGTCCTTATCGGACTCCAGAGTCTGGCTCGTTGATGGACTCTAAGATTAGGGCCGGACCGTCCGCTGGCTGGACCAGGGTCCAATTACAGACCTACTTCAAATTATTTGGACCTTTCAAGATCAAGTTGCTTGTAGAAATTGAAGATCTGCATTTGAATGTTCAGATACAAAACAAAAGACGAAAGGAAAAAGAACTTAACCCATTAAAAAATATGTAAAAGAAAAGAGTATGGTACTGGGAAAGAAAAAGAGGATCTTGCAAGGAAAGGAATCTTCGGTATTGAGCTCGTTAGATGTTATTAACACTCGAGCACCTTGGTAGTTGATGGGTTGGAGAATTTTGGGAAATAAACATTTCAAACATGTAGAAATTGGGCTTTGATAGATTCAGCTGCGATTCATGTGGACTTCAGGACACACGCTGCTTGGCCATCTCCCGACTTTGTTATTCTCAAGCTTAGTTTTGATGGTAGTTGTATGCGTAATATGGGGCTAGCAGGATATGGGGGAGTAATTCGTAAGTCAGGTTCTGCTTTGATTTCTTTTGCTGGTCCATTCCCTAGTGGATCAGTCGTTAAAGTGGCATTATTTGCTTTATGGAGGTATTTTAGAGTTGGTAGAATTAGGGGTGAAAGGGAATATGATTGAATGAAAATACCATTTTCTCCGAAGAAAAAGCTTTGGATTAAAATTGTCCCAAAAAAAAAAATTAAATATTTCCTATGAAAGTTAATAAAAATAAACCTTCCCATTCAATAAAAGAATAGCCAGTATAATAAGAGGAATCGATCCAATAAACGTTAGCTTCGTCACATTGGAGAAGAGTGATTCCTTTCATCTATTTTTCAACTGTTATGTACAAAAAATGTCTGGAAATAACGTGAAGCCCTTACATTACTCCAAAGAATCAAAATGAAGCACCCATTTGGATATGAAAAACATACTTAAATGATAGTAACAAAGAGAAGCAGAATCCACCTTGATACGGCTAGAGCTTTTTATTTTCTTTTTATTTCTTATAATTGTTTGACATTGGAATCATTTTCATCAGATCTATTTAAATATAAAAATTATTTTTAAAAGTATACTTTATTTTTCTAATGTAAAGCCATAATAATTAATGACGCAACCATTCATTTCTATGGCTTTATAACAGAAAATAAAATACATTTTTGAATTTTTTTTATAATTAAATAGTTTTAATGAAAATAATTCAAAAGATATGGTATGTAGGAGGGAGGTGTCAATTTAAAAAAAAAAAAATGTCTTGAGCGTACCAAGTGCAAATCTGAACCTCTCTCTGTTAGTCTTTTATGCAATCAGCTATTTTATTTTATCAAATAGAACTGATTCTGAGAATGAAGCTATCACGCTACTCATTCTTCACTCCATTCTCTCAGTTATGCTTATTAAACAAGCCCAAGAATGGCTAATTTGTAAAAACCTGGATCATCTTTCAAAGGTTCAGATTTTTATTTTATTTTTTTATAATAAGGTGGACCAAATAATTACTAGGCAATTCTTCATTCTAAGGTGTTCAAGTCTCTTAGAGCACCGGACTAATTCTCAAACATGTGCAAGCCTCTCTAGTCACACACACTCTGAATAACTCTACGGGAAGTAACCCTTGGACGTGGTGTGGAAATCAAACTCTAAACTTCCGTTTTCTGAGGCAGATTTCTGACCATTATTCTAACCCCATTGGATTGTCTGCCTAAGATTATCTCAGAAAGGATAATAACCAACAAAGATACAAGGTTTGCAAAGTATGCCATTGTTTGAAGAACTGAACCAGTAATAGACTAATTTTATAGTTAAGTACATGAGTAGAATTCATCTTTGAAAACTGATTTGTAAGGAAAGGGTGCCTATATATTTATAAACTCCAAGACTCTCACTTTTAAAGATGAGTTCTACCCATATATTTAACAAAACTATAAAAGAATTGAATTCCAGTTTGCAAAATGAACAACCAGTCATTAGAGAGATTACAAAAGAAAGAGATCAAGCCTTCAAGAGCTAAGGCAATTAAGAGCACACTGGCTTCTTCATTCAGTGAGATTTGTCCTCCTTGTCATGTGAGATAAGAGATGAGAGAATTTATTAAGTGCTTTTTAGATATTTTTCTCTTCTTCCCTGTCTGTCTGTCTCTTTGATCACTCCTTACGTTATATTCTACTTATCTGCTTCTCATATTTACTCTGTAACAAAAGAGGTGAACACTTTGGAGTTGTTTGAAGCTTAAGAGGGAAAAAAAGCAGAAATGTAACACTATTTTTTTTGTAATTTTTTTTTTTTTGAACAAATGGATCTGACCTCTCATCCTTCTTCGATGGCAATTATCAATTCTCCCCTCTTTTTCTAACACTTAGAGCACTTTTTTTAGGTACAAACGAGTCTCACATCAGTGAGAGGGAAAAAAAAAGAAAGAGTTATATGGGGTTGGAGATCTCCACCTATCTAGCTAGTTTTTTGAGTTGGAAGCCCACTCACAACAGTGTTATCAAGGTCTAAGCCACTGATGGATCCTCTAGTCGGACGGGATGTCCGGCGATGTTTATATGTCGGAGAGCCTCATTCGAGGGGAAATTATTGGGTTCGAATGAGTCTTACATCAGTGAGAGGGAGAGAAAAAGAGGAAGTTATATAGGACCGGAGATCTCCACCTATCAGACTAATCTTTTAGGCTGAAAGCCTTGTCTTAACATTTTTTCATCAACTAACTTATTAGAGGCCATAATAATCTTTATTGGACTGTAATAGACTTTTTATCGTCTACTTTGGCATAACTCAAGCTATCATACACGTATTAAAATAAGTATAAGAATACATTAGCTTTAATCCTCTTCTATTCCTTCTCATTCACGCTATCAAATATAGTTCAAAAGATGCTATAAAATAGATGACTATGATATAATAAAAAAATTAAGTATGGTCGTCTTGACCGATTCATGAGTTCTATAGTAAGACAATCAGCCGATGTAAAATACTTCTGAGTAACATATTTTTAAATATCGACTGATAATTCAATTTTTTAATTATAAACACCTATTGCCAATGACTTGTAGAAGATCCAAGTGGCCATCACCATCCGATCTCAACTAAGACAAGATTTAAAACCTACTCTTTTCATTGGTTTTCACAAAAAATCATGTCAACACAGAAAAATTAAAAAAAAAAAAATTATGATTAGATTAATTTAGACATTAACTCAACTAGGTTGATGCAACACGAGAGAAGAGTGGTGAGGAACAACTCCAAACTGCCATTTGTCACATCCTTTCACCTCATCAATACCTCCATGAAAGTTGCATAAGAAATTACTTTTGTGGGCCTCTAATCTCTTCACTAATGGAGAATTTGTCATTGTCACTTATAAAATGTGACCCTACAATGTTATTGGTGAATCCCAAGTTAGAAAGCACTTTGTTTCAATAAATATTTGTTAACCCCAAAAAAAAAAAACAAATGTTAATCTAAATAACCCATTTGTTTATATTCAAATCTTACATTCTATGATGTTGACCACACTAAAATCAAAGAAACATGGTTCTCTATTGTCTTATCTTCCAGGGCTACATGGGGCACATCATTATGACTATTGTCAGTTCTAATTTAAAGATGTTAAAGTGATGATCGGGAACTCGTGTCAAGAAACAGAGTTGAACACTTTAATTCGTACTCTGTCCCAAAAAGTCATTTCTTGTAGAGTTACTGGATGTGTGTAAATAGGGAGGTTCGCACATGCACCGAGGATTAATCAAGTTCTTTAAGAGACCTGAACACCATAGTCATTAGAAAAAAATTCTCAAGTTAGAGAATTCTTTTAGTGGAATTCTCAAGTCAAAGTTATAACGTTTTACAAAATCTAAAATTTTATTAAATTTATAATTTCTTGCAGTGTGTATTTAGAAGTTTTGAATTTGAACTATTTTCCTTTTTAGTTAGTATTCAATTTTACAATTTATACAGTTATAAGCAAGGAAAAAAATCTCGGTATAGGCCGATATCTCAGCTGAGAAATTTCTCTTTCCCATGTTTTTTAATTAAAACCACCAATATCTGCGATATATATCAGATATCGGCCGATACATATCGTATCGGCTGATATTTAAACCCCTGGTTATAAGAATAAACACCTATCAACTAAATCAGGGGTCTAAATCTCGGTCTCGGTCTATATTCTCTCTCTTATTTTTTTAAATCAAAACCACTGATATCGGCGATATATATCGAATATCACGCGATATTGGTAAATCATATCGGCCAGTATTTTTTTCCCTAACTAAATTATGGGTCTTTGTCAGTTTTCAAATCCACTATAAAATATTATAGAATTTTACCATCTGCACAGGGGCGATAAGGTTGGATTTCATCTGCACACATATCTCTCATGGCACAAATATGATATAGAAAAAAAATCAAATTTGTAAAGTCTCTAGAGCAAAATGTAAGTTTATAAATGTTTGTAGATTCTTTTAATTGAAGTTTTAATTTAGATAACTTTTAAATTAATAAAAAATATTACTTGTACTTTTTATCACTTAAATAATGATGTGCATAAAATGAAAAAGAAAATTTTCTAATAAAAAAGAGTTGTCCAAGCAAAAACTCAATAATTTTCTTTAAATTAATTTTTTGTTTATACATCGGTAATTTTTTAAAGAGACACTACAAAGTAGAAACTAAGAAATAGGATTTTTCTTATTTTATCCTTAATTTAACTTTTTTTTTTTTTTGAATGATACTGTTAGTTAGTCAATCAAAAAAGGAGCCCAAGATACAAAAATTTTTCCCACAGCCCGGGCCGGGCAAGGAGAAAGAAAGGAGATACATGGCCAAAAAGCCAACACCTAACAAAACTAACAAAAACAATATACAGCAATCTGTACAGATAAAGTAAGACAGAATAAAAGAGGCAAGCAAACTGCTGATCAGCTATTTGTCGATACTATATCCATAGAATAAAATATGCCGTTGTTGTCCGTCATTGAAAAAGTAGAGAGCACTTGAGTAGAGTCCTTTTTGCAGCAATCAATTTGAACAATACCAGAGCAAAACTTGCCAAGGAGGGAGTTAATAGCGCTCTAATATGGTTGAATTAGTGCCACTGAGGGACATAGGAGTGTTTAATGAACTTTGCAATCTCATTGGGTAACATAATGCAACGGAGAGGGATATCCAATCTGAGCATAGCTAATAGAATTTTTTGTACAAAATTCAAGCCAAAGAATAAAATAAGAAAATCTAATTTCATATTATTTATATTTTTTAAAATTAAAACTCGATCTAACTTAGAGAGAACTAATTGTACTACAAGTCTACAATAATGTACTACACACTTGATGATAATACCAATTACCAACTACCACTCTACGAGGGCTTATAAAGAATACCGATTGCACTTGTTGCTTTATTAGTATTATTAAGTGTAAATAATAAAATAATATCATCTTAGGCAATGCATTTTATTAATTTTGTCAATATACGGCCACTGTATGATGGAAGCAACTCTTATATTTAATGACAAACATAGAACATAGCACAGAATATTCAATTATTTATATGTTTATAGTTAATATATCTTTAATATATATATATAATTTTCAAAGAAGAAAAATAATTAGGAAAACTGACAACTAATAAAATGTACATTATTGGAAGGTTATTTGTGACGAGTCAACAGTTAATAATCTTCACAAAAAAGTCCTATTTTGAGATTATCTTAGAATAATTCAAAATTTTTTTTTATGAAAATAGCTCAAAATGATTAAATTTAAGGAAAAATGTTTGAATTTGACAAATACCTTTCAAACATAAAGTTGCTTCTAAACCTGTTTAAAACCACACTCAATTAAATATTCAATTTAAGGGTATTAGACGTATTAAATAAAAAAAAATATGTTCCCACCGCTGGGTAGCTCAGCGGGTGGCCTCTCCCCTCGGGAAGGGATAGGTCACAAGTTCGAGCCCCGGTGATCCTTTAATAGGGAGTGTGGGGTCTATCTTACTCTCTTTAGGAGTTTTAGGAGGATTATGGCCAAGGTATAAGTTAGGATGGATATTGGCCGATTTAGTGGCCCGTATCACCAATACAAAACCTATATCTTATTAGTTGATATATTTCGACAGCTAAAATATCCAAATACATTTCTGTCAATTTTTAGATTTTTTTCCCTCTCAAATGCATCTTCCCACACTTGCTTACGTATAATAAGAGCATAAAGAAGGCATCTTATTTGAGGAAATATATTATTACTAACAATTGGTGGAAGATTTTTTCAAATCAATTTAAAAAAGAAAAGAGGTTTTATTTTAATCAGTATATTCTCACTTGGAAATCGAATCTTGGGATATTTAAATATGAAAACATTATACAGTTCTTTTAGAGAAGGTATCTTTTCTTGTTGTTTAAGTTTGAGTTCAAGATTAAGAAAAGTTATAATAAATTGACATTTCTCACATAAGTTTAGAATCAACTGTAGCAAGCAAGTGTGGACATCATCAACTAGCCTCTCCATGTTTTTTTAATAAAATGAAAATGAAGCTATAGTCTTACAATACAATAAAATTTAATTTTTATTAAATTTTATGCCACTCAACCAAAAGTTTAGAAACTACTATTACTCGACACCGTCAAAATCCAGTGGCTCAATATTTTTTTGAATTTACTTGTGAAAAACTATAGGATACTCAGTTCAAATTCAAATACCCAACTTTTGTTCAAGCGGTCAAACTTATGAGATTAGTATCTGAGCCCCGGTCAAATATCCAAGATTCAAGAGATTCCGTCGATACAACTGAAATCATAAAATAGCAATATTTCAACCCCTGATTGAATTGATATTCAATTTTTTAGGTGAAATTTGTATTTCTTTTATTGGGTGAGATTTAAATTAAATCTTTGATGAAGTTTTAAATTCCTTTACAATTTTAAGACTAAATTTATGTAGCATTAATATCTTGTGTTTAATTTTAAATTTAACACTAAGCAAATTAATGATTCTAAAGATTGTAGAGTTTTAAAAGCTACATCTCATCAGAAAAGTAATGACTTTTTAAAATTAAATTAAAATATTAGAATTTCTTCTTAAATGTTTCATTTTCTAAAAAAATATTTGAATAATTACTGAATCTTCTGGTTGTCCTCACCTGATGATGGCCAATTGAGTCATGTCGTTATCTTAGTTGGAAAATTATGGGTTTCATTTGTTTAAAGTTGAGTTTTATAACAGTTATCAATCAACGACGACGGCGACGGAGAAGATGGTGAGAAGTGGAATGTTTGGCATTTGACAGCGGAGAGAGGCCGTCGTCCTCTTGCCTTTGAACCAGTTTGGGCGGCAATTGACGATTGCCAATTGGAGGAATTACGAATGTTTATGATCCGGCAGACACGGTACATCTCCGTTCGGATCGCAGGAGCATGTCAACGTGGTTGGTTGCCGGCCGTTAGATGATCATGACACAATCACACGCCATCCACGTCACGCCTCTTCGTAAACGGTTCTTAGATTTGTGACACGTGGAGACTCATTTCCTAATAACTATGAGAGAAAATGTCGGCCAGGCCCACCCATTTCCTAATAACCTTCGTCACACCTTATTTGCATAGGAACATTTTAAATAAATTAAATCCAAGTTTGAAGTCAAATAAGTAAATGGGTTATATTGAATTTTTTAATAGATTTGAAGAACAACTTTTTAAAAAAAAAAAAAAAACAAGATATTCAAGCGTAGTACTCAACTAAATTAAATTTTAGATAAAATTTAAGTTCCCAATTTTCAAACATAGAATATATGATTGACCAAATTCCATTGGAATTTAGTTTGACATTACAAAAATAATTGTGAAAACAATGTAGGATGATAGTTTTGTATATATATTAAGTATATTAAAATAGATAAAAAAAAAACACAATAACATCCATATAAACTATTTAGTATAGAAATAGTACTTAACATATTAACAAAAAAATTATTATTTATATGGAAAGATAATTTGAAACAAGTCTTAATATTTTCTTTAATATAAAACGAAAAGGATTATTTTCTATATTTTAAAAAGTATAGTAACTTTCTAATTTCTACAATGAGTATAAATTGAATCTCTCAGTCAAAAGTTCATAATGATTACTAAAAGATTATTAGTGCTTACTTCTTTGTATCACAAGCTTTAATAAGTAATAATCAACTATTTTCTTAAAGAAATAAAAAGACATTGGTTGTATTTATATTAGGTGAAAGTTTTTAAAGTGAAGATTATTTTGTATATTGTTTAAATTAATCACAGGATTATTTTGAAGAATTTTCTAATTTAAATTCAGTTTCATTCAATTTGGTTCTACACAATTGTGGGATATATAAACAAACTCAAAAGCTAATTATTTAGAGAAGAATAAAAATGCGTAAGTGTTATATCAAATCATTGGTTTCTCCAACGACATGAAACTTTTTGTACTTTATAGTTACTCTTGAGTATTCGAAATATCTTTTGAAATAGGACTCACTATGAAAAGTAGCCTCTAAGATGTTTTGAATGACTAAGTATGACTAAGTATTAATCTGGTCATCTGTTTTTCCAATTAATCAATGTAAGATTTTTTTGTCACTTCAACAACTATGCATCAGATGGCTACGGAGATGGCTGGGGTATGTCCAACAAAGGCTGACAGCGACGCCTCAGCCGGCCGCTTCCCCTCATGACGTCGCACTTGCCGTCGCCTCCCTACTAACCTGTCCCTTCTACTGTCTACATCCCACCTTACTATATAAACCCACAACTATGGCCTCTGCACGTAAAAGTAGAGGAGTGAAGAAATGGAGATGGCAATGGAAGAGTGGGGAGAGCTTGATTTCTCAGTCTCCTCCTCCGCCACCACCACAGCTTCCATGAATGATGAAATGGCTTGTGAATGGGACAATTGGGCTCCGGTTGTCGATTGGAAAGCGTTCACCGGAGGTGAAGATAATTTTCATGGTCTTGTTGAGTCGATGATGGATGAGGATTACGGAAGTAGCCTCCCGATTCAGGAGGAACCGTGTAATTCAATATCGAGCACAACCACCGCGGCGACCACCCCAATGGCATACGAAGAGGAGACTAGTGATGAAGACGTAAAGGGTTTGAGACTGGTGCACCTCCTGATTGCGGCGGCGGAGGGGCTGACGGGTGCCAACAAGAGACGAGATCTCACTCACGTGATATTGGTTCGGCTCAAGGAGTTGGCCTCACCAGCCATTGGCACCACCATGGAACGCCTCGCCGCCTACTTCACCAATGGCCTTCAGGGGCTGCTTGAAGGAACTGGGGCCCAAACCAAAAACTCCGGCGACTACTACCATCAACGGAGCGACCTGCTTGCAGCGGTCCAGCTGCTGCAGGACATGTCACCATATGTGCAATTCGGGCATTTTACGGCCAACCAGGCCATTCTAGAGGCCGTGGCAAATGGCAGACGGGTCCACATAATAGACTACGATATAATGGAGGGAGTCCAGTGGGCCTCATTCATGCAGGCCCTAGTTTCACTTAAAGATGGCCCAGCAACCCCCCACCTACGGATCACTGCAGTGACTCGAGGCGGCAGCGGTGGGAGGAGGTCAATTGGGACGGTACAGGAGACAGGCCGGCGGCTGGTGGCGTTTGCAGCGTCAATTGGGCAGCCCTTCTCGTTCCACCAATGCAGATTGGACGCCGACGACAATTTCAGGCCGTCGGTATTGAAGCTTGTCAAGGGAGAGACGCTCGTCGTCAACTGCATGCTCCACCTCCCCCACTTTTCCCACCGGTCATCGGACTCCGTGGCGTCCTTCTTGTCGGGTGCTAGGGGACTGGGACCCAGCCTGATAACGGTGGTGGAGGAGGAGGTTGAACCCATAAGTGGGGCCGGATTCGTTGGCCGATTCGTGGACTCGTTGCACTGGTACTCGGCCGTGTACGACTCTCTGGAGGCCGGGTTTCCGATGCAAGGGAGGGCTCGGGGTCTGGTTGAGAGGGTTTTGTTTGGGAGCAGGATAGCAGGGACACTTGCGAGATGCTATCATGCGCAGGAGGGCGAGGAGTGCTGGGGGAAGTGGATGGGTGGCGCCGGGTTCTGCCGGGTGCCCATCAGCTTCTTCAATCACTGTCAGGCCAAACTTCTGTTGGGACTGTTCAACGACGGATATAGAGTTGAGGAGTTGGCCACAAACAAAATTGTTCTGGGTTGGAAATCTCGTAGACTCATCTCTGCCTCTGTTTGGGCTGCTCCCTCTCCTTCATCAACTCAAAATTAGTACTCATTAGTAATCAGTAATTCAGTGTAGGTTGGTGTAGAAACCAAATTTCCCAATCATGGAGCACCAACATCCCACACCAATTTTGATATTTTGTGCAGCTCAACGTACTCAGGCGTCTCAAATGACTAATTCTTGGGATCTATGTAAACATTCCTAACTGCAGTCTCCAAATGCAGAACAATAGATAGCGACCCTTTTTTGTGCCTAAGCGAGCAGATTTTGATCACCAAGCTAACTCTTTGTAATTATTTTATGTACAGTTATTACATCTTAATAATATAAATGATAGAAAGGTAAATGTAATTTTTAATTTTTAAATTGTTAGTTAAGATTTTCAAAGTGTATGTTTGACGAGGGACAAGGGAATGCTAAGGCTGCGGTGCCAAGAATCAACTTCCCTAAAACAATAGGTTAACCATTTTATTGGAGAGAGGGCAAGGGAGCTTATATGATGGAGATTGATGATCTAGTTTAAGCAATTCCTACTTAATTCTCTACTTTGTAAACTAAAGGATTGAATCTATACTATTCATGTTGAGTTCCACCAAGGGAATGGTCTGGAACTGTGGATCATCAAACATGCTACCCTCACACCAACATAATTATTACAGGGCAATCAGTATATGTCAGATTGGACTAAATTTGATATATTGGTTGATATTTTTGTAAGGGTAGCGATCCTCTCACGGGTATTTTATATAATCCGACATGAGTTTTATTATATTGTCCATTTTGTCTTTCGAATCGGCTTGCCGTACTCTTCAAATCACTTATAGCAAAGAGTTCGGCAAGCCGATTCAGAATTTGACAGAGAGATAGATTTTCATGACATATCTCCACTCCATATTAAAGATGAGACTAAACTCTGTAGATATACAGAATCACTAACAAGATTTATATCTCGTGATTAATTTAGGAGAAATCTAATCGTGGAAACTCAAACTAAACTAGCTAGTTGGGCACTATTGGGTGTCTATTTCTCCTTGGTTGATTTCTGGGTTCAGTATCTTTCTCTCTTCTGCCATTTTTTTTTTTTTTTTTTTGGAAAAAAATTGTATTCAAGAGAAGAATAAAAAAATTATGAGAATTTATGAATATGTAATTTTTCCATTAAATATCGGTCATCTACATGTTAAAAATAATTTTCAAGTTATAAAATTGAGATTTCCAAAAAAAAAATCAAATGAAATAAAAGTTTATCAGAGATCTACATGTACCCAGAAAGAGGTTCTTGAAATAATTTTTTCAATTTATTTTTTAAGATTAAGCCACCTATTCTTATTTTCGACATATTTAAGCTACTTTCGGAATAAAAAATATAAATAAATTACGAAAATGCAAAGAAATGAAAATTTTATCAGAGTTCTACAATGTACACAGCAAGGGGTATTTGAAATAATTTTTTCAATTTATTTTTTAAGATTAAGCCACATTTTCTTATTTTCTACATATTTAAGCTACTTTAGAAATACTATGTATACATGAAAAATGAAAATTTTGACAGAGATATACCTTGTATACATAAACTAACAAAAAACAGAAATTTTTTACATTTTTTTTTTTTTTTTAAGTTTAAGCATTTCTTACAATTTTTCACACATTTATGCTAATTTTTGATAAAAATTTTAAAACAAATAGAAAATGAATGATATGATCTTTCTTAACTGGAACATTAAATGTATACAGACACTAAAAATAAACAGAGTTTTTTTACAACATTTTTAGTATGTTTAGGTATTTTTTTTAAAACTATCACAAATATATCATACTTTTGGGTAAAAAATAGCAAATGCATTAAGACGAATTACTAAACATTTTAATAACTTCTAATATAAATGTTAAAACATAATGAAACCATTGGAAGTTAAAAAAATCATTATCAATAGAAAAAAAAAATACATATATATGCATATATGAAATCCAAAACAGTGTCTTCAGTCCGATTTTAATACGACCGATATTAACAACGTTTTTTCAATTTATTTAAAAAAAATTAGGACCGATATATCATCGTATCGCTCGATTTTATGGGCAAAATGATTACCGATATCTCGGCCGATATGTATCAAGTTTACGTATCCAAGACCGATTCTTATCGGGATCATTCTTTTAGTGATCATTTGCAAAGCTTGTCCTTTTATCTACTTATCATTATGTAAGTAGTAAAAATGTATAGTGATGTACTTTTTTATTAATTGCTATCTAGTGTGAAAACAAGTTCTTGAAAGATCAATCTCTTACTGTCGCAACAACCACATTTGATTCATTCTACAATAAAAGATTAGAGTTAGAAAAGATTAGTGGGGATGTTTAATGATGTTTATTTGGGTCAATCAAATTTAAATAAGGTGTTAAGGTGGTGAGCAACATCAAATGATTCCTTTGCATTGGTCATTAATGGGAGTCGACGTCGTGCATGGACCTTCATTTGTACTTCATGTAGACTTTATACTAAACAAATAATGTAATAAAAGATAATACTTTCTAATCCCGACTGACCCTAATCCTATTGCGCTTAGTGGAGTCAATCTCTACCTTGATGGGCCCTTTTCTCATTAACAACATTCATACAACATTGTGTCGTACCATTCATGATAATCATTGCAAATTTCAAGTTATAAAATTGTAGTATAATACAACATCATTACTTTTAATAAAAGGTGTCCATTCTAACATGGGAACAATCTTTTAGGAGACACGAATTTTTCGAACTTCCCACTTTGCCGTCATCCGTCCATATGAAAAATTTAATAAGTCAGACATTCAAAAATTGGTGCACCGACCGATTTGGACTCTTTCATGTCTCAAGAAATCGGTGCACCGACCGGATCACTTTCCTAAAATTCTCATTTTCCAGTGATCCGGTCGGTGCACCAGTCCAGTGCACCATTCACTGGAAAGTGAACCGATTTCTGAATGTTTGATTTTTCTTAATTTTTCCATATGGACGGATGGAGGTAAAATGGAAAGTTCACTAAAACTCGTGTCTGCTAAAAGAGTTTTCCTATGTTAGGATGGCCACCCTTAATAAATCATAATTCAATTTATAAATTACTCTTCGTGAGTTAATTGTCTATTTGACATTGATATGACTTAAATCTGGGTGTTCATTTATCTGAATTCGGCTCGTGTGCACTCTGAACTCAACTTAAATAAATGGGTTTGGATAAGAATTTTGTCTGATAGGCCAGGCTTGGACTTTTAAGCCTATTTATTTTTCACAATATATATAAATATATCACTAGGTAATACCTGATACTGTTTTTATTTTTTAATTTTTGTTTTTTGAATTGAATATTTAACCATAGATGTTGAAAGTAAACTTAAAAAATAACAATGCATTGAAACTTCATCTTAAAAGTTAATTCTTAGCTACTTGATCTTAATTGTCAAGATAACGAGGTGTCATATCTTTTCAAGGACATCTGCCGACTTTATTAAGATCAAATGGTTAGAAATAGAGTTTTAGACTTAAATTTTAATAGTTTATATGTATTAAGTTTCAATCTGTATATGATTAGATTTTTAATTTAGAAAATAAAAATTAAACAAAAAGTAAAAGTAATGTCCGGTGCAAAATGAACAAGCTTTAAATTATGGGTTCGTTTTTGACTTTAAAAGCTCAACAGGCTTTGGACAGGCTCAGACTTTTGTAGATATAAACAAGCTCTTTTTTTTTTTTTAACAAAGCCCAACCTGCACCCAGTCTAAGTTTAGTTGATGCAAAATCTAACTTTACCTATTAACCCAATGTGAGCCCTATTATTTTAAGAGAGTGTAGGCGTAGGATTTTTTATCGACTTATTAAATGGATCAACCCAACCTAAACCTTCATCTAAATGAGTAGGTAATGGGTGGGAAGCTTGGAGACCTGACTAGACCCAAACATTATTTAAGTTTGTATAAATACATCTAATTACATGAGGTCTAAACCCAATAACAATAACACTAATCAGAAGGTATTTTTTTTTTTTATCATAATTTATTTGCAAATTATACTACACTACTAATGAAGCAATTAATTGAGTGGTCAGTATTAGCTTGCTCATTTACTTAATGGAAAACTCTTTAGTATCATAATCTTATGTTGAGATTATGATTTTTTTAGATATGTCAGTATTTTATAATTTTTAAAAATTAACTAATTGAATGGATGATTGGATTTAAATAAATTTGGTTTTGGTCAGGTGTAAATGGATTTATATCGGTCCAATCTATTTACTTGTAACTTGATTTGGGTTTGAAGGAAGACGCATCTGATAAAATTAAATCTATCTTATTGAAAACATTCATTTTATCACTTTAGAAAATGAGGAATGATTTTATATTGTAAACATATACATAACATATACGTATCTTTTTTAGATTTTATGAAATTATTTGACCCACAGTTGGATGAATCAAATGGAAAGTACTTAATTAAAAAATTTATATGTTTATCAAACTCGTCTCATTTGATTCCTGCAGCGGAGGATCTAACACTCTCACAAAAATCTAAGAAGATAAATGTATGCATTTTTTTTTTTGAACGAATGGATAAGATTTCATTCAAAGAGGAGAAAAACTCCAAAATTAAACAAAAAAGCACTCGAGCAAGAGCAAAAGAAGAGAAAGCCTACAATTCGGGCCAGGCCAAAAAAGTCCAAATAGGAGACAAAGTAAACCCTATAGATTAGAGAACACTCCCGAACAAAAGGTAGATAAAATGGCAATATTTAAGTTGTTAGTTCAATCCCTAAGACTAAAAAAACAAGAGTCCTTATGTTTAGCAATATACATGTGAGCAACATTCAAACACTTGACAAGGTCGGCAACAATATGTGCGTTAGTCTTGAGGCGCCAATGGCAAGAGGATGGAACCATGACAGCCAAGAGAATTTTAGTGTTAGGAAGCAGAATCCGGCCCACCTGAATATCCAAATTAAGACAGTAGCAAAGAACCCGCTGACAAGTAAGTAAGATGAGGTTGGCATTGTGAGCAGACAATGAAGGAAAAGCACGTAAGCCAAGGATCATGCCGAAATTGTTGTAGAGTTGAGCCCCAAGAATGAAGCTTTGCTGGATCTGAAAGCAGCCAAAAGCTAGAGTGGAGGAATAAATTAATGGGGAACTATGAGGAATAGGCGGGAAGGAAGAGGAGTTGGGCTGGATGAGAGGAGGCAGATCCCAAAGAGAGGCAAAAGTACCACCAATTTCAGAAAGATCCTTGTTCTTAAGGAGAAATAAAATTCTACTTCTAATGTCAGAAGCAATGTTGTAACAAATTCTAGTGGCACAGCTGGAAGAGTTTTTAAAAATTCTCAAGTTTTTTTCTCTCCAACAATGCCACACCAAGGCTGGAATAGAGAGGGAGGCAGCAAATTTTTCAACGGTGGACTGTATAGTGCTTATGAGATGTGAGGCTTGAGAAGGGATGTCAGGTTGGTTGCCAAAAAAGAAGAACTTAGAACAAATGAGGTTCCATGTCACGCCCCAACCCGAAGGGTGGGCCCGGAACGAGACTGATTTTTTTTTTTTTTTTAAAGACTAACTAACACAAGCATTCTATCTGGGCCGGATCAACAGTTAGGCCCAAAGGTCACACATGATCCCAACATGTGGACTCAAACATATACCATAAGTCTACCCAATAATAGACACAAAGGTAATAACACATACAAGATCACATAATTCCAACACTGAATTATTATTTCAAAATCATCAGAGTAACTACAGTAGCGTAGTAGTCTTAATACATAACATTTAAATAAATCAAGTACCACATCCGGTACTTTACAAAGGAAAATGGTTCCAAGAACCAAAAAGCAAAGACAAGGGTATTCCCCTCAGTGGGAATCCCAAAACAACGCCGCAGCTTATCCACCCTAAGATTCATATGTAGGGTTCTCCTCCTCGGGTTCATCTCCTGAAAGGTGAATGAGGTGAGCTAACTAACCCAGTGAAGGAAATATAACAGTGCAGTTTTAAGTAAACAACAGGTTAGTATATAATCAACAGTTGCAATATAATATCTCATGCTTAATAATAAATTCACAATATCAACTAAAGTCTCATCATCATTTCCATCATTCCATCATTTTTCCATTACTGCTGTTATCCAACGTAATGCCTACCGACTACACTGAGACCATTGTATTAAGTCCCGATACAGTCAAAATATATCCTTGCAAGTACATCTCCGGCTCTCCTATAGCTGATACTGACACCCTCAAGTCAGCAACTGTCGACACCCATGGTCCAATAAACGTAAAACATCTCTCATATGGCCGATATTGGTTCAATAGTCAATGGCACGTGGAAGCAGTATTACACGTTTCATATGATCAACATCATAGCATTTACCAGCATCATAAGCACTCTTACCATAGTGCGTCAAGTCTAGGCACATGAGTGGGTTCATCAAATCTGAAACTACTTATTGCTCAAGATCCATCTCAAATAACAAAACATGTTTACATTTTAACTGCAAAGTTAAGTTCCCTCACCGTAACTGTGTGGTTTCGCGGTCTCTGTTCAAACAAACAAACAAGTGCACAATCAATTATAAGTCACATACATAGCGTCAAATACTATACACAAGTAGTATTTCGAAATTATACTTCTTTTTCCAAAAATATCCAAGGTACATAGAGTTGAGTCTCCTACTTGGTTTCTGTCCTTTTTAAATTACAATAATCCACAAAATAGTAAATAAAAAGGTGCTCAGTCCAAAACTCATATTGTCTTTTGGGCATTGACCAGATTGACTTATGGAGTTAGTTCTAGATACTCGGGTCACTTTTCGGTTGTCTTCTGGATAGGACCAGATCTGACATTTTGAGTAAGGCCTCGAGATCACTTAGTGCCCGACAATATAGCGTCAGCCTGGAAGTGAGATCACTAAGTGCCCGACCAATAGAGTAGGCCTGAAAGTGAATATAATAGTAGATACACTATAGTAATATGCAACACCCCGTCCCGCTACAGGCACGTTATCTCCGAAACATCTTAAAACACTACCGAAAAATAAGATACCGGGCCCCTTCTTTTTTTAAAAAAAAGGGGCCACTGCCCTCCCCACTTAACAACCCAGATGAAAAAAACTCATTATACTATTAAACATAATGAATAACCATAAGCTATTCGAATACGATTATACAATCATCCGGACAACAACATACGGTAGTGAGTCCAAATGGAACAAAAGGCCTCTCAAACTAAGGCATGAAAGTGAATGTAAGATACCCAACTTCAACTACTACTCCTCGGGGGTCTGCTCAAGGGGCCCATCTGGCCCCTCCGCAATTAGGGTACCTGAAAGGCAAGGGGTGAGCTAACCAGCCCAGTGAATGGAGAAAGCATATCACATGTCAGCAATAAAAAAAAAATCATATACATGAATGCGAGAACATCATGATAATAAAGGTGCTCAAGCTCACGTAAAACTCAACCTCATCAACTAGTGATCCACCAATCAGATCCGAGACATCATCTCGATAACCCACACCGGGTCCTCTAGCAAACTCTGGTCTCCCTACTAATGTCATCGGGAAACTACACAATACAACCAGCTCCGTGAAAAGATAATGCATATCACCTGTCAACAACATATGTATCTTATGCATGAATGCAAGAACATCATCATAGAATGAATGTCTCTGTACACGAGTGTCCAACTATACACAACCAATTGGTCCCTCTGACAAGTCTGGGGCATCGCCTCCATGACTCACATGGTCCGCCAACAACTCCAGTCTCCCAACGAATCCAACGGGAGATCATGTCATACACAACCGCCTCAACCGCCGGAATGCAACTGGGAAACCCGCATCCCCTATGGGGGTCTCAACCGCCGAAGCATAACGGGGAAGCCAATCTCAAGGGGCATGCACCTCGACCGCTGGAACGCAATGGGAAACTGGCATCTCCTATGGGGTCTCGACCATAGGAGCGTAACGGGGAAGTCCTTCCAACAATCAACTCATCACATAATCATATACATTTACACATATGAATAATCCCTCCAATGCATACACACGATGTCATGATCATATACAATAGCTTAAACTTATGACAAGCCACAATTCCCCATACTCATGATCTCATTCCAGTTATACGTAAACATACCACATATCATCATTAAATCTCATACATCATATTCGATACCCAATGCATATCTTGTTTTCATCATAAATTCATTCATGTGAAATAGTTAAATACACCACGTGTTGTCACTCAATTTCGAGCATCATGTTCAATGTTCATTCGTCCGATTAGAAATATTATGATTATTTTATTTTCTTTTCTGCATAAAGTTGACTTGAGTGCACTCGAATGGATCCCTCGCCACAGATTCATCCAATGGTTCCCTTACCGAGTGGTTCAATAAACGAAGGGTTCCATTAAAGTCACTCCAAGTCCAAGATCAAGGTTTAAGAGATGCAAATGCATGCTAAAGCAGTGATAAGTCCCCTCACCGAGTGTGTGAGTCGAAAATCTGAGGCGAGCAAGCGGCTTGATGGGTTAAAGGGAGCTCAACTGTTAAGACAAGGAAGAACGAAAAAGTGAATAAGACATGAAAGACTAAAAAGAATTCGGACTAAAAACGGGCCTAAAACTGGGCTGAGCCCAAAACGGGTCGGGCCGAAACTGGGCCTGCTAGAACAGGGTCGAGCTTGGAAATGGGCCGGGTCGAAGAACTGGGCCTGCTAGGACAGGGCCGGACTAGGTCTGGGCCTAGCTGGGCCGAGTCCAGGCCTGGCCCAACTAGGCCAAATCCGAACCAGTCCACTGGGTCTGGTTTGGGCCAGTGGGCCGGGTAGATGGGTCAGCCCTAATCCTAATAGAAGGGCTGGGTTAACCCAGAAACCCAACCGAGTCAACACGGAACTCGACCGAGTCGACTCAGTCACTCAACTGAGTCAAGAAAGGGGGAAAGGAGGAGGAGGAAAACCAAAAATTTTCTAAGAAAATTGAGGAAATAAAGAGAAATCGCGAAAACCAGAGAAATCGGTGGGAAAGAAGGAGGAAAACAGGGACACGAGCACCTGATTTTAGGTCGGATCCGGACGACGGTGAAGGAGGAGAAGGGAAGGCGGGTGATGTCGAGCACAGCAAGGTCGGAGTTGCAGCAGGCCGGGCTTCGACGCGAGGGCTGATTGCAAGGGTGGCTCGAGACGGCGCTGACTGTCCTAGCCGACCAAGGGAGAGAGGAAGGAGAAGGGGGAGAAGAAAGAAGAGGAGGAGAAGCCGAGAGAGGGAGAGGGGGAGAGAGCTACCCGAGGAAGGGAGGGGGGGAGAGAGGCGCCGCCAGCAAGGGCCACTAGGGTTTGGGTGGGCGGCGACACTGTAGCTCAAACTGCTACAATGTCGAGGGAAAGGAGGGCTTCAAAAATTTTAGGGTTTTGGGGGGGTGTGAGGGTTTGAGTGTTTACTTAAATATTTTTTTTTTCATTTTCATTCATTTACTGTTTTATTTTAAACTTTTAAGAAAAAATCTCTAATCGTGTGAAAATAGAGTTTCAAAACTCACTATTTTAAAATAAAATGATTTCAAAACCCGAGAAAATCAAATGTCGAACATCGAGAGAGAAAGACGTGTGATTTTCAAACATTTTTCATGACAGAACATACAATAATTCAAAATTATTGAAATGCCCTTTGAGTTCCCGAACTCGAAATCAGGCAAACTAGGGCCCACCACGGAGCCCACACCCTCCTTAATGCTACCACAGTTCTGAAAGCAACTCAAAGATCTGACAATCTCAATTAAATCGAACAAACTCGGAACGGGTCATTACATAATAAGAGAAGAGCGTTAGTACAATTTTAATTTAACAATGGGGTACTAACATCACATGCAATCAATAACAAATAATAACATTTTACACCTCAAAAACTGGGTCCCTCGGAACATGCCTCAGAACCAGGTATTGTGGCTTCGAATCATCCGAGACACTGCCTAACTAGTCACTGACCTCGAATCTTGGGTCTGACTTCGGATCGTCCGAAGATCGGGTCTCGGATCATCCGAAGTCCTTCCGAACCGAAAGAACTCGAAAAACAGGTCACGGTGGGTCTGGTGTCTCGGAACATCCCGAGTGAAGCTCGGATCATCCGAGTGGGGTTCGGTCCTTCTGAACTCTGTTCGGAACATCCGCGCGAGTTGGGCTAGCCTCGGGCGCTTCTGGGCTTCGGGTGAAGCTAGGAACGTTCGAGGGGTCCTCTCCGACCGTCCGAAGGCTCGAACCGTCCGAAGATCGACTCTCAGACCGTCCGAGAGTCGTCTTCCTCACTGTCTGCACCAGCAGACAGTGACGGTAGACACTGTATGAAATACGAATCCAGAAACAGTGGGTTTTCCTGATTCGATTTCCACACCTAGCCGGCCCGATGGATTCCTCTGGGAGTCCTCTTTCTATAGGGAATGGTTTGGAGCTTTGAAGCTCTGCAGGTCACTGGATTTTAACACTGAAAGCTTACGGATATAAGAAAACCCATGGTTTTTCTTAAACTTTGAAATGGTTTTTCTTACTCAAAACTCTGTCAAAATCAGTTTTTCTTTATTCTAAACCGACTGGAATTTAAAGAGGAACATAGTGGTTACCTTCACTGGAGTTCCTGGGCTAAAAATCCGGATTTTGGAAAAACTTCCCTTTTAAGCTTACGGTGGAAAAGCAGAGAGGGAAGGGATCGGCTGGTCTATTTTCAGGTAGCTGAAACTGAGACTAAAAGAGGGAGAAGAGATAGAAATTTGAGTGGGAGTTTGAGAGCTGGGCTAAGGGGCTCAATTTATAGAGTTTTGGCCGGAGGAAGGGGGTCTTTGGCCACTGCATGCCGCTGCATGCAGTGGGTGGGGAAGTTGGTACAGTGAAAACACTGTTTAGCTAGGTGGTTGCAAATAAGTCCTCTGGGATTTCTGGTTTTGCAAAAAGGCCCCTGGTTTGATAAAAACTGGATTTTTAACTAAGCATAAGATTTTGAAAACTCAAAAACTTAATCCAACTATACAGATAAGTAGGGTTTTACAAACTCTAATTACCATAAAAATTTTGAGATTTAAAACTCACTAAAACCCATTGATTTAAATAAAAATCATAATTTAACACTATTTATGTAATTAAACAAATGTTAAACAAAACAACTTAAAAACCTCATTTTTGGGGTTTGAAGAATAACTAGACCATACTTAAAATGTTCTAACATACTAAACTTCTTTCGAAATTTATCTCATTTCCAAAATCATTTAAAATAATTATTACTCCCTTTCGGGGTTTTGACGGGCGGTTTTAAATACCATTTTCTGAAAATAAAATTATTTTAAAATCAGAAATACAAATCCTTGACTAAGGAAAATATTATCAACCAATAATAATCACATAACAACATAATTTATAAAATAATAAATATAAGCGGTAAATTACCATTTTGCCCCTCCAACTGGACAAGCTGGATTACTGAGCTCTCGAGCTCAGATTGGGCCACACCTGGGCTTTCCTCAAAGCCCTAACCGTAATATTCGAGATTAACCGGTCAAACAAGGTTTATTAAGCTAAAACACGCCTAATCTGAGTCAGGGTATTACATTCCAAATAGAGGCAACGAAGGTGCAATGAAAGAAGTGCTGGTTGGATTCACGGGTAGAAGAATATAACTTGCAAATAGAATGGCAATTGATACCATACTTGAGGAGCATATCAGTGGTCTTGAGCCCATTATTGAAGAGTAACCAAGCAAAAATAGAGTGTCTAGGAATGCAACCAGAGAACCAGACAAGATTAGACCAAGGAGAATCAGGCAAATCGCAGTAATGAGAGGAGATCGCAGAGGAAAAATTGAAGGTCCCTTTGTCATTTGCAGTCCACAAGATGTCATCTGAAGTGGGGTGGACAAGGATCTAGATTTGGGAAACCATGTTCCAAATAGATCGCAGGGCTTCATAATCAAATGTATGCATCTTTACCCTTAGAGATTAATGAATAGTTTAAATTTATTTGAAGTCAACTTTACAATCAAAATGACAAACATGAATAGTTATTTAATGAATTAAAATATTTAAATATTCTTGAATCAATATTTGATAACTATACTATTATGAATTAAACTTACAAACATGACCAATGATAATTTATGTTTTTAAAAAATATCTTGTATTTCTGAAAATATAAGAAGGCCTCTTGAGTTTTCATAAGAATCTCAAATTGAAAGTGTATTAGCTGCGCTATAAGCCCGGCTTGGTAAGTTATTTGTTTTTAATAAGGTTCAATTATAATTATCCGTGAGGATTTTAGTAGGATTGTGTCTGAGTTTTTCACACGTTAATCCAAAAAAGTATAATTATATTGATAGAAATTAGGGAGGTTTGAAAGTTTATGGTTGAATAATTAATATTATTGAGACTATAAAATTGTTTAAAGTGTTGTATTTTAAATCAGTTTTTAATTTGTAATCTTAAGATAAAATTATTGAGTAAGTATTTTTCTATACGAAGCATAATCCAATAATAAAAATACATCAAATGCAGGTTAATCTAAAATAGTTTAGATTTTTTTAAAAAATAATTTCAATAATTTAAATTTATCATTAAAATGGACTTCACACAAACTGGTACATAACCAAAACGACAGCCCATCGAGCCAATTTCGACTCAGCTAGACCTGAACCCGACCCCTTGGTTCTTTCACACGTGCTGCGAATATGCCGTTGCATACTTTCCCGCGTCCATTGTGTTTCCTTTTGAACGAGTGACGGCTTACTTTTCAGAAGCTTTGTGGGAGGGCTACCCATCAATAATACATTCCTTTCCTCTCTCGGTAGCACTGAAAGACGGCTTGCTTCAACTTGGTAATTCAAATGAAGAAAGAGGAAACCAGAGAGAGAGAGGAAAAAGGGTAGAATCGCTTTCCATATCTTCAAACATCAATCTTCTTCCTCAAATATTCCACGTATCATTCCTCTAAGAAATCATATATACCTTTGTCTCTTTGTTTTCATCTTCCTCTCTCACCTTCCATCAATCCATCCCAAAGGCAAAAACAAAAGACCCATCTGCAATTTGAACACGCCCATGTCTCTAAATCCTCGTTCTCGCATTAGAATCAATCCCATCAGAAGCTCCCATCTCTACTGGTGCTACCAGTGCCAGCGGACCGTCAGGATTTTGCCCGTGTCAGAATCCGGCATCTTCTGCCCCCGCTGCTTTGGCCAATTCCTCAACGAAATCAATTTTGAAGCCCCCCGCCTCATCATCAATGTTACAGACCTTGAGCACCGTCTCTTTGAAGTCCTCTCTGCTGCCCTTGACCCACCGACAAGGCGCCGGAGCTCCGAGTTCGACCGCCGTAGGATATATCCATTGCCTGGAACAGAACCGGAGGCCGGTCATTGGTTCGTTTTCCGGAGATCAGACCGCAGTCTACCTGTAGATAATTCTGGTCCTGCTGCTGGTGCCATTCCTGGGGACTATTTTGCCGGGCCTGGGCTAAATGAACTGATTGAAGAGTTAACACAAAATGACCGCCCGGGTCCGCCTCCAGCACCTGCATCTGCAATTGATGCATTGCCGACTGTGAAGCTCTCGCCATCCCATATGACTGATGAGTCTCACTGCCCTGTTTGTAAGGAGGAATTCCAAGTTGGCGGGGAAGTAAGGGAGATGCCCTGCGGCCATGTTTATCACTCTGATTGTATTGTCCCTTGGTTGCAGCTTCACAACTCTTGCCCCGTTTGCAGGCAGGAGCTGAGCGTTCCCTCCAACATTGCCCTTGATAATGACACAGGAGATTCGAACAGGGAACAGAGGAGGGACCGCCGCCGAGGCAGGTGGAATCCCTCCTCCTTATTAGGGCCTTTTCTCCCAGCATCTAGGGAGACTAATCGCTACCGGAATCCTCCAGTTGGCGGCATTTCTCGAACTCGTGGTAATATTTAAATTTTTTTCCTCCCTTTCATTCATTCTGTTTGTTGGTAGAGTTATTTTATTTCCAGCAATGTAAAATCTGGCATCCTTACATCTGCAATTAGTCATTATATCATTCCTTGTAAATTTCATGTGTTGTTTCTCAATTAGCTTTAATTGCAATTGTATGTTTGGTAGTTTTGTTTTCATTTCTGAATGTTGTGATCTTACAAAACTGGAAATTGAAATGTTGAAGGTCTATAGGCCTAGGGCCCCTGTTTCTACAAAATGCATAGTAGTTTGGGAAGGGAATTACTCCTTTTAACATGAAAGGATACACATAAATTATGTCCATATCAATTCCCCAAGGAATGGATATACATAGAAAACTAGAAACTGCCCCAACATAAAGAATTGAAAGATGAAAGGTAGAATGGAGACCCTTAAAGGGCATGACGAGACGAGACGAGAAAAGACTTGCTAGTGTTCGGAGAAAATCACATTCTTGATCACACAAACAGTAATAACAGAAAAACAGAAAAAGAGCAATCAACAAAGAGAAGCAAAATTACGTGGTTCCCTTTCGGTACGTCCACGGGATTCAAACCGATCTACTATGCTCAAAGGCAAAATGAAGAAGAGGCGGCTCTTGTTACAGATATACTGCTCTCTCTCACACGACCATATATACTATCCACAACCAGATCGACAGCACATCTCTAATGATCAAGCTCCACAATACAGTAGAATGGAAGCATAAAAGTCTAAAAACCAACTCCGCAATACTCCAGGGCATGCATTATAGTCCCAGACAGAAATCTTTTCCATTTGTGTTTTTCTGATAGTTGAGACTGTTAATGAGGAGTTCTATGAGCTTATGGTCTTGTTGCTGTTCTTGTTTTTATTCCTTTCTTTGTTTCTTTTCCAGCCAATGCAGATTTGTGAAGATTATGTTAGGCATTGTCTTCTAATATGTACTGAACTCTTTTATGCCTATGATATTTCCAGCATTCAACTCATGGTGGCGTTCTTGGTTTCTTCTCTAGACCTCATGTTGCTCCTCATTTACTGTGATCTTGGGCTGGTAAGATACTAATTGCACTGATGATCTTTGTTTTCTACCTTCATTTACTGTGATCATTTTTTTTTAGTACGAAGGAGCAATCTCCTTGAAACTCCTGAGATTAAGTTAGTTCTCTTAAAATCCCCACTTCGGGTGACGTCCCGCACCCACAAAAGATTGCCACGTGTTAAAACCACAGGGACTTGAACTCACAACCTCTCTCTTTTTAAGGCGAGAAGTTACCAGTTGAGCTACCTCATGTTGGATCATTTACTGCGATGATTTGGGTGTGTGCAAGTTTTGGTTTATCCTTCTTAACCATTTCATCTTATGCTTGTCCTTGCATATCAAAGCAAATCTTCATAAAAAATTATTTTTAACTATTTTTACATATTTTTTCCAGTGCTTGAGGGATACATTATTCATTACAAGCTTCGTATTTTCCATCTCTGTAAAAAATTCCATATAATTGGCTTTCCCTTCTCTGTTCTGTTTTTCTTTTCAAGTTATATTCATCTGTTGATAAAATATTTCTAGAATTCTAGTTTTCTTGTCATTTCAAAGGTGATACAGATCACCATACTGCTACCCCAACCAATGTTTTGCCCTATATTAGGCTGAGGTGACTAGAAATTCAAAGCTTTTTAGAACAACATATTCTTCTTTATCTATTCCATTTATTTACCTTAGACTGATTTCCCAAATAATAATAAATTATTATTTCTTGCATGTTGAAATTTATTTACTCCATTACGAAGAAAGAATAAAACTAATCCAGCAGATCATTATTAAAAAGAAAAGGGAAAAAAATTTAGAAAGTGTGATAAGAAGAACAAATGCAGATTCAATTCTATAGAGAAGATACTATATATAAAAGGTTTTAATGGATTTGGAAAATTAGTGATCACTGTCTTATTAATCACCAAAATTCTCTTGCTTAAGAAGGAATAACTTTCTAACTAAATTGATAATGGCCAAGAACCCCTCAGGAAGCCGGAATCCTGAGTTCTATTTTTACTCCACTACAAAGGGTCACTCTCCGTAAAGTTATCCGGTGTATAAACGTGAGGAGACTTATACATGCCCCCAAAGATTAGTCGAGTACTCCAAGTAACCTTGACAGTTTCGTGGCTGCGATTGCAATTGTGCGAACTCTCAAATGTATTCCATCAAATGGATCATGATACATTAGTGGTTAATTCAAGAACTGCCCTTGAACTGATCCCCATATCCAGTTTAAGTCCTAATAACATGGCAGAGATCTGTTCTAAATTCTTATTTTAGTAAGTAAATGCATATGTGCACTTAGTGAAAATCATCATTCATTCGTTCTTGTGCTAACAGCGGGTTCTCTGTTTTTTTTTTCTTTTTCTTTTTGAGGGATTTATTGCTTTTATCTTTACTAGGCCAAAGCTGGATAGATGAACACTCAAGACTTTCAGCAGTGAATGCCCTTATCTTTCAGAAAGTGAGGTGCAGATCTTGCTGCTATCAGAAAAAAAAAAAAAAAGAAGTGAAGGAGGGATTGAAATTATGATTTCCTTGCATTATAAACTTGTTATTTATGTAATTCATTCCTGTGTATGCCCAAAACTCTATCAAGGCATACTTCCACTCCTATTTCCTCAATGAAGCTTGAAGGATAATTATCATGATAATTGATGCTAATTTACCTTTGAGATGTTAGATATAAATGGGCGCATGTTTTCTTGAAGGATTTTTCTGATAAGTGCCCGTCCCAAGCAGGGGTAATAATTTCTGCAATACGATTCTCTCTTCTTCTTCTTTTCAAAATATCAGATTTTTTATTTTTTTAATTAAAATAATTAAAAAACTAAAAGAAGGCTCGTTTTTGAAAAAAAAAAAAAATCAGAAATATCAGCCGATATTAGACCAATATCAGTTGAGGTATCGGTCGAGCCCACGATCGAATTAATTTAAAAAAAAAAAAAAACAGAGATATTTAATGATATCGGCCTTATATATCACCCATATTTAGGCCATGTCAACCGATATCATGTATGTACGGACGATACCTATCATATCGACCGAGAGTATCGGCCGAGATTATTACCCATAGTCCTAAGAACTATCTTCCTTTTTTATTTTCTTTTCCTACTAGAAGTTCACCTGTAGTCAATTACAGTCAAATGCTTCAATTTGATACTCACAATTCAACCACTGAATATTCCATCTCAAAGCATTCAATATTGACCATTAACTTAGAGTAGAGGTGCAGTATGGATCAAGGTCAATCTGTGTAATTAATTAGCAAATTGGATCTATATACATTATATTGATATATTTCCAAATAAAATATCATTTATAAAAAATAACTCCATCACAAAATATAGTCATTCAAAGAGAGTTAGATCTCTAAAAGTTACCAAATAAACATATAAAAATCAAATACCATATATTGTATAAATATGATTCAGCTAGTTTGGCTACAAAGCGTGACCCTAGCCGAATCCAAATTTAAAACAGATTAGGTTTTTTATCCGAACTGAAGACATATTTTAAAAGGATTGTGTTGGCCCATTTATATTTTAGACCGGGTCACTCGGGTTAGGGTTGGCCCTGTCCCAAGATGCACCACTAATTTAGAGAATGCAAAGTTAGAGGTAAGAGTGATTCAATGGGAGTGACGTTTGGCCCAATAAAATCCTAACCATGATTTTATATGTGGTTTTCCCCAATTTATGACATGGGAGAACATAAAAAAAGTGAGTTTCATAGTGGGATTGCATTCAGGCCTGGGCAAAATCTCACTCAACCCGATTACCCAATTTGAATCAAACCAATCTATCCGAACTGAACCCGTTTATAAATGGATATAATTTATATCCGAACTGAACTCAATGTTTCTAACAAATGTATAGAGTTTTTTGGGTCTTTATATAGTTTTTTAATATTCAGACAATTTTCATGTAATAAAAGATACAAGTGAGTAGGGTATACTCGAGAACATTGAATTCATATTAAGTATTTCCTCTCCTCAGCTTATTTTTTACATTTTCAAAAGTTTTAAGACACTTTTTTCAATATGACAGTGAAATTCGAGTTTCAAGAATCTAAAATTCCATAAGAACGACCATTACTTTAAAATAGAAAAAAATACTTACCCTAGATTTTCCATTTTTTCCCTGTTCTCTTTTTATTCTGTATTTTTTCTAAAAAAAAATATTTCACCTGCTGGAATCCACATTAGGCTTATCTGATTGAAGCCAAAAATCGATCCAAGGTTGACGATTAGGTTGTTCAATGGAGACTTAAATCCTTAATTTGGATTTTTATCTTATCTTTTCCCCTTCTACGATTCTGGATTACTAAAATGTCAAAACCCACTTACAACAAAATCCACTAAAGAAGAGAACAAAAATTATTTTGACACCACCAGAGAGTAGCTATCCTAACACGGGTAAAGTCTTTTAAGAAACGGATTTTTTCAAACTTTCCACTTTACCCCATCCTATCGTACTGAACGCATTTAAAAAAAAAAAGTAAAAAAATTGACTCACTTACCGGTTCACTTATCGATTCACTTACCGGATCACTTTCATTTTATCAAAGTGAGACTGTTTTTTCATACAGAAGAACAAATCGATTCACTGACCGGTTGACTGACATTTTTTTTTTTAAATGCTTTCGTACTGCAGATATGAAGGGTAAAGTGGAAAATCCACGAAAACCCATGCTAGAATAGCCACCCCACCAGAACCATCCAAAAGACCGTTAATTCTGATACTTATTTTGATTGAAGCCTTCGGGAAATATTTCTTCCACGTTTTACTATAAATTCGGGTCATCCTCACATCACACATTGTTTTTTTTATGAAAGAATTCACATCACACATTGTTTGCATAGAAACTATAGTCTTGGTTCTGTACATAATAATTTTGATAAAAGAATACAAATGACCAATGGAGATGGGAGATGCCTAAGCCCAACGGCAAGATGAAGCCGGTTTCTTTCACAAGATAAAATAATTCTTGATTATGGTAAATGTTAGACATGGAAATATAAAGAAATTTCAGAAAAAGGCACCAAAAATAAACAGAATTCTTTGTATGAAATTTTTATATAAAAATCCAGAAGCAAGACTAGAGGCACAGTGAAAAAGTACACCTTAGAGCCAGGATGAGACCCTTTCCACCACAATGGTAAGAATTCAGATAAAGTACAAGTGCGAGCATTAAATAAGTGTATAATATGGACAATGCTCTACTTAAAATGTATCAGCTAGAGAGTTACCAACAATGTTGTGCTGCTCCATAAAGGAAAGATAGGGTCATAAAAGCTCTGATGAAAACGGAAAGAAGTTTCAACTTAGGAGATGGGAATGGGCCTGCAGATTTGTAGCTACAAACCTCAAAGCAAGCAACAGGGAACTCAAGCGGAGAAGAGAAACCTGCCAAGGATGGGCCTTCGTGACTAAAATTGTCAAAAAGTCACGACATGCCTCCATATATTTCCATGAGATTTTCTTTTTTCCCCACATTTTTAGACCAAAGCTTCCAGTTCTAGAAGGGTCCCAGTCTCCATTTCTTCGTGAATGGGGGATCTACTACACCCAACCTACATAGCAGAGAAAACAAGAGATTAATTATAATGTTTTTTTATTAAAAGAAAAAAGAGAGTTTGGATTGCATTCTTTAGAAAGCAACTTCTCAAGAGTAAATTAAGCAATGCAAAGTTCAGGTAGATGAGCATAACTAAGTAATAAATCAAGTCGACGAATAGGTATGTTATCAGGGTCTTTTGGTGACGAGAGAAATTACAATGACAAATTACAAACAATGGTTACTTATACATGCATGACTATCACCTAGGAATGTCAGCAGTACAGGTCCATGCTGGAGACAGGATCAGGTTGAGCTCAAGTGAAACCAATGATACGACGCCTAAACCCAAGACCCAACAATACAGGGCCTACCCAAACACCTAAATAGTTCCAAGGTATGAGTCCAAAATGGGTGAAAGTTAACCAAATAGGAAGATTCTTATATAGAAAGCATACATCCAATAGCAAAATTGCTCTATATTTTCCAACACAAACAGATTTATCTATTTATCAAAAAAAAAAAAGAACTTCAATCAAACATTTACATAAGACAAAGCAGTGGTCCAAAACTCCACCCTTCGGCCTGCTCAACTACAGTTCAAACCTAACCTTTACTAGATGCAGTTCGGTTCTCTTTAAAACCTTTTTGAAGTTCAAACCTTTTAAGTGAAAAACGAAGAACAAAGCCTTGTTATGCAAGTGGCGATGGCGCTTTGGTTGTGATAAATCCGCCCTATGGGTTCGGTTACCATCGGCTAAATATGGGATTGCAAATACAAATGGGTGGACTTTGGGAGAGGGTGTGGTGCGATTTGGCTCCAGGGTACTTAAAGATTGGTGGAAAGTGAGTGAAGGAAGGTCCGAGGTTGGAAGGTTATTTCAAAGTAATCTTCGCCAGTTGGTGGGTAAGGGGGACCGAACTTTTTTCTGGGAGGATATTTGGTTGGGGGATAGGCCTTTGAAAGAGATCTTCCCTAGATTATTTAGAGTTTCCAGGAATAGGCAGACTTTAGTTCAAGATATGGTCAAGGTGGATAGGAATGGGACATCGTGGAGTTTTGATTTTAGAAGAGAACTTCGGGCTTTCGAGATGGATTCTTTAAACGACCTTAAGGTGAAACTGGGAGAGTTCAAGCTGGATGTAGAGCGGTGATAAAAGGGTATGGACGGGGAACTCATCTGAGGTCTTTTTAGTCAAATCTTTGTCTGACCTTACCTCTCTCGGTTTGGAGGGTTCTCTAGCTTCTCAGGCGGTTATTTGGAAAAACGTGGCCCCACCTAGAATTCAGATGTTCACCTAGTGTAGTGCAAAGAGAAGGATCCTGACTAGATTGGAGCTTAGTCGCAGAGGACTGTTGGGTGTTGATGGAGACTCTAGGGGTTCTCTTTGTCAAATGGCTAAAGAATCTTTAGACCACCTTCTTGTTACTTGCCCAGTGGCTTGGAGATTATGGAGTGGTTTTGTTAATCTATTGGGAGTCTCCTGAGTCAGCCCTGGGTCGTGGAAGGGGTTTCTGGAGTCTTGGCCATTGACTTGTCTGCAATTTCGGAAGCAGCTTGTTTGAAATTCTATTCCAGCGGTGGTTTTGTGGTCCATTTGGAGAGAGGAATTCTCGAATTTTTTAGGAAAGTAGTTTGGAGTTCAGTGAGCTTTTTGATATTGCCAAATGGATATTATGCTCGTGGCTTTGTGCTAACAAGGAATTTAAGGACTACAAAGTTGGGGATCTGTGCCTGTCTTTGGATGGGTGCTTGGGTCCCCCTCTCAAAAGAGGCAAACCTCGGGTTGTTTGGGCCCCTCCACCAGTGGGATCATGGAAGTTTAATGTTGATGGGGCTTCCAAAAGCAAACCTGGGCCGGCTGGGATTAGGGGGCACTAAGGAATCATCTGGGTTTTACTTCTATCGCATTCTCGGAGTCTGTCGGGATCAAAGAGTCTAATGAGGTGGAACTTCTTAGTATTCGAAGGGCCTTATCCTTGCGAGTGAATTTTAAGGGGAAGAAATTAATTATTGAAAGTGACTCTTCCAATGCTATTAAATGGGCCAAGGGTCTGAAGCGTCCCCTTTGGAGATTAATTACCTTAGTGAGGGAGAGAGGGAGATTAAGGAGTTAATGGTTGGTTTGGAAGTATCCTTTACTCAAATAAGTAGGTCTGCAAATGGGGCAGCGGATTTCCTTGGCAAAAACGGTATCTACGGGGCTTTGCGTGGTACCCTTGTTGCCCTGAGTGGTTAGCGGATTTGGCTGGATTTTTTGTATTGTCTTTTTTATTTGTCCCTTTTGTATTTGGTTTCTTTGTTGGGTTGGGGGCCTAATCCTCTTAGGCCACCACTCCTCCTTTTCTCTTTGTGTACTATTTTTTTCATTAATGATAATCTATTCTCAACTGTTTCAAAAAAAAAAAATGCAGACCTTTAAAAAACCCTCAATGATTTACCTTTTGAAAGGGTTGAGGCAGTTGAATCTCAAATACCTGCAAAGGCTTGGACTTATTATGTTGGATTGTTGGATTATTTTATTATTTATAATTGTAATTAGTGTGAACTAGACATTTTTATGAAAATGTGAACATTAACTGTTTTACAATTTGTCTCTTGTATTTGACATTATATTTTATAACTATTCACATACTATTATAATACCCATGATATTCAAAAAAATATTTACATTCTATTACATTTTTAACTTTTTTGTTATTAATTAATTGATTAATTAATATTATTAACAAATTGAACTTTAGTTGAACCTATCCAACCCAACCTTCTCCTAAGACAGTCTGATCCACAAGCTGGTTTTTAAAACATTGAGACAGAAGAAACTTTAACAAGATAATAACACTTATTTGAAAGAAAGAACCTGAGATATACCTTAAAAAAAAAAACTGAAAGAATAGTAAAAAGGGGGGGAACCAATATCTCACATTAAAAAGCTACTTCCGGCTGTGAGTTCTCCTCAAGGCTGATGGTGACCTCCCAGGATCCACGGAGGTTTTGTTTCTCAAGTCTGAATGTGGCTTTTCTTCCTTTGAATCAGATGATGATTTTTGCCTTCTCAGCATTTCTTCTGCAAAGCGGCGCCAGAGTGGTTCTCTTTCTTTCCTTGGCATCTTTGAATACCTGGGGTCAGGTTTTAGGAGACGTTTTGCTTCAGACCAAGTTAGAACAGTCTTTCCACCATCTGTCACCCGGGCAGCAGTTTCTGCAGTTATGACCTCTGCTAACAGTGCTCGGAATTCGCGTGCACAACGCTGGAGGAATGCAATTGATGTCAGGATATAATGTTTTCCTTCTTTCAATGTGTAACATTTTCCATCAATGATATAAATGAAGTGTAATGAGAATAAAAATATAAAAAGACTCATTGTAATCTAATTACAGCCACTAGGCTCAAGCATTCCACTTCAGTAATTCCCTCCCCCTCCCTCAAATGACTCACATATACAATCCAAAAATGTGAACATCATATTTGCTCAGTTCAATTCTTCCTTCTTCACCTATCATGCTTCGGATGATAACAGCAAACCTTTTACTCTTAGGTGGTGTGATAGTTTATCTTTATTTGTTTATGAAGAGACCAGAAGCATAGATTTCATATCTCAATAAAAATAGATAAAGCATTGAACAGCATAAAAATAAAGAGTGTGAAGGTTGGTGCATCTGCCAATACATTCAGACTTTATGGCTCTGTTGAATGAACTAAGAGACACATAATTCCAAACTTGGATTGATTTGAGGGGGCAACTTTTGTCCAATTAGAACAACCGTCAAGATAATCTGAGTAATCTGAATGTAATTGAGGTGAAACTTGAGGCATCCAAAGGGTCCACTAACCAAGTAGGCACCACGTTTATATCACAACATGCAGTCCCCAACTCTAAATCTCTCCAAACCCATAATGCACCTTATATAAGATGCATGCATCATGCTAGTGTGTAGAACTGCAAGTAGCAAGAGTACGGATGTGAGTGTCGGAGTCTAACACGGGTACGAGGTGTCAAGTTCCTGTGTTAGACTTGGCAAACCCAAAAACGAAAGGTACTTGGAGACTTGGCACCATATTTAAGTAAATTGAAATTAAATTTATTCTGAATGAAAATAAGGTGCAAAAATAACACTCATAAAAAGCAATGCACTAGTTGTACTCTAAACAACCAAGTGAAACATATCAATATATCAACTAGGTTTCAAATGGAGAAAGTCGTAATATTTTTCTCATCTTCGAAAACAAACTAAAAAAGTACTAGAAGAGTCTATGAAGAATCAATGAAGAGTCAACATGGGCACATATCTGACATGGGTGAGACACACAATTTGAAGATTTCATACACCATAGGTAGAATTCTTGCATGAGTGGGATGCATGAGGAACCATTTACGAATGTAAAGTCAAGTGCATGGCACAATTCTCTCTCAATATGAAAGTGCCAATATTGTTGAATAAGATCAATTCTCTCTCAATATGAAAGTGCCAATATTGTTGAATAAGATCAATAGATTGCGTAACTCACAATCGGGTCAATTAGATAAGAATCCAATACATAGGAGGTAAGGTATAATTGGGAGCAACGTGGGACCTACATGACCAAAACCGCATCAAACTTACATGAGCATCAGTTCTTAGGGGAGATTTCGACATAGGCTCTAGTGTGCAAATAACAATTTGAGGACCTAGACCAAATGGGGTCCTCCATCGACCCAATCACAGCTCTTCTTTCACATCCACCAACCCCCTAAAATTGGATCCTACCCAAATTGACCCCAATCTCAATTATAGAGCCCATTGTACTAACTAGGGCTACAGCTTGTCGGTCAAGCTAGGTCTTGGCCCAAGCCAAGCCCAGGCCCAATTTGTATTTTAGGGGCCCAAGTGCAGGATCTGGTCCGAGTGACCCAATTTGTTAAAAGTCGAGCACGACCTTACTTATATTTGTAATGCCTAAGCCCGAGTTCAAACTGAACATGCAAAAGCAAGGCTATTTGGGCTTGGACTTTTTTGGGTCCTCAGCATTATTTTCATAAAATATAAATTACAATTACACAAGTTTGATATTTTTACACTATTAACCAAAATTAAGTTCCTATAAATTTTTGCTCAAATTCAGCCTTTTGGGATAAACTTGGGCTTTCTTGAACTACGCCTGACTCGAACAGAATTCAAATTCGAGTTTCATATTATGAGCTTAGACTCCCAAACCCAAATTTCTTAAGTTTTTTTCATGTGGACTCAGGTTAGGCCTAACCCAAGATACACACCTATATCAAACCATATTAACTTTCCATTATTGGATAAAATTGAATCTTTGGAACCTTTAAAAACATGGCTTCACTTATCTCATCAAGGTCATCTTTTATAGGCACCTTATTCAAACAAAGACCTTTCCAAAGCACCCATCCATATGGTCCATGGTCGGCTCCACATAGAAATCCTCAAATTTTATTTGAGAACAAGACCTCATTTGATCCTAACGATATAAAAGTAATGATCTGGAGAGATTGGTCTCTATTTCGTGACCTGACTTGTTTTTTAATTATGGGATCTACCTAAATGAATATTAATCACCAAGGAGTAGATGAATAAAAAGGTTAATAAGTAAATTAGGTGTAAGCAGAGTTCATCATCATGCCCCCATGGCCTAACCTTGGTGTGCTTTAGGGGTAGGGGTCCACCCGTGGGGGTTTTACGCTGGGTATCCCGCGGTTTCCCACACGTAAATTCAAAAAAAAAAAAAAAGATACAGTAAAATTTAGTAGTTTTATAGGGCTTAGATAAATACAATTTTTTTAGTTAAGAAAATGTATAGAGGTTCATTGATGCCAACTTGAGATATATAGTAATTCACGGAATGTAGATGATGTTAACAACGCAAGTACTTAATGGTATGATGCTTGTAAAAATTAAACTTAATTGAATGACTTTAGCGATGGTTTTAAAGGCTCCAACTATCAATAATAGATAGGAGTGCAATTTTAGAAAGGAGTGTAGTCTATCATGTTTCAATATGATGGTAGTGTTAAGTAATGATCCAAGATTAATTCTTTTATATATGCTAGTTAAAGAAGAATGTGCTTCTCACGTGGCATAGAAAGGAATACCATTTCAACTAAATTTTTTTTTTTCCTTTTACATTAAAGAAGGACCCAACACCTCTCCAGGAAAAAAAAAAAAAAACAAAATGGAAAACAAACCTAAGAGACAAACCTATGACAGGACCTTTTTTCCAAATAGGTCATTGTCAATGGTAGTGGATGTGAGATTTGTATCAATGAGAATATGTGGTCAAACTCATTATCCAAACCCCAAAAAAGAGAACATGTTCAATGAACTCTTGAAAATAACATGACAGAAAAGTGTTAGCATAATTAGATCTTAACCATTGTTTCAAATATGGAGTAGAGGATGCTTTTTTGAAGCAGAAAACATACAGAAAGAGTCTTTGGAGTAGAGAACGTTATTTGGAGCAAAGAACACAATTTTGAAGTGGAGAACATGGTAAACACAGTTTGATCTATCTCTTTACATATTGGTACAAACATACACTTCACAATGAGAACCCTTCATGTGAGGCCCACCCTAGGTCCTATTTGCATTTTTCTACCCCATCCATGAATTAGGTCTCCTACCCAAGTGAAACTTGATAAAATCGGACCCTATCTACTATAAGTTTTTGGAATCTTTAAAACCACAGTCATTTTATCAAGCCAATTTCTAGTAAACATTATATCCAAACATAGACCTCTGATGCTCCGCCAACTCCTCCCCATCAAGTCTCTCTCTCCTCTTCCTTCTCCTTTTTCTTCTCCAACCACCCAACGCTCCGAATTCCCTCCCTACGTCTTTCTCTCTCCCCTCTTCCATCCCTCTCACACCCAACAGAGAAGCCCTTATTATGTCCCCTTTTTCAAAAAAAAAAAAAAATCATCAGACTCGATCTCTTGTTACAATTTTCGAGTTCTTCAAGCTCAATCTCAGCCTCGTTCTTGTCTTTCAATCCTATACAGGACTCATGCTCAAGCTTGGACCTCTTTCGTCAAAAAAAATCATTGAGATCAAACTTGGCCACATCTTTCAAGGCCGCATCAAGCTCAGGCTCCGACTAGGACTTTAGTCTAAATCAAATTCAGGCTCAACAAAGTATTGGCCGGCCCAAACCCAGCATGTACCCCATCCCTAAATGGGAGGGAGTAGAAATAGGAAGTATTCATGTGAATGATGCCCATGAAAAAGGAGGGAAAAAATCTTCCCATTTTACAATCATAAGCTATGAATTAAATGGCCAAAAGTTCAACAACTTTTGTGGTGCAGGATTCTAATGACCATTCCAATGGGTGCCAAATTTGGGCAGATAATAATCCCTTCCTACTCCTTTTTTTTGGTGGTGTGTGTGGGTGGGGTGTGGGGGATGGGTCTGTGAGTGTATGTGGTGGTGGTTGTTTGGGGGTGTGTGTGTGTGTGTGTGTGTGTGGAGGATTGGAAGAGTGCAGCCCAATTAGGTTGTAGAAAAATGGGGCGCACACACAAAGATCTCCAATCTAGTTGTTCAGGCAAAGTTCCACAGACTTGTCCCAACCCCCAAGAGTCATGTTTGGATGCACTTTTAAACATGAGTAACGGTGCAGACAAATGGGTGGATTAGGTGAGGACTTGCACAGGACATGTATGGACAAGTAGGTAAGCTATTTTGTTTAAAGAACCTGAAAAATAAATGAAGATCAGCACATAAAAGGGAAAAAGGGATGAGGAAAAAGAAGAGTGACACCAAAGATTGTAAGGGGAAAAGAGAAGGAGAAGAAGTGAGGAAGCATGGATGCTCGAACTCAAGCCCTAGATTTGTCTCTAGTCACAAGTCTCTTTTTTACCCTTTTCATCCAAAAGCCAATCAAAAGATTAAAATGCCCTTACCTTTCTTAAAGGTGCAAAATTAAGGGCATATTTTGAAAGAAAAAATTGTTAAGAATACAATGCCCTAAGTTTGGGGTACAAAATAAAGACATTTCAAAAATGGAAAAAAAAAAAAAAAAATTAAAGACTAAAATGCCCTTTACAATGACAAATAAGGGCATATTTGGAAATGAGAAAAATGGAATCATTAAAGACTAAAATGCCTTCAGGTATATACTTTAATTTTTTTGTTTAATTAAATTATTTACATATGGTGTTGGGTCCCCCAGTCTTATTTTATGGGTTTGCTAGTCCAACTCCTTCCACTATGTTGAACTCCTATAACACCACCCAAACCCATGCAACTTGATGCTCAAAAGTTTTTGAATTCTACTTTTCCACTCAACCCTATCATGTCCTTTCCTACCACGTCAATCCAAGTCTTCAATAACCTCCCTCTTTGCCTAGTACATTTTGCATACATACAATTCTTCCCATGGGGTTGTTTTTCGCCTTCTAATATTGTTCCCAAGCCATCTTAGTGCCTCTTTGGTAACGGTGATGCATATTTTAAAGATTGACATTTATAGTCATAACATACTCATTATTGGAAAACCTCTCACCTGCATGAGATTAGATTTGAATTTTTCAAAAAGCTAAGATTTGCTCCTTGGCCCCTACCTAGAGATTATCTATGTCAGATTGCATTCTCATTAAAAAAAATCAAATGTCTTTCCAAAAATTCTGAATGATTTTTCACTATGGTCTTATGGATCGTTACATAGTAATTGGTGTAAATTAATTCATCTTATGTGAATGTTGTATTTCGATATAATAATTTATATTTATTAACATTTATTTTATTATTTCAAGCTTTCATAATAAAATCCATTTAAATAGCCTAAAAACAATATCTGAATCTATCAGAGTTTTCAAATGCTACCGAACACAGCTTGATTTTTACAAACTTTCTAGAAACCTCCAACAACATCAATTTAAATCTTACAGGTTTTAATTTGACAAACTTAAAATCTAACAACAATTAAATCTAACAGGTAATCGCACAGTTGGCAAACATAGCCTCAAACTGCATTCTTTCATCTTTTCTTCAACCCAAGGCAACTATAAACTTTTAATAATGCATTCATTTCTAGTTCATATTTATCTATTACAAATGAACCAAATTTCAACTCTAAATTCAATTCTATCCACTTGATCTTAATGGTTGAAATCACCAGAAGTCCTTGATTTTTTTAAGGACACCTGGTAATTTCAACCATTTAGATCAAGCGACTAAAAATTAGGTTTGATGAAATTTGGTCCACCTATATCTCATCAAGCCTACTTTTAATCCATCTGGTTGTTTCTTCATATGATAGTTACGAAAAATAAAAAAGAAGGCAAATGGATCAGGTGCAACCCATCATTTCTCAAGTGCATACACCAATTCTTCAGTGTATGCAAGGACAAAAAACACCCCTTTCCACTTTTATAGTAGTAGAGATACCATACACCCATCTTAATATATATTTCTCTATCGTCATTACTTTATTCACTACAACATTTGACACCATATACCATTGCACTCATGTTTATGAGACCTTAAACAACAAAACACAAATAAATGTTAAACAGTTCTCTCCAAATCAAAACAATCGAAAGTAATCAGTACAGAAACTAAGATCAAACAGATGACAGCATTTCAATTTTGCAGAACCTACAGCAAGTCAATGGTCAAAACAAGAGGCACAATAAAGTTACCTCGTATAATATCTTCACATGCTCCCGGAACAACTTCTCCAGGTCGGCTTTATCCAGATCAAGATTCGTGGCACGCCCCTGGGGATCCTTCTCCAATTTAGGTTTGGATTCGGTCCAAGATGCCTAGGAAAATATATGACAAAACAAAGTAACATTTCACCATCATAAGCATGTGGTTCAACATAAGTCGCAAGAAAATTGGCAGTAGATCAAAGAAAAGGAACTCCAGAAGCAACCACTCAAACATGTATTGGGTTGAATACAGAGGATTTGTAGTAAACACTTAATTCTATATAATTTAAAAAAAATGTTTCGTAGTAAATTCACCATTGGATGGTAACTGATGATAGAATAGCAATATAATACACTCTTAACTTTCAACAACAGCAATGAATGAAAAGATCAAAAATGGAAAACCTTAGGGTCTTTGATCGTTTCCACAAGCAAAGCCTGATATGAAGCTACTGCCTCCTTTCTGCGGACTTTCAAACGTACCCTCTCCATTTCTTGTTCGTCTCTTTCTTTTCTTTTTCGTAGTTCCCGTTCCCTTTCTCTCAGTTTCTCCTGGTAGTAAGAACAAGCATAAAACACTCACAAATGGCAGTACATACAATGAAATTTTATACATATGGATTTCGACATCAAAACCCTAATTCATAAGGTCAACTAGGTAAAATGATTTCTTAGCATCAATATCAAAAAAGAAGATAAAAGCACTGTGTTTACCTGCTCGTCCCTTTTGGCCTTCGCTGATCGTTCTGCTTCCTCTTCAGCAGCTTTCAATTCAGATATATATTCATTAAACAAAACCTCCCTATCTTCATGCTTAACAGATTTGTATCTTGGATCATTCCGAAGGCTATCCTTCACCTAAAAGAATAAGAGAAAAAAAAAAAATCACCAACATAAACAGAAACAAGCAAAAATGATTTCTTGTTCGGCTGCACATAGGTCAAATTATCAAAATTTGCCAAATTTTAGCACAATAGTAGTCTCTAGATTTCAATTTGAAAAGCTTTATTACAGAATATTTTCCCTTTTACATGCATGGTAATGAAGCTCAAACCCACAATGACTTCCCAACTATGCTACAGTCTCATCTTAATCCATACTATTTTCACAGGAAAACATTGCTAACACATTTTTTTGGTTTAAGATCCAATGATGGGAAACGGGGCAAATAGTTTATTAAAAAGAAAAAGAGACATTTGGATCAAGACTACGGTTAGATGGTTCTTTATATGTTTAAGGCTTCTTTAATTAGAATCAATTCTTACTTAGGTTGGTCTAAAGATAAATCTAGATGATCTTCAAGATCTCTGTTTAAGAGAATTCAAAAAAAATGGGGACGGGGGGAACAGGCAGAACTGAAAAAGTCAAATCTAACCCTAAAAAATCAGTTAGATCCCAGGTTAATGTCCTTTTTAAGGAGTTCATTCATCTCAAAAATTCAGGAAGGAATAAAAGGAAGCAACAAGCACATTTCATCAAAATTCCTCAACCCCCCCCCCCCCCGCTCCCCTTTCCCTCTCTTTCTCCACCAAACAACCACGATAAAAATAATAATAGTAGAACATTAGAATTGTAAACACAGACCAACTGCCTCGCCTAACACCCCATCTTTGCAGTAAAATAACAAAATAAATCAATAAAAAGGTATTAATATTAGTACAAAACAGTAAAACACAAGGAAAAAAGACAGATAAAAAGGGGCTCCAAAAAAATACATATATACCTTTATATGTACACAGTATTAACAACAATACAACAATGGCATTAATAGAGTTAATGATAGAAAAGATATAATAATAATAATAATAATAATAATAATAATAAAAGACAAAAGCTTATGACAAATAATAATAATAATAATATTAGAGTTCAGACTCCAGCTTTTGTGAACACGGTGATGTTAAAAGGATACTTCACCACAAGTGCAACTCTAAGCTTCAAACCAAGATTAGGTCAAAATTTAAAAAGTAAAAGAAATTTCACAGTAAAATAGATAAGGTAGGCACCTACCCTGGACCAGCGGCTAGTCGTATTTATATCTCCTCTGTCTCTAAGCATAGATTTGAAGCTCGAAACAGCAGCAGCTCGTATTGCTTGAATCTTCTCGTCAGCAGCTTTCTTTAAAGGAAGAACCCTGTTTAGATCCACAAAAAATTTCCCATTGAACATTATGACAAAATCAAGTAAATAAAAAAGTTCAAACCAAACACTGATTGACACCACATTCAAATGCATGCTTGTGAACCACATACCTTTCATTTAGCAACGCCTCCCGATCCTTACGATCCAAGGCCTCAAACCGTGAGTCACTGCCCCATTTTCTTCTGAAAGTTTGATAGTCTGTTTTGTGATCAATATCCTAAAAGGTGCAACTAGTTAGAAGCTAATGAAGTTAAAATAGCAGTAGCAAATCAAATATCCTATTCAAAAGTTCCTTACTAAAACCATATCAAAAATGATGTTTTCATATTTGATGTCTTAGTTTAGTTTCTTAGGTACATTTGGACATTCAGCCGATTGATGTTTCCTGTTTAATGCATTAAAGGGTGTTCACCTGGTTTATTCCTTGTTCTTCATGAATAAAAAATCAACAACCATTTTAAAAGTAAATTAATATTTCAAGGAAACTAACTACCAGGATAAAAACACATGGTATAAATTATAACCAAAGCAATTTATAACCTCTGAAGCTTCTTCTAACAATTGTTTAAAACCCTCTATTGCGGCCTTTTGAGCTGCTCGCTTTTCCTTGCGCTCTTCTTCAGCTCTTGTGCGGACATAGTGTTCAAATAAGGCTCTCCGAGCAGTATAACCTGGAACAGCCTGCAATGGATCAAACTCATTTTAGTGAGAAAAATAATGAAAACAGAACTTCAAATAATTGTGTTCAATAATTGAGTGAGAAACCATAATGTCCTGATGTAAGACAAATGTTTTAAATTGAAAATATCATGAACATGGCATCTCATTAATCGTCACAGGCACTCTATAGCAATGAAAAGATGAGTGCATCAAATAAGTGAAAATGCCAGCAAAATGGACAAAGCAAAATAGCGTAACTGGAGCGATGAACACCTTATGAGAAATTGAACCTTCTTGCTCAAAGAGTTCCCTACATAACATTTTCGGAGAGGGAAAACGACAGATGTTCTTTTTTATTGTAAACGTAATTTGGAAATTATTTTGAGAGAGACAGAGAGAGAGATTGCAGGAAGCATCCTCGATACAACAACAGGAAATGTTGCAGTATGCTCTGGTAGGAATTTACCAGTAAGTGGATTGGATGCTCTTTTTCTGCCCAAGAAAAGCATTGCTCAATACTTTAAGAAAAGCAAGGTAATTCCAACTTGAAGAAAGAAAATTCAAGAACCACTTGGTCAAGCATTCCTAGTGTACAGAACCTTACCAACTAAGGTTTCAAAAAGCATCATCACGAGTTTGAAGTGATTAAGAAACCAACGAACCAAGAAAAAGATGAGGCACAGCCTTAATAGTATACAGCGAGAAAAATGTGTTGAAAATTGACTGCGGAATCAATATTTAAAAAAACTGTGCAAAGATAACAACTGACAAGCAGGTATAGCCCCAGGCAATTTAAAACATTCTGCTTATAACTTTGTTAATGACATAAATTTCAATAGAATGTGATCCTGCACTGGCATGTTATCATTATAGAGCTCTCCAACTACAAGTTTTTTTTTCCATTAGCAATGGAATATGAAAGTGGACCATCTTGAAGATAAAGATAAAAGGCCAAGCTATCTTCATGGCTTACATAGAATATTTGGAGATTCCATGAACGTCAAAAGAGGATGTGGACCATTATCTGGCCCAAGGCATTACATCCAAGAAAAGGTCCACCAGTGAAGATGTGCCATATTTTTTTTGTGAAAGGTAACTTTCAATAATCAAAAACAAAAGAAGGGATACAAGAAAGACAAATAAAGGCAGGCCAAAAGGAACCCACCATACGGAAAAAACCATAAAAACCCCTCCCAACCCATTACAAGAATTTGTTTACAATTTTCGTAGACAAAGTCAACCCCTGACGCACCATCTCATCAGCAGTTGAATTAGCTGACCGAGGACCCAAGCAATCTTAAAATCATATGTCGCAATGGAATACTAAATCCTCTCAATTTTATCTAAGAATATCCACGGACAAAGAGATCCCAACGCCCACCCCACAACTACCTTAGAATCGCCTTCCACCAAACTCCCTTGAACCCCTAACTCTTCCAGCTCCAATATGCCTCGCCATAAAGCAAACCATTCCAACTCAATTACCGAGCCATTAGGAATTGGACCAGCAAAGGAAAGCACTGTAGCCCTCACATCGTTACAAATGACCCGACCATAACCTGCAAGCCCAATCTCCCGCATACAGCTGCGGTCAAAATTGAGTTTGAGAAGCCCAACTATAGGAGGCAGCCAAGAAAGAGATGTGCCATATTGACACTCCACTAATGAAACACTACAGCAACATGCTATGGCAATGTGCTACACTAATATGGTAGTGACTTGACATACAGTGTTTCCCCCCTTTGAAAGGTAACAAGAAATCTAGCTCCAATAAACTAATATTACAAGTAAGAACAGTAGATATATACTGGTTAAGTACAAAAGGTAACACAGTTGTCTCAAACACCAACTATGGTGAGCTGAAATTAACAATGAATGCCTCATAACACACACCCATATCCCAAAAAGACCAAAGGCACCCTTACAGTCATATTTGGCAATTTACTTTTCCCAGGAAAGGGAAATAGTTTCCTGTTGAAAAATTCTTATCTCGTATTTGTTGTTGCACTTGCAAATGAGTTACATTTTTTCAGCAATTTTTCTAGGCAATAGGCCTTTTGCTTACAATTTCATAAGAAAATTCCCCCCATGCAATTTCCAAGAAACAGATTCCTAGCACATGGAGAAATGGGTTCCTAGGAAAATAAGAGACCCCTATCAGAATTCATTTTCTAAGGAAGCCAAGTTGCTTACAAACCCCAAAGATTTTCCAACCATCCATTTTTTTCGAGTCTAACCCTTTTGCCACTGAGACTCCTCCAAGCAAACAAACATGCAAGACTCGCCAACCTGCCCAAATTAATTGAACAGTATCACTAATAATCATCTCATCTAATCAAGGGCTCATATCATTTTAAAGAAATGTCATCTAATCTCTGTTATTTTATTGTCTTGCCGTGGGGCCACAACAATGTCCAAACAGTTTATTTGGATTTTGATCATGCGACACATTCCATAGATGGTTTAATCCAAGTAAAATGTACATGAACTTTATACTGGATTAATTTTTTTAACCACATATAAAATCGATCCATTTTATTAAAGTAATATGTTTTTGTCTAAATTATCCAACCTGCTTCACCCATATTATGGCCTTCTTAACAGTTGGAAGGACAATTTGTCCCAGTGCAATAGTAGATGTCAATCATCAATTCATCACGGATGATCAATTAACTTTAGTTCTGTAAAATGATTAGACACACATTGTTATGTTACAGATCAACACAATCACTCTCCTAAGAAAATAAGGCAGCACCAATAAGTAGAATCTATTTCCATGTTTTTAGCAAAAGACTTCACTAAGAAACCTATAATCAAGAAAGTTTACCCACTCACCACTGGCCAAATTCAATCTCACGTAACCAACCAAGCCTTCTTTTCCAACATGACCACTTTTACAACAATCAATCCATAAGCCCCTCCACAATGCAAAATAAATTGGTTCTTTCATCTCAATGACCTTATTATGTGCATAACTATTTCTGATATTGCAGAAAACCGCAATGAATGAAACACAAACAATGCATCCAAATTTTTGCACTGGAAGCATCTAAGACATTCCAGATTATTGTGCATGCAATAAAACATTATTAGCAGATCCTGGAAGTCTGCAAGCACCATGGCTCAAGCAAAAACATTCAAGCATAGCATGCATACACCCTAGACACATGAACAACAAGCACAACAACAATTCCAATGTTGACAGCACAAGGTGGTGGCAGTATAAGATGAACAGAACAGGGCACACACAAGAAACTAAAACAAATTCACCCCGTCACAAGTGCGCATAACTAATGGGTCCAACAAACCTGTTCAATGGAGTTCCAGTTGTAGGAAAGGCCCAAAATTCCCGTAGAAAGTAATGCATAACCTTTAGACTCAACAAACCTTAAAGCGTGGATCAAATAATATCTTCGGCAGTTCCTTTTCCCACTTCGAGAATGGTGCCACTCCTCGCTCTTTAAGCATCTCCTGGTGGAATAAAATGACAACATAGAATGACATTTTAGGTTCCATCAAAAATGAAAATGCAGAAACCACACTGCAATGCAAGATCACCAACAATTCAGTTATCCCAGATGTAACTTCCTCTTGAAGATCGTTCAAGATCTTCAAACATGAGACATTTACAACTTGAATGTAGATCAGAAATCTACAACTATATATCCAATGAGTTCTGCTGATTTTCCATGCCCTTAGAAGCCAAATCCCCATGCAGCTGCAATGCCAAGGTTGGCATATATGCGCGGCATCTGATTCATTCCTAGATGGGTTTCATTTTGTAGAGCCACTAGCCCAAATAAAAAAACTAAGTGATTCATCACAACAGATCACTTATATTGGCTCTAGAACAGCAGTATAGCCTGACTTAGCAAGGGATTATGCAGTGGCATCCATTTGATGCATCACTCAGATCCATGCACATAGGTACCACATTTTTCCATGTTGCTGCATGGAAATAAGCCCATTTCCATTGTTCAACATAAACAAACCTCTAGTCAAAGCTAATCACCGAAACGTGGCATAAGCCAAGAGCAACCCTAATCAAAGGTAACAATCCAAATATAGCATAGACTATGAGCAAGTAATACATGCCTACAGAAACAAAATTGACTTGGAAAAAAATTCTGTCTTCATATGCCAAAGATACCTTGAACTGGATAATGCACTCCTCCTTGGTGGGTCCACTGTCCACATCTGAGTCTGATGAAGAATCTGACATATTTCCATCTCCATTGGCATCCTTTAATTTGTCTTTGCTATTTTCACTCTGCTGGCCCTTTGTTGTAGCTTCAACTGACCCCAATCCATTTAAATCTGATACAATAGGTGTAGAAGACACTGGCAGAGGGGATGAAGTAACAGGAGTCCCAGCATCCTGCAGCTTCTTCTTCACCAAATCCAGTGCAGATGAAGACACTAGTGCTCCTGAGGTTCTCAGAGCCATGGCCTCACGACCACCTGTAATAACTGCAGGAGCATTCAAACTGATAGGAATTGTTCCTTTATCCATTGATGCAGTAGCATTTTGCGCTGAAGTTGTATTAGCTTTTAAAGAATCACTATCCTGCTTTTTTCTAAATTCTGCAACCTCTAATGGAACTTGCCAGCTACTTACCTGAATCAAAAGCAAAAGATATTCATCATAGAACAATCTAGGATATCGAGAATGCATTTAATGAGAAATAAAATAAAAATATCAAAGCAGTAGAGAGCAGATCGCATAGCACAGGAAGAAAAATGTTGGGGTCTAGCCTTTTCCAAGGTTTGCAAGGATTAAATGCAAATATCTCCTCAACAAACAAGTTTTTATTATGATGAATATGGAACTCTCTAAAATCCAAAGAAAACCATAGCCACAAATCATAATCAAGTATTTCTGAAATGGCCAAAATAAACCTAAAATATTGTCGCTGCCTTATACATCATTTATAAATGGATCATGGCTTCTTCAGTACTTGTCCAAACCATACAATCTTGAGTTTTTTTAAAAGGTAGTTCCATAACCTATCAATGATCAAGTTGGCAGTGTGACTTCTCACAACAGATGAAACAAAACATGAGAGAGAGAGAGAGAGAGCATGTGCCCACTACCATCTTGATCAATAGGAGGTGCAAGAGAAGGGCCACCATGGAGTGTAGGTCACCTAAAATTCACACCCCCAAATTGGATGACAATAGCAATCAATTCAAACCTTTCCTCCATGAAATGTAATTAAAAACTATCTTTTTTCTTAAAGGAACAAAAAAAAAAAATCTTTGTTTGACTTGGGGTGACAATTTTTTACTTGGCCTGCCAATCACAAACCTAACCTAAAAAAATTGTGTTCAAGTCAAGCATCACAACCCATTTAATAAATGGGTTAACCAAATCTTAACAGGCTTAATAAATGGGTTGGGTTCAAGGTTGGGGCTTTAAAATCCAATTGGCCAACCCAACCCAACATCACAACCCAAACTCGACCCAATAAAGTCCAAAATTGAGTATCTTGATCCATTTAACAAACAAGTCAACTTGACCAAAATCCACCTCATAAAATGTTTCGTTCAAGTTAATGGTCAACTACCGGAACCCAAACGCAATCCTACCCACCCATTCACACTCTTAATTGGAAGGAGGAAACAAAACAAAAATGGGGATGAAATATCCACCTTAAGAGAAAAATATCTTCACCCAAGTTTATGAAGAGAATGGGCAATTAGGATGTAATAGATACTCTTATCATCTTTAACTATTTACTATCAGGGGAGAATTTTGCTGTTTGGATGTGCATGGAAACTTGGTATCCAAGATTAGGGACATCACATGCCCCAACTCATAATGATAATACTCATGATGAACAACCTTTATCTCTTTCACCAACCAATTCCTCACATCCCAAAGTGGAGAGAATGAGGCTCCAAATAATAAAAAAAAAAAAATAGATCTAACACCATGATGTTGGATCCAGAAAGCTCTAAAAACCATAGAAGCAACACCAACTTCAGAACTCATCTTTGATGCAAAATGCACCTCCAATTCTTCAACTCCAAACTTCAAGTCCAATTCAACAAAATCACGGTTAGAAATAAGCCAAGAACTCTCATTGTGCAATCAAATCAACTTAATCTTCTTCAATAATGAAGCCATGGAGTAAGCAAATCTTTTACAGACTCCACTTGATTTCTAGGAAGGTGTACAAAACGGTATTGACATAATTGATTAGGTGGCTGAAAATCTATCCCTAGGGAAAATATTGAGATTGCACAAGGCATGCATGAAGGATGGGTGGGTTTCAAAGGCCTTGACTTGTATATGGTGCCTAAAAAATTTTATCTTGATTGGATAAAAAAAGTCATATTTTTAAGGCTTTCAAAATTTCACATTTATTTAATGATGGAAATTCATCAAGTTAGACCGATAGCCTTTAAACGTCAAATTATGTACAAGTACAATTCACAAGGGATAGGCGGGTATGAGGGCGGAATTGGATCCATTAAGTCTACTATAGGCCCCACAAACCAAAGTTCTCATGAAAGTCTCATAAGAACTATCTTTAGAAGATCTTTGTTATATATACAGACAAAAGGTTCCTACTCTTCCTTTTTTGTTTTTCTTTTTCTTAATGACAAGTTCCTCCTATATATGTCATAGATGATGCAATGACAATTGCCCATAAATAAATCAATTAAAATGATAAACTAGAATTCCGGAGAGCCTCTAAATTCCAATCATGTAAGCCATTTATTCCATCTAAAGTGGACTTTTTGAATTCTACTTTTCCACTCAACTTATCAAAAAACCTAACTTGTCACTCCACAAATTATCATGTCCTTTTTACCACATCAATCAAGTCTTTAAAAACCTACTTGTGATCCTTTAATTTCAAAAAACTAATAACTAAATAAAAAATAAAAGAATCCTACTTGTGATCCCCGATTCTTCATACTACCATTGTTTTTGGCACACTACAAATCTTCCCAAACCATCTTAAATGACATTCCATCATTTTCTTCTCTATTGGGGCAACGTATAGGCTCTTTCCAAACTCTTGCATTGTCACAACACACATCTATCATAACTTGCACATCTTCGTTGGCAAAACCTTATCTGCATCTTTCGTCATTGGTTAGCTGAGTCATATAGCATTGCAGGTTCAACAACTACCTGATAGAAGAACCACTTTATCAGCCTAGCACTCTTTGAGCACAATACACCACTAGCTTGCCTACATTTAGCCACCTAACTCATCCTACTTGATGTATCTAATCAAATCCTCATTTGGTTGTACAATTGAACCCAAGTATCTAAATCTCCCATAATTTGAAGCTATTTCATTCTCAACTTTCAATTCATCCTACCACCACTAAACTTTTTTGTTGATAAATCCACTAATCTTCATGATGCAGGACAACTAATAGGATAACCCTAAATGCCTAATGTGGTCCCTAAAAATTAAAAGGAATGAAAATAATGCACTCTAAACTTAACATGAGCTGAAATTAAAATCTAAATTAATATATGCAATTAATTAATATAAACTAGCCATAAATATCCATGCAAATATGGAGAATTTAATGTGTGAATGAAATGGATGGGCTCAAAGTATTAAATGAATCAAATGGGCAAGGGTTAATAACTTAAGTTAGGAACATGGAAAGTAATTTATTAAATGGATGCTTGGTCATGTGGGGAACTTAAGGGACTTAGGACAACCATTCGAAAAGAAAAAGGAAAAGGGGATTCACGGCAGCAAGGAAAAGAGGAAAAGGGGATTTACGGCAACAAGGAAAAGAGGAAAAGGAGCAGTGGAAGTCTCAAGGAAGGGGTTTTGGAAGGATGGCGAGGTTGGATGGCAGATTTGGGGAAGACGACAAGGAGGGAAGGCTCTAGAAGGGTAGGCGATGGCTGTATGGGTTTGGGATGGTCTCTAAAATCCAGGGATGGCTTTGGAGAAGAAAAGAAAAGGAGGAGGAAAGGAAAGAAGAAGATCAGAAGAAAAGTACCTGAAGAAGAAGGTATGGCCTCACACCAAGCCTCTCGCTCAAGGAATCACTCCCACAATATGAAATCGCACCTTTGCACAGGTATCTTGCGAAAATCTCAATTTTTATTCATCAATAGTATATCATAATGCTTACAAGAGAGGACTTTTATAAGATATGTCACCCTTAAATAAAGGAACTTCTAAAAATAGCCTAAAACGGAAATAAACTCACTTAAAATAGGAAATCCTAATTTCTAATTACAATTAAATCAAAAATAGAAATAAACAATAAAAAGAAACTCTAAATTCAAAGGAAAATCCGCTGCTCCGCATCACTTCATTAGTACATTAATTATGTCCTTTTTACTAATTTTTTAGACCATTAGCCTCAACAATCAACTTTTTGGGGAAAGATAACCAAAAACAGTCAATTGTTTTCTCCCTAATGGCAATTTACTATATAGCATATTTATTGTGCTCAACGCCCTCATACTCAGGAAGAGGCCCATCTTGGGGTTCTCCGTCGAAAAAAGAACACTACATTTATCTTTCTACTTTAAGCAAATGCTTTATCTACTAGTTTTTCCTTCATCAGCCACAGAGAGAGGAGCTTGAGTTAATCTGATTCTAATGCAGAAACCAAAAAACTTGTTACCATATAATATTTTTTACCAGAATTGACCACCAAATGCATAGTCAAATGGGCCCCACCAACTAGAAAGTACCTCTAGGGGGGAAAGTAAGTCCAAATTCAACCCTCAAGTTGAGAAACTTCCGTCCTAAGCCGAGATGCTTCCCACCTCAAACCTCAATTGAGAAGCTTCAACCACAGGTTGAGATGCTTCTAACCATAAACCTCAAGTTGCTATATTTAGAACCATAAATTGAGATACATCCAACGTCCAGTTTAGTTACTTCAGACCTTGAGATAGGATACCATTTGTCAACAGTCCAAAGTTGAATTTCTAGACCCACCTTCGATCCACGAATGAATAGATTAGATGCATCCCACTAATTCCAAAAGTGTGGAAATTCCTTTAACGAAAGAAAAAAAAAAAAGAACAAACAGAACAAAACAAGAGCAGATTTTAATAAAAAAAGGTAAAATCCAACATGTGTCAAGATAATATGTTCTGCATGATGTGGGTGTGAAATGGGTTGTCAACCCTTGTCCACTGAAACCCCATGAGAATCAAATGAAACCTATAAAAATAAGTTGATCATAAGGCCAATCAGTCAATGGTAGACAATAGACATTTTGACATGGCCTTAAAACTTAATCCATGATGCATCTCAGTCCAAGGAATACCACAGAAATGATATCATTGATCCAATGTACAGGCCCAATGATACAAGGGAAGGACTACAATGCAATGTATTGATGCAGTAGGCCCACTTTCCTCAATCAAGCAATTCAACTCAGGTTACAAAGATCTTAAAGTTAGCTTCTCAATGAAACAAACTGCATCAATGTCTGAGTTGAAATTAAGAAGATACTACTGAAATACATTCATCATCATCATAGAAGCCATTTATCTCATCTATCTAGGTTGGCACTCAATGTTGGAGCCCACTACGAGATTCAAGTGCGTGCAATATCTACAAGTAGAATCCTCAGCACTCCACCAAGGATTAAAATGAACAAGTTATAACCTCTAACAAGTTGTATAAGTCTACGACCCCACTAGAAGAATCATCTCCATCCATGTGCCAATTTCACATTAAGCATCCACAAGTGGAATAAGTTTTCAGACCCCACTAATGGATCAGTCTACATCTGCATACCAACTTCACAACCTCATCTAACAAGTAGAACAAGGCTAATTGAACCCGCCGGAGGATTCATCTAAAACCTCCAAGAAGTGAAACATCTACGAAGCATAAACTATATTTGAAACAAGTAAAAGATTCATATGCGTAATCCCATCACCATGAAACTTGTAATCAAAGAGAATGCAATTGAATGTAATGACTAATTTCAATCTATTGCAACTTCAAACCCTCTTATACTAGAATTGTAGTTTTCGCTAGAAGTCCATAACTTGCAAAATGGGTGCTAAGCCAATCTCTCAAGGAGTCACTGAAAGTGCTTAGAACCATTTAACCATATCCATCTACATCTGCATCTCAAATTCAATACTTCAAATGGATGGACTTTTTCCTTTCTAGAAATTGTGTCTAGAGTATCAGAGCTTGGCAACTAATAATTGGAGTGCATCAAAAACTAATGTGGTATAATTGGTAATCAATAAATCAAACCTACATACAAAATCCAACAGGAGAATATCAAATCTACAGCACCCATACGACAATAAAATGAAGGAAAACATGGCTAACTTCAGATAGTGACAAAGTAATGACAAATTTGATATACCTTTGTCTTTGTATTGTAGTAATACTTCTTGCCATCATTTGTAGTGACTAATACCCAATCTGTACTTGCCAACTTCTCCCTGAACATGAATGGATGATAAAAATTAAAAATAGAACCGCTGCTTCTTGATTCATAATGCACACAAGCATGTTGCTTCTTGATTCATATTGCACACAAGCATAAATGTGTAATAGGGAATGTAATCCCACTATATTTTTCAATGAGAAGTGAAAGAAGAGAATAAGTCAAGCGATGGAATAGAAAGCAATTAGAGTTTTTTAAACCAAGAAATTGTACTTAAGAAGCATACATCTCAAACAGAAGCATCTAAAATTCTCAAAACATAGTGCCGAATGCATGGTGAGAAGAGAGAGAGAGAGACTATACTGTTCTTTTGTATTGGTCTATGGCATTTATTTCTTTACTGGTTACACTGAATGAAATTACGACTCCATAGTAAATCTCATCAATTTCTTTTTAAAGAAAATTTACCAATTGACAAGAGAAATTGTCCATCAAATTTTACTTTTTCTGCTAACAAATTTCTTTATGCAAACCCAATCAAATCCAGGTCCAACAATGAAGTACTTACACAGAAACAGGAGTTGACTGAACTGGGACTTTGGCTGGCTGCAAAATGAAACATAACAGAAACCATTAACACTCCAGAAGCTAAACTTGAGGTTGAAAACAAAATCATTGATTGGTAAGTTTTGGATTCAACAACCTCCGCCTTGAATCCAGGTGGTTTTTCATAAGTTGACTGTCCAGTAATAGAATTATAATAGTATACTGCTCCTGTTTCAGTCTTGTGAGCAGTCCACACATCTGCATCTTCTTTCTTAGCAGTGCCTCCATCTGTGTTTGTAAGAGCAATAGGCTGCTTAATCTCATCAGCAAGCAAAAATCAAGGAACAAAAAGCATTCCATCCATGAAGAACTTCAATCATATTAAGATTTAGCCAAAGAAAGTTAAACATACCAATGCCTGGTGGTGGTGATTGCCCCCCAAGACAGCTTGCAGGCCGAACTGGCCCAACAGTGAGTGGAGGTGTCCCTCCTGGAGGTACTAAGGGAGTAACACCAGGAGGCTGCGAATCTGGCAAAGGCACTGAAGGAAGAGGCATGGCACGGACAGGTAATGGAAAGGCAGCAGGAGGGGCAGCAGGGTAAGGCATGAATGGGGGACGCTGCAGACCACTGACAGGAGGGGGTTGCAACCAATGCCCATGAGGAGGTGGGGCCATAGTGGGTAAAGATTGATACTGAGGATACATTTGTTGCTGTGCTGTGACAGACGCTGAATTCAATGGGACAGACGCAGGAGTTGGCAGTGGCCACAGAGATGCTGAAGGATCCATCGCCACTGACCGTATATTAGCAGTAGCAGGTAACAATGCAGACGAGGGCATCCCTGGAGGGCCAGGTGTTCCAGGAGTTCCTGTCATTCCAGGAGGCCCTGGCAATGAAGGGGCAGTCTGCATCCATGCCACATTTGGAGATGCAGAAGCAGCCGTGGATGAACTTGAGGAGGTTTGTGTAGGCAATGGTGCGGACTGGGAACTAGAAGATGCTGCAGCAGTTCCAGTTTCTTGCACAACACTAGCTGAAATATTCTGCAATCATCCAATGAACCAAACCATCTATGTCATTTCTTTTAGTTTCCACAAGCATTAATGGCTGGTAGATAGATATGCATGAATGTTATTCTCTATTCATGATATACACAAATACTGAAAAAAAAAATACAGAAATAGAACTTGATTCCTAAAACTAGTTCAACTTGATTAATTTTGGGGCATTTTAGGTGCCCATGCCACACAGAGACAAAAAGACGTACAGAGTTGGAAGACTGGTTTTTCTGTGATGATTCTGTTGCAGCAGGTAACAGAGAGCTCCCACCAAATGAAAAGCCTGCTGTCATCGATGAGTGTCCTTTTAGAGCCGAGATAGCTGACTGCATTGTAGCTGGCACATTTTGCATATTAGTTCCCGGAATAAATTGATTAGGAAGACCAGACTGGCCTGGAGCCGGAGGTTGCAATGATGCTGCAACAATTGGAGGTGTAAACTTTCCACCATGCATCTGACCTGGGCCTGTAGCCTGAAACTAAGCAGAAACGAAAATTACAAAGAATGCTCTTTCATGGGAACTATAAAGCATTAAGCTGATTCCTACCAGAGAAATGCACATGGAATGACACTAAATTCAATCATCCAGGAAACTTGGGTCCTGACATGAATATTAAAACCCAAACCCTCAAATGAATTATCTTAACTGCCTAATTGGTCTCAAATGAACAGCTCAAATGAGAAGTAACAGATAAAGTTCAAAAAAATAGAAGTCTATAAATTGAATGAGATGATCATTCAAGATACAAGTTACAACTGTTTTTCTTTGTCAAAAGCAAATGAATATCAGAACTCAGAACTACGTAGAAAAGCATGTAAGCCTCACACTGCCAGTCTGAAGCTGCTGACCACTTGCGGAGCTGACATTAAGCTGTGAAACAACACTATATGAAAAAGATGGTCTACTTGCTGAAGATTGACCAGGAACAGGGGGTTGAAGAGCTGCTGCAGACGCAGGTGGAGTTACCTTTAAAGCCTGCATAATTACAAAATTAAGCAAATTTTAAGCAATTTACAAAATATGCACAATTTTTATGCATATAAAACAGCAAGTGAAGCAATGAGAAACCAGAAACGAACAGGAGTAGATGGAGATTGCTGAGAGCTTCCAGAAGTAGTATTAGGAATAACACTATAAGGGAAGGAAGGTGCGGGGACAACAAAGCCAGGAGTAGTAACAAACTTTGCTTGAATAGGCTCTTTCAATGCCTCACTTGACTTGGGGCCCCTTGGAGGTGGTGGACCAACTGCTGGAGCAAGAGGACCAGAAACTTGGGTTGGAGGAGCCACAGCTGCACCTGGAATAGGCGCCTGTGGGGTCACTCCAGAAGCAGGAGATTGAGAAGACATTTATCAGCTGCAACATGGAACAGAGAGATGTGAACAAGATAACTAATATAATGATGGTTTAAAAGCAATATATATCCTATCCTCCCAAGTAACTACAGAAGGAAGAATAATTACGAGGACCAATCTTCTCCAACACCCTTCTCATATGATCCTCTTAGGTGTCCATGAAATGACTATTGACTGTCAATTGATTAAATGATTGACCTACTTTAATCAGTGTAATGGGTCCATTGCAAAGATCTTCAATTGAGTATGGAACCTAACCAAAATCATTTCGATCCATTATAGGAGTTATATTTTTAAGTTCATCTTTTCATGAATTTAAATATTTTTATTCACCAAACTTTTGCATCTTATGTGGGACCAAACTTCGCCCCATATGACAAATGTTTTCAATAGATCTTTTCATCCATAAACATGATACCAAAAATTCATCCATGAACATAATACCCAAAAAATAATTTTGACCAATCATAGAAGTCATGTTTTCAAGGCTCTCTAAATGTTAATTACTTCAAATTATATATAAATCCCAACAATTTGCATCCTACATGAGGCCTACTTTCACTCCATTTGATGGCCCATTAAAAGATCTTAACATAAATATGAAACCTATAAAATTACTCGATCCAATTGTAGAAACAATGGTTTTTAAGCTCTCACTTTGTTGACTATAAATTATTTTTTTTCAATATCTAATATTATTAGACACCTTTTCTCTTTCTTTTAGTGGTTAAGGGTAGCCAATGGATTAGACCATTTTTGTTCCAATGTCAATTTATAAATATGCACATACCTATAAAGTATAATTCAAATATACATATAGATTTAAATAAAACGATGTTTCGGCATCATAATTTAATTTTAGCATACCATTTAATTCGATGAAATAGGTGTAGAAACCAAACTTCTCCACCACTATTCCCAAATGACATTCGTAGGCGTCCATAAAATAAATATTGATCATTAATTTATTAAATGGTCAACCCACTTTTATCTAGTGTGATGAATCTATTATCAAAGATCTTCAATTGAATATGGGTATAAAGCCATGTATAATGTGTATGTATATATATAAAAAAAAAATGTAGGGAGCAAATTTCTTCAACCCTCCTTATATGACACTTTTTGTTTGAAACATTCTCATATGACAATTTTGGGTGTCCATCAAATGAATATTGACCATCAACTTATTAAATGATTGGCTCACTTTTATCTAATGTGATGGATCCGCTGCAAAGATGTTTAATTGAATATGGGACTTAGAATCACCTTGATCCAATTATAGAAGCCATGTTTTTTTAGGCTCTCCAAATTTTCATGACTTCAAATTATTTCTTAATCACTAAACGTTTGCATGATTGCATCCTATGTTGAGCCCAACTTTGCCAGATAAGATGGGTCCTTTTAGGAAGATCTTTTCATCTACCCAAGAAAAACACGTTAATTTAATAATAGAATCCATGTTAGGATCCTAAATGTTAATGGCCACTAAAAGATGAAGCCAATTTCATGACCATTGAAAGATGAACCATTAACATCATGCAATCAAATTTTAGAAACCATGTTTTTTAATCTCTAACAATTTTGAGGACTTTGAATTATTTTTTGAATCTCTAATGTCCTAAGGCAATTTTTCTAGTAGTCATTGGATAACCAACATTTACACTTGCATGAGACCTACTTTGGTTCAATATTAATCAGATATATATACATATAAGCTATAATCTAAATAAACATATTAATTTAAATGAATTCGTTTTTTGGTATCATTTTTATAGTTTATAGTTTTTATGCATATAGGCTATAGAATGTACAATTTAATTGTAGTATACTATTCAAATCGATGAAACAGGTGTGCCCTTTTGATGCTATTTTCATGGAGCCATGAATGAAGTAGGTGTCTTCAATAAAATAATCATAATGTTTAGAATAATCTTGTAACTGTCAGTAGTGGCCCTAGTGGTAAAAAATCAGTGATTATATGATAAATACAATAGCAAAGAAAAATGTTAAATGCCTAAACTTCAACATACATCTCAAGTACAAGAAAATGGATTCACTGTCAGATCCAAACAAAGTGTTCGTCATAAAATTATAAGGTACCCATTAAGCAAACATAATAATCACCACCAGTGGAAAAGGTTCTTTAATAAAAGGAAAATACAAAATGACAAGGCCATAAGTATAAGAGAATATGCTGTACCAGAGATATAGTATAACCAACCAATTTTCAGGGAGAAGTGTTAAATAAAAACCTTAAGCCTCACTCAAACCCAATACATAAATATGATCCAGGAAAAAAATGTAAATCACTCTTGCAAAAGCAATGTTTTACCTGGAAGACAGTAACTCCAATAGCACTCAAGTCTCAAACAGGAAACCAAAAATTGTCAAAATGGATTACAATCAATCCAATCTCTTTCAAAGCCAATAGTAATTTCCACGCTCTTTGCTTCCTTCCTGACCCCACATTGGATTTCATTTGCCAAATCTCCTTCCAATATCAATTTTCCTTGAAAGGGTAGGAAATTACTTTGGAACAATCTACCTCAAAAAAATTGCTTTTGAATGATCTAAAAGTTCCTCTAATTGCCAAACTGGACCTTATTGGATTACTTAAAACTCAGCAGACCTGAATGAAAACCAACACCTCATCATTGTTATCATGCAAACTTCCAACTATTTCCACCAGACCCTATTTACCTCTCAATGTCTCATGCACAGTAAACTTCAAGACTTCCTCATCAGCATCTCTCATCTTTTTTTGTTGGCTTTCCTACTCCACAATACTCTCTCCATGTTACATAAAATCTATTACCTTAAAATCTCTGAATTCTTCCTATATGGATAGTCATATTGGTACTCTAACCATAGCAAGTTCTAAAATTTTCATCCACCTGGACTTAGCTAATTGAAAGTCTCCTTTTTTCCTCCACATGGATCAAAAGATCCAATTACATTCCACAACATCCTTACTCTAGCCTGAAAAGGACCAGGCCCCATTGCACTATCACATCTCCCACCAAAACTCCCATAAGGCGCAATACCAAAATGAGAGAAGTTGCTCCATAAAATAACTAGCAAAACTACAAAAGAAATGATTAAAAGAGGTTGATCACATGATACCTTACAGTAAGGCACAGTTAGTTTTACATGTGAGATCCACGTTTAATCAAAGAAAACCCTTGGATCTTTATATCTCCCTACAATTGATCATTCAAAAAAAAAAAAAAAAGCCTCTCTACAATTGTTAATGGGCCCCAATATCATCTATCCACGAGAACTATTCATTGCTGGATTGATACAACATAATGTCTAGTGGCTAAAGAAACCCAGTAGTGTCAATCCAATAAGAATGAGCCCTTGTGAGTAGCTGATTTTGCAATCCATTATCCACCATGATAGGCTCTCTTTTTTTTTTTTTTGAATGATCATCATGATGGGACGTTGAGATCCAATGGTTTCTTTTGATAAAAAATGGGCTCCACATATGATATTTACTATGCCTTACCATAACCTAAAATGAGGCCAACCTCACCTAATCATTCCTCAAAAGACAATGAGGCAAAATGATCTAAGTCACCAATTTCTCTCCCAGCCACATAAAACACACTCAGTAGTCAGTAGAACCATTGTGGGGGCAATGCCTCTCTGAAAATTGTCTCCTCCCCCCCTCTTCTCTCTTTCTTTCCTTATCTTGCTTCCTTTGTTGTGTTTACCCACTCCTCATCTATGCCATCTTTTACACAACCCAACTGTTTATGGTTTCTCTTCACCACTCCTTGTCTACGGCTCTACGCCATTTTCTACACAACCCAATTGTTGGTGTGTGCCCCAGTTTTAAGAATTAATTGGCATTCCCTAAGTTAGGAGATATCATCACCATCACCATCATGGGCAAAACCGTATCCCTCTATTTGGGGTCAACTTTGTGAGCTTTACTTCTTCACTTCACCCACACTTGTGTCACTCGTTTCTCTAATTGTTCTTATTATTTGGGTATCACTATCATCCTTTCAGTCTGCCTTCATAGATAGCTGGTGTTTGACACACTTTAAGATCAAGGGGCATATGGCCTATGCAAAATGCTTGGGGTCCTAGGTATGCAGTGATGAGTCGAATCAAGGTAAGCCTTAGGGTGCATGAAACAGGGCTGTTTTGTGTGTTTCAGAAGTGGGTTTATGTATATTGGCCTCATCCATTGAATCATAGGGACCTTTTGAAGGCCAGCTTGTACCCCATATATATTCTGCGATATTGTAGGGGAGTTGATACTCAGTTTATTGGGAGGTCCTCTTTTTTGTACAGTGTTATCCTTCTGTTATTATATATCTCAATTTCTCCATCAGTAAACAACCTAACTTTTCTAACTTCTTCATCCCATTTCCTAACTGGCCTCCCCCTTCTCCTAGTACCTTAAACTAGCAAGCGTACATTTATTCAAACAGGAGCTGTCTCAAGTCTATTTTTTTTCCTTTTAGTGATATTTCTCTCTTCTGTTGTAGCCACTCATATACTAGCTCTCACTGTAGATTACTCAATTAAGCACGAGGTTGAGTGACCAGAATTTCTGGAGAAACAAACTATTGGTCTAAGGATGACTGATGAATAAAACTGTCATGATAAGTACAAAAAAACTGGAATCATATCGCTTCAATTTAAAATCGGGGAAATGGGACATGCAAACGGTCCACAACTTGCGATTTCAAGTAGTTCCCAAAATCTAATTCGATTTGCTTTTCCTTTAAGAGAAACGTTTACGTGCCAGACCCAAAAAAATAAAATAAAAAAGCATGAGAAATAATGAAACCCTAGAGAACGGAAGACTGACCTGATGGTGAGAAGGAGCCAGGGAGGTGAAAGGCAAGAGGTGTGGAGAGGGGATCCGCTCCTTTCCGGCGCTTTCTTCAATGGAGATTTGCGAAAGAGGAGAAAATCAGAAGCCAAACAGGTGAAACAGCGAGCAAAGGTGGTGTTTCGACGACGCGAATGGACTTGTGCGGCGTTCCCCGACGATCTGTGCTGCGTTCCGCCCTCTTCTACCCCGAATTAGGCTAATTAAACCCAGGCTTGCAGAAAAAAATGAACTTACAATTATAATTATAACTATTATTATAAAAAGAATTAGGACAAACGAGTTTTGTGTATCTAAATTTTAAAATTAATTAAGCAATTTTTATTATTCAGTTAAAGTAGATAAGGAAAAAAATATATGTAATCTTTATTCAAATGAAGTCATAACATTTAAATTTTAAGATCAATTATAATATAAAATAAATTAAGATAATTTTAAGTCTCATATATATACTTTAAACCATTAAAAAATTAAAGTGAAATAATGAAAATGTTTTAAGATGAAAAATACTTGAAGTTAATAAGACTTTGATGATTTAATTAATATCTCATAAGTCAACATTAGATGTTTGTAATTGACTTATCAATAAGACCAAATTGAGCTTACATTTAATGCAAAAAATAATAATAATAATAATTTAAAATCCTCAAATTTAGAAAAGCTAATAAAAAAGATTCTAGATTTAATTAAGGTAAATTCTTCATTAGTTTCATATATTTTTTTTTAGGATTAACGTGTGGGCTACTAAAACCCTAAGGATGAGACTACTACCCAAAAGCATACTAAGGTTAGGCCGTGGGGCTCGAATCCGCAATCTCTTGCTTCTTGAGGTGGAAGACAACTAGTTGAATTACACCCATGTGAATAAAATAAAAATTAATTCAGTGCACCACCCGTAATTCACTAGTTTCATATTCAACTTTAGACACTTGCAAGAGCCCATCATATTATGATGCAGCCATCAAAGGTCCATTGAATCAGGCGAGATCGAGGAGGCCCATTAGACAAGAATAGGGCCTATGTAACATTAATTGATGAGATTTCAAGTTTTAACTCAAATCGACGAAGAGTTGATGGAAGGAAGAGAGAGCCTCAAATGCAACCTAATGGACCCACATTTAAAGCCCACTTAGACCAATTTTGGGTCAGGGCCTGTTTGGAGACATTTTGGGCCTTAAAAGTAGATGATTTTAAGCCCATTTGCTGTCTGACTCAGTGGACACACAAATTCCATGTCAGTTGACACATCAACACGTACGTGGAGGCCGCATGGCAAAAAACTTCCCAAAGGCAGCAAACAGTGGAGTTGGGCCTGCTTAGACCGGATTAGAAAGCCCAATAAAAGAATGATTTCCTTGGACGGTTTTAGCTCATTTAAATCTAGCAAGGATATGAATTTCGTGGGTGAGGATCTTTGAAGATCAGCCTGAGAGTGAGAGCTAAGCAGATTGGGCCTGGATTTGGTTCTGTGTCCATTTCATTCGTACAATAATAGATAATATATTGTCTTCTTGGGTATACTATAATAGTATAATTAGACCCTCGGAGATCTCAATCGCCATTTTTGTCTTTTTCATGTCATGTCTATCAATTTCGGAATAAAATTTTAACTTAAGATATAACCTGTTAAATTTAAATGACCTAATCTTTTTTTATAATAAAACACATTTAAATTCACTTAATTGAAAACTCTTTTAGGACACATAGGTTTTAACGGTACCGGTGCATATAAGAGAGCTTTATTATCGGCAGCACTTACACACACCCGGATTTTCTGCCTCTACACACTTGAATCCGGATTTTCATGGCAAATTATCATTTTATCCCCACGTTTCCAATCATTCGAATGAATGACCAGTTCATTTTGGCATTCATTCGAATTAATGGGCGGAACAGTAACACGGAATACTGTTCAGCCCATTCAATCGAATGAACGATTCCATCGTATACAACTGATTCATTCGAATGAATGTATCAGAGAGAAACATCCGAATGACAGTCACTCTTGTTTATGTCATTCATTCGAATAAATCAACCCATTCATTCAAATGAATGACATATATGTCATTCATTCGAATGAATGCCTTGAAAACGTGCATTCATTCGAATGAATGGAACTTATTCATAAATACACATTCGATCGATCCACGAAATTCCACTCGTTTCATTCCATTCAAAACCCTAAACCGTCGTTTCCTCTCCCTCTCCCTTCTCGCTTGAACCCCTTTCTCAATCCCTTCTCCCTTAAACCTTAAACCCCATTTTCAACATCTTCTTTTCACCCTTAAACCCTTTTTGTAAAGACTTCTCCCTACAACCTCATTTTCAACCCCCTTTTGAACTCTCTTTTCAATCTCAAACCCTTGAACCCCATTTCAATCCCAAACCCTTATACCCCATTTTGAATCACTTTTTTCAAAGACTTATCCCTAAAACCCCATTTTCTACCCCCTTTTTAATCCCAAAACATTGAACCTCTTTTAAATCCCAAACCCTTAAACCTCTCAATCCCATTTTCAACACACTCTCTCAATATCTTATCTCGGGTCGAAGTTATATTTCTCAAACTAATGTTTGGATCTCTTATCTCGAATCGAAGGTAACTCCCATCTCATTTTTTTTCTAGAAATCATTATTATTAGTGTTTTATAGGTAGGTTTAAATCTTCAAGTGGCATGGAGTTTGTTGAGGGATGTTTTGAAAGTCGTGAGGACCTTATAAATTATGTTAAGAATATAGCTCTTGAATAAGGATTTCTATGTACCATAAAGAGGTCATGTAATAAGGAAAATAAATTAGTCCTTAGCTGCGATAGAGGAGGTAAATACCGCAGCACGGTTAGCTTGGATGACAATGACAGAAAGAGGAAAACATACTCTCGCCAATGTAATTGTCCTTTTGAAGTTAAAGGAAAACAGATTGTCGATGGGTCATGTAAGTTGACCATAAAGAATTTGAAGCACAATTATGATATATCGGATGTATTATTAGGTCTTCCAAGTACAAGATGTTTTTTAGATTCTGAGAAAAGAATGATCATTGAAATGAGAAGTAGCAATATACCACCACGGCAAATTTTGACGACCCTTAGAAATCAAAATCCAGATATTGAAATATCAGCGGCTGATTTGTATAACTTTTGTTCTGCGCTTTGGAAAGAGCAACTAAGGAATCGAACTACAATTGAAGCTTTCATAGAAGATCTTCAAAAAGGTGGTTATCAATACTTTATTGACTATGACAGTGATGGTCATCTATCTCATCTCTTTTTCGCACATCCGAAGTCAATTTTTCTTACCGAGAGCTACCATAATGTGTTTCTGATGAATTGCACGTACAAAACCAACAGATATTATATCTCATTGCTTCATATCGTTGGTGTGATAAGTTTCAATAAGAATTTCTTCTCATGCTTTGCATTTCTAAGAAATGAGAAATTGAAGATTATGTATGGGCATTACAGATATTTAAAAAGGCCTTCGGAGTGCAGCATGATCGACAAGTTCTTTTGACTGATAGGGAATTGGCGTTAAAGAATGCCATTGATTTGGAGTTCTCTAATGCTGTACATATTTTGTGTTATTGGCACATCAACAATAATATTGTTGCTCGTTATAAACTTTTGTTTAAGAAAATCGAAGACTGGAATGCATTTTTTACCAAAAGGAATGACCTGATTGAGTCCCCAACCTAAGAAGCATTCAGTACAGCGTTTGAGGCATTCAAACAAAATTTCAAAGATAATTCGCAGGCAGTGAAGTACTTAATAAGGACATGGATTCCACATAGAAAACAATTTGTCAAGGCATGGATTGGCTGGTGTTTACATTTTAAGAATCGAACTATTTCACGGGTTGAGGGTACACATTCTGTTCTGAAAAATTATATAGCTACATCTACTGATGACCTAGATGTTGTTCGAAGAAAAATAGCCCATGTTATTGAAAATCAATTTGAAGAGTTCAAAATTCAACTTGAGGATGAGAAAATTCGGTTTGCATGTGATGTGTCTATTTTTTTCTTTGATGAATTGAACGGCAAAGTTTCTCATTTCGCAATAAGTAAGGCTTACAAGCAATATGCTATGCTTATGAACAGGTCATTTTCACCCATTTGTACGGAAGAATTTACAGCTTCAATGGGCCTACTGTGTGCGCACAAAATGCAATGGATGGACAAATTACATTTAGATGACATACACCCACAATGGAGAATCGACTTGATCTCATTGGACGACTTGAGGATTGAAAGGAGGAGCCCTGGAGATGTATTAGATGTACACTTTGAAGGTATTAAGAACAAATATGAACATTTGTCTTCCTATGATCAAGATATGCTCCTAAATAATCTTCAAAATTTTGCCATCCATGATAAGTCCGTCAGTCACCCTATTATGCAATATTCTAGAGGACGTCATCCAGGTTCAAGGAATTCATCATAGGACCAAACATCTACATGTCGAGATCCTTCTGCATTTGAGATTATAGAGAATTGACCGAATGGAAGAAGATGCACAATTTACAAAAATACTGGTCATAATTCTAGAACATGTCCGAATAGAATTACTCCTTTTGCATCTCTATCTTCGAGTGTAGATTTAAATGCTGCTCCAAATCAACATGATTTCCATGAATCACAAACAGCGAGTTTCTCTGAACTTGACCAAGTAAGTACATATTCATATATTTTCTACAGTCATAATAAGATAATAAAAACTAACAATTCAAAATATTTTTTTTCACATAATAGTGGATCTTACAACTTTGGTGACGAATCGACATATAACTCTGTCATGTCCCAAGTAAGTTCTTTCCTTAATTGATATAGATATGTATTGACCAATCGACATATAACTCTTCCATATGTTCTAATGTGATTTTCTTAAATGTTATGCAATGGTCTGGTGATCTTAGAGATAATGACGATTTCCAAGAATGGTGGAATCAATGAAGTGAAGATAGGAGTGGAAATGTATTCATTTTATACTGAAAATGTATTCATTTCAGTATAAATATACTCTGTTGAAGATAAGAGCTGAAATGTATTGATTTCAGTATATAAATGTACATTATTTTGATTTTTGATGAAAATATTTCAATTTGAAGGCAATGTACTCTCTTAAAGGGCTTCTCATTTTCAAACATATGGAGAACTGATGCTTGTGAATGTAAATCAAGAAATTTTATTTTGGTAATTCTTTTTTGCATTGATTTAAATTCTTGTGGATAACTCATTTTATAATTCTTATATTTCTCGTGTTGGCAGCTTTTTCTTTAATGGAATGACTGCTCTAATGCGTGTAATGATTTAATATCTCTCACAGCCTTTTTGAGTGTTAAAGTTGCAATTATCTGCTTTTGTTGTTTTCATTTGAAGTTCCTTGGTTGAGTAACCAAATAGAAATGAAGCAAACTAAGGATTTACAGGAACTAATGAAAGACATGTATATAAGTGAAATTAAGTAGTCATACAAATAAAAGGTAACACGATTACTTCCTCAAATCAATTCACAATGACAATCTGATAAATAGAACATGTTCATTCAAAATATGGAATTTACAACATCTCTTTTACGTGTCAATATAAAAAAAATAAAATACATCAAATAGAAGAGTTATCCGGAGCAGATGTAGAAGGTGCAGCGACAGGTGCGGTGGCAGGTGTAGAAGCAGAAGCAGGAGGTGCAGCAGGTGCATCAACTGGTGCAACAGTCGGAGGAGTGGAGGCAGGTGCAGAAGCAGGTGCATCAACTGGTGCAACAGGTAGAGGAGTGGAGGCATGTGCATGAACTGGAGGTACATATGGAATAAGTGCAGTCTGACGAGAACGGGGGCGAGAAACTGCTGGTGCTCGACTCAGAACAGAACGGGGGCCAGTAGCAGCTACAACTCCAGTCGGACGAGCAAGGGGGCCTGAAGCTGTTGCAACTCCAGTCGAACGAATACGGGGGCCAGAATCTGCTGCTAATCCAGTCGGACGAGCAGAGTGGCCAGAAGTTATTAACCTACTCGACCGAACAGGGGGGCCTGAAACTGCTCCAAATAGACGACCAGGGGTGCCAAATCCTACTCCTGAAGCTGAATCAATTGATCTAAATGGACGAGCAGGAGTGCCAGATGCTGCTGCTAAAGCTCAAACTGCTGATCGAAATGGACAAGCAGAGGTGCCAGATGCTGCTCCTAAAGCTGAAGCTGCTGATCCAAATGGACAAACAGGGGCAAAAGCGGCTCCTGCATATTCTTTAGATATCCTTTCTCGTAAACTCTCATCTGCTTCTGCTCCTAATGCTGCTGTTATCCCCCTCTCTTGTGCTATAAGCACTGCCAACCTCAAAGTATCTATAATCTGATTCTGCAAAACATCCAACCTTACAGAAATCTGATCATATCTCTGATCCATCTTCTCCTCCAAAGTAGAAATGCTATCAAGAACCTGCTGCGTGTTGATTCCAGTTGATCCTTCTTGAAGAGGAGTCCCTGCCTCGCGTGGCTCGCGTGCCTCACGCGCCTTAGATGCCTCAAATGGCTTAGATAGCTCAAGTTGAAGTGCCTCAACAACTTTGGGTAGCCATTTCTTACTCATTGTGTCGAGGTGGAATCCCATTTTCTTCAAAGTTGAATCATTAAAATAATCAAATCGGTTTAAACAAACTTTATCATCAGGGGGAAGAGGGATTCCGCGTTCTTAAAAAAATGAACATAAAAAAAGACCGTACGGAAGACTACATTTTCTAGTCTTCCGGCAGGTGCGCATGTGACTGATGATGATATGAGAGAGGGAGATTTGTGTCACCGCCCGACCCGAAGGGTGGGCCCGGAACGCGACTGAATTTTTTTTTTTTTTTAAAACTAAGACAACACTCAAGAATTCAAAATGGGCCGGATCAACAATTGGACCCAGAGGTCACACATGATTGCAACATGTGGACTCAAACGTATACCATAAGTATACCCAACAAAGATACATTAATAACACATTGCATGATCACATAATTCCAACTATTGAATTATCATTGAAACATCATCAGAGTAACTACGGATACATGGTAGTTTTTAATACATAACATTTAAACACAACAAGTACCACACTCGGTACTTTACAAAAGAAAATGGTTCCAAGAACCAGAAAGTAAAGATGAGGGTATTCCCCTCAGTGGCAATCCCAAAACAACGCCGCAGCTTATCCACCCTAAGCATAAAATAGAGCGTTCTTCTCTTCGGGTTCATCTCCTGAAAGGTGAGTAGGGTGAGCTAACTAGCCCACTGAAGGAAATATAATAGTGCAGTTTTAAGTAAACAACATGTTAGCACAATAATCAACAGTTGTAATAATATCTTATGCTTGATAACAAATAAGCATAATATCATCATCAGTCTCATAATTCATCATTTCTTTTCCAATACTGCTGTCATCCAACGTAACCCCTAGATACTATATTGACACCAATAGTATTAAGTCCCCACACGGTCAAAATACATTCTTTCAAGTACATCTCCGACAAACCTCAAAACCGGTACTGACACACCTTGCCAGTCACTGTCGACCCACCTGGTCCAATAGACGTAACCAACACCTTCGGCGATGGTTCAATAGTAAAAGGTACGTGGAAGCAGTATTACTCATAATCAACACCATAAGCATTTATAATCACCATAAGCACTTCTTATAACAGTGCATCATGTCTAGGCACATGCGTGGGTTCATTAACATGAAACCACTCATTGCTCAAGATCCATTTCAAATAATAAAATCTGTTTACACCTACTGCAAAGTTAAGTTCCCTCACCGTAATTGTGTGGTTTCGCGGTCTCTGTTCAAATAAGCAAACAAGTGCACAATCAATATACATAGCATCAAATACATACACACAAGTAGTATTTTGAAATCATATTTTTTTTCTCAAAAATATCCAAGGTACATGGAATTGAATCTCCTACTTAGTTTCTATCCCTTTTTAATTACAATAATCCACAAGATATAATAAGTAAAAAGGGTGCTCAGTCTAAAACTCATATTGTCTTCTGGGCATTGACCAGATTGACTTATTGAGTTAGGTCTAGATACTCAGGTCACTTCTCGGTTGTCTTCTGGATAGGACCAGATCTGACATTTTGAGTAAGGCCTCGAGGTCACTCAGTGCCCAACAAATATAGAGTCGGCCTGAAAGTGATATCACTCAGTGCCCGATCAATAGAGTCGGCATGCAAGTAAATATAATAGTAGATACACTATAGTAATAAGAGAAGAGGGTTAGTACACATTTGTAGATTAACAATGGGGTATTAACATCACATGCATCAATAAACAATCAAGATTTGACACTTAAAAACTGAGTCCCTCGGAACGTGCTTCGAAACCAGGTATTGTGGCTTCGGATCATCCGAATCACTGCCTATACTAGTCACTGACCTCGGATCTTGGGTCTGACTTCGGATCGTCCAAAGATTGGGTATTGGATCATCTGAAGTCCTTCCGAACCGATAAAACAGAGAAAGACAAGTGTCGGTAGGTCTGGTGTCTCGGGACATCCGAAGTAGGGCTCAAATTGTCCGAATGGGGTTCGGTCCTTCCGAACTCTGCTTGAAACATCCCGGCGAGTCAAGCTAGCCTCGGGCGCTTCTGAAATACGAATCCGGAAACATTGGGTTTCCCGGATTCGATTTCCATACCTAGCCGGTTCGATGGACTCCTCTAGGAGTCCTCTTTCCATAGGGAATGGTTTGGAGCTTTGAAGTTCGATAGGTCATCCAATTTTAGCACTGAAAGCTCATGGGTACAAGAGAACCCATGGTTTTTCTTAAACTTCAAACTGGTTTTACTCACTCAAAACAGGGCCAAAACCAGTTTTTCTTGATTCTAAATTGACTGAAATCGAAAGAGGAACACAGTGGGTACCTTCACTGGAGCTCCTGGGCTAAAAATCTGACTTTTGGAAAAACTTCCTCTAAGGCTTACGGGTGACTGAAAGACAGTAAAACAGAGTCAAGGCAGGGAGTCTCGGCTGGTTTTTGGTCTGAGAATCAGAGAGCTTGAGAGACTGAGAGAAGAGAAGAGATGTAGTGGGAGTTTGATCTGCAGGACTGAGGCTGAATTTATAGGAAAACAGCCGAAAGAAGTGGCCGTCGAGCCACTGCATGTGGGTGCGGCTTACGTCCGCAACAGTAACCATAGAGCTTGGTTTGGTTGTAGATTAGCCCTCTAGGATTTTCAGTTTTGCAAAAAAGGCTCCTGATTTGATAAAAACTTGATTTTTAACTAAAAGTATGATTTTAAAAACTCAAAATCTTAATCCAACCTTATAGATAGGTTGGGTTTTGAAAACTTTGATTACCATAAAAATTTGGAGATTTAACTCTCACTAAAATCATTGATTTAAATAAAAATCAAAATTTAATATTATTTACTTAATTAAACAAATGATAAATAAAATAATTTAGAAACCTTATTTTGGGGTGTCAAAGAATAACTAGACCACACTTAAAATGGTCTAACATACTATACTTGTTTCAAAATTTATCTCACTTTAAAAACCTTTTAAAATAATTATTTCTCCCTTTCGAGGTTTTGACGGGCGGTTTTAAATACCATTTGCTGAAAATAAAATTATTTTAAAATTAGAAATACAAATCCTTGATTAAGGAGAATATTATCATCCAATAATAATCAAATAACAACATAATTTATAAAAATAATAACAAGAAGTGGTAAATTACCAAATTGCCCCTCCAGCTGGACGAGCTGGATCACTGAGCTCTCGAGCTCGGATTGAGCCACACCTGGACTTTTCTCAAAACCCTAACCGTAATATTTGAGATTAACTGGTTCAAGCAAGATTATTAAGCTAAACTACGCCTAATCTGGGTCAGGGTATTACAATTTGTTTCCCATTCATGATGCACCAAATAAAAAAGACATCGAACCATGTCACAGTAGTATGCCATTTTCTAGGGCAAAGACAGTTGACAACTATCTGATGGATGATTCGTGATTCAAATATTAAGTTTGTCAGGGGGGGGTTTTCTTCTCTGTAATGTTTGTCCTCCCATAGATTTCGTTCAGGACTACCAAAACATCAAAGCCCTCAACATCAGTGGGCCATGTACGACTGCCGTACTTTCTAATGACATCTTTAGGGAAATTATATAGGTAGTGTAACATTTCCCATGTAAAACAATTTCTTGCCCTCGGACAGATGTTTTAATCGACTCATCATCAATTCTTTGTACATTGGCATAAAATTATTTAACTAATGTAGGATATGTATCACATTTTAATGCCAAGAAAGACCACCAACCCATTTTTTCAAAATAAGATTCAACTTTCAAGCCAAATTGTGTGAAAAATGAAAGGTCCACGATTTTACCAAATATATAGGACCGTATGGAGAAATCCTCTTTGTACATGGTTGCGGCTTCCGAAGATACGAAATAGTTGGGGTCGAATGCCATGTCTTTCTTTTATTTTTTCCCTCCCCTTGTTGAGATTGCTTTCCTTTTCGAAGATGCTATGGGTTAAAGAGTGGTCTTTCGAAAGAAAGGAAGAAAGAGGGAGAATGAGGGTGTGATTTGAATGAAAAGCGGGGGGAAGGGGGGGGGGTGATTCGAATGAAATGGGGGGTGATTCGAATGAATGGGGAGAAGGGCTAACCGAACGACTGGGCTCGGGAGAGGGACCTGCGAATGAGGGACGGGCGAGCTTAGAATCAGGAAGGGGAGAGCTGAGAATGAGGGAGACACAGCCAGAGCCGGAGCTAGAGAGTGAAAGGGAGAGGGAGAGCTTCGGTTTAGGGTTTCAAAACGAGGGACGGCGAATGAGAGAAAGATTTAGGGTTCGGTGAATCAATCGAATGAATCGTCGGTGTTTATATCTTAAGTTCCATTCATTCGAATGAATGGACACTGTTCATGTCATTCATTCGAATGAATGGGTGATGATTCATTCGAATGAATGACGGGACTGTCATTCTCAGGTTGTCTTTCAAGGCCTGATTCATTCGAATGAATGCACGTTTTCAAGGCATTCATTCGAATGAATCAACTGATTCATTATAATGAATGACGGGACTGTCATTCTCAGGTTGTCTCTGATACATTCATTCGAATGAATGACATAAACAAGAAGGATTGTCATTCGAATGTTTCTCTCTGATACATTCATTCTAATGAATCAGCTGATTCATTTGAATGAATGCACGTTTGAAGGCATTCATTCGAATGAATCAGTTGTATACGATGGAATTGTTCATTCGAATGAATGGGCTGAACAGTATTATGTGTTACTGTTTAGCCCATTCATTCGAATGAATGCCAAAATGAACTGGGCATTCATTCGATTGAATGCCAAAATGAATTGTGCATTCATTCGAATGATTGGAAACGCGGGCGTAAAATGATAATTTGCCACGAAAATCCGGATTCGGTTGTGTAGAGGCAGGAAATCCGGGTGTGTGTAAGTGCGGCTTATTATCATATCACTTACAAAGTACACCCAGGAGTTTAAAATTTGATATCGGTTGATATTTTTCTCTCTCCTTTTTTTTCCTCCAAAAACAATCGATATCAGCTGATATTGTGATATTGACCAATATGATACAGCCGAGATATCGGCATATCGGCCGATACAATTAGTATTGACCGATATTTGGATCTAGAATACATCACTTGGAAGTAATCTCACAGAAGAAAAAAAACACCAATCAGCAGTTGCCACATATATCAATTAAATAGTGTGAGTCACGTAGAAGAAGTTGAAACCTTTTTGAAAACTGATTCATCCTTCAAAATTCAAATGGTATCATTAAATTATAAAGTGCAATAATAGTATTTTAAATTATTTTTATTTTTTATTTTTTCTGTTTAACCCATCCATATTCCATACCATGATAGAATATTTTCATAATAAGATCGGATATTTGAGCATGGAAACGTTCTTTAATGGATTACATAACTCTCTCTTAATATGTACCCAATCCAACATGATTTCAATCCAAAAACTTTAATCTACAAAATCTCAATCACATGACGTTTTACAATGATCATAGACATTAAACATTAGGCAGAAAACATCATTATGTAATTAAATAATTATCGGAATCCATTAGCAAATATTATCTCCTTCGTTCTCTTTGAATCAATCTTCTCTAATCAGCTTTACTCCTAGACAGAAGGCACGTACAATCGAATCCAAAAGACTGCAACACACACAATCCATGAGAAGAAAGAAAGTATAGATTGCCCCTTAGAAGGTAATAGATAGATTGAGAGAGGACTCTACTGACCAAGAAGGAGGACCCAAATGGCAGTTTCAAAGCGTCAAACCCACATTCCATCAAAGTGGGTAACTGACCCACTTATGTCTCTCAAATGTTACATGCAAGAGATATGAATGTGACCCTTGAGTTTCAAATTCAAATTGAATGTGGACCACCTCAAAATAGACCGTTAAACTTACATACAACCATGAGAGAAATCCCATACTTGGTCCTTACTTACTTGGTCCTACTTACTTGGTCCTTCTACTTGAAAGAAAATAAAAATGATCAAGATTTCTTTTTTCCTCTAAGTTTTTTTTTCATTTTTTCATAGGAAATGGGAACATTTTTTTTCCATTTTACAATAGTTTCCCATTATTTAATTAAGCCAACATTCGGAATAACAGACTCCAATACAAAGCGAAAAGAACACATCGAATACATTATAAATCAAATACATTCTTATTGCCAGTGAGGTTCTGTAACACATACCTGAGTAGTGTTGATTCGACCGATAAGACAGTTGGTTCGACCGACACTTCCCAGTTTTAAAGATCCGAGAAGTATTTCTTTCTAAAATAATATTATTATCATAATTTTATTTCTTCATCATACATCCTTAATGAAAACACCAAGTGATTCAATCTAAACCTTGCTCTGATACCAATTGATAAATAATTTTCTTAATGAGATTGAACATTTGATCATGGAAACGTCCTTTATCAATGATAAAATTTCTCTTAATATTACCTATACGAGTTCAATCCATTATACATCAGTCCCAAAATCGTGAATCACTAGTTGTAAAGTTGTTTTACAACTATCATAATATTCATAAGGCGGAAATAACGTCATAAATAAATCACATACCTGAATCCATGAGATGATATCGATTATCCAGAAGATCTCTTGCAGTGTATGTTGCTTTGTGTTACTGCAAGTCTGCAATCACCGTCCAAACAAGAGCAGAGATCGAATGCTTCTAAGGTTTCTTCTTGCAGTCACAATCAAGAGAAAAAACAACTATTGCCTCTAGATTTCTCTTCTTTTCTCTTCCTTAATCCCTCTCAGATTTTGCATAAGGTAATGGATGATTGCGAGAGTGCTGTGCTAAGAAAGAAAGAGGACCCATTAGGCAGTTTCAATACATGAAGCCCGTCACGTGCAACTCAATGAATGTGAGTCCCTTCATTTTGAATTCAAGATGTGTGGACCACATCATGGAGTAACGGTTTGATCTTACATTCAACTCAAATTGAGGAAGAGTTGATGGAGGGAAGAGAGAGCCTCAAATGCAATCTAATGGACCCACATTTAAAGCCCACTTGGACCAGCTTTGGGTCAGGGCCCGTTTGGAGACATTTTGGGCCTCAAAGTCCATGATTTTAAGCCTATTTGCTGTCGACGCAGTGGACACACAAATTCCATGTTAGCTGACACATCAGCACGTACGTGGAGGCAGCATGGCAGGAAACTTCCCAAAGACAGAAAACAGTGGAGCTGGGCCTGCTTAGACCAAATTATAAAGTCCAATAAAAGAAAGGATTTCCTTCGACAGTTTTAGCTCATTTAAATCCAACAAGGATCTGAATTTCGTGGCTGAGGATCATTGAAGATCAGCCTAGGAGTAAAAAAATCGCTGATACCGAGATATTGGGGAGATCTCGGCTATAATGGCCGATATCTCGTCAGTACAGCTGATACAATGCATATCTGCCGAGATTTGTAATCCTGGATCAGCCTGAGCGTGAGAGCTGAGCAAATTAGGCCTCGATTTGGATCTATTTCTATGGCAAGAGAATAGGATCAGGGGCTGAGATTTAATCTGGCTTTGGACTTGGTTCTAAAGCAGATAAGGGCTTGTTTTCTTCTCTTGTTTACTATTTAATAAAATAAAATAAAATCCAAACGGCAGCAGACCATTGGACCGGATCAATTTGAAATAGGCCCAAATCGGGTAAGGCCCGGGCGTGCAAGCCCAGCAGGGATTTAGCTTGTGTGTTTTATAATTTTTAGTTTAAAGCCTATAAATACAAGGGTCAACCCGTGTAATGGACACACAAGAGTTTCGAATAAAATTTGAAGCTTGAAAGCTTGTTGGGCCTCTCTAAAGTTTGGTGAGTCTTGTTTGGGTTTTTTTAATTTAAATTTTAGCTTCTGTTTGAATTAAATTTAATTTAAGTATTGATTTGTAATTGTATGGTGAATGTTTAATATTCATGTCATGCATTGTTTAATTACATGATTAATTTTTTAATTCCACAACCAAATTGATTCATCAAAAGGTTTTTCGATTTTCAATTCGAATTTGAGGCGGATTAAAATTCATGCATGCATTGGTTTCTTGATTACATTTACTTTGAGTTAATTAATTGCATTGAACCATTGCGTTCAAATTTTCAAATCCTCAATTATATCGAATTCTTAAAACACCTAATTTCATCGATGAATTTGTCATCAAATTATCTCATTTAAATTAGAACATCTATTCTTTCTACAACCAAAGTTGGAATTTAGAGTCTTTACTATTGAGATCCTTGACTCAGATTGAAAAATTCCAGTCTAAAACTTCATTAAGTTGAGGATTCAAGGAAATATATGGGATTTCTTACCAACTTCATCAATTTGATAATTAGATCTCTTGCAATTATAACCTTTGGCCGTCATTATACTCGATCAAGGTTGACCTATACATGGAGGAAAATTTTAAATTTGAAAAATTATTTGAAGTCTTAAAATGTTTGATAGCTTAAAAATAAGGCTTTAATAATTCAATCAAATTGAACTTTTTCATCTCATATTCATTTTTTTTAATGATTGAAAGTGTCCAAGTGTCTCACCCGTATGGAACTTTATCTGACTAATCCTTCGAGACATATGCATACTTTCCTATATACATATATTGGATCCAAGCAATGACAAGTAACCCTATGAGAAGTGACCAAGAGGAGTTTGAGTGTAAATCGAACTCAAAACCTCCTTTCATAAGGGGAGCTTCTTGACTGTGGGGCCAACCCCTTTAGATTTTTTTCATCTCATATTCATGCTTAGACCTTTGCAACAATTCCATTAAACTGGACTAATGTGGGCCTCACTTAGAGTGCAAATGTTTAAGGATTAAAAGATGATTTAAAATTAGCACAATTTGGAGTTTGAAATTTGAAAACATTATTTTATTGACCAATGACAGTGAACTTTTCTTTTTTCTTTTTTTTGAATTTATGTGTGAGAAACTTTGGGATACCCAACGTAATTCTTATGGACAGATCCTACTCCTAAGTCACATCAAAATTAAACAATGGGAATTGAACCTATGACCTGGTGAGAATTTTCCTTTTTCTCCGATAGGTACTTACCAAATTGAAATCTCCTTCAAGAATTGGGCCGTACACAGGGCCGTACACATTTGTAATGCGCACCATCTTTTATTATTCTGCCTTCGATCGATATATACTGGGAATCCATCATCGTATTTATTATATCCAGTACTGTTGGGTCCCATAAGATGATCAAGTGGATTGATCATCACCTTTAATGATCAATCCAATTCAACTTCACAAATTTTAAACTTTAATGATATTTAATTGTATTTTTCTTTGATTATTATATTTTTGCAACAATTGCACAGTAATTTTTAATAAGAAAATAAAATTTAAAATTCTGTAATATTGTTTTATCTTTTATTGGAAATATTCTAATTGAAATTTCTAACGATTTACCCTTTATTTAAGTTCAAATAAACATATTAAAAAATATATCAAGCCATTAATTAAAAAGGGTAATTTGCAAATAACCTCTATCTTTTGCCTCAATTACAAAATTTAGTAATTTATCCTTTGGCTACACCCATTGCAAAAGCTACTCTTATTTTTTATCTATTTTTCTAACATATTAAATGTTGAAAGAAAATTTTAGATACATAAGATGTTAGAAAAGGAGCTTACAATTTATGAAAAAAAAAAAATAGAGGTAGCTTTTGCAATGGTATAGAGCAGGGGTGTAAAAAATGCCCCGGTCGATAATTCAACCGATATGATTCTCTCTCCTTTTTTTTTAAAAAAAAAATATCAATATTATTTTATTTTTTTTGAATTAAAAAATATAAAAAAAACCAAAAAAGAAACTATTTTTTTTAAAAAAAAATTGAAAATGTAAATATCGGTTGATATCGGCAGATATCTGGGCCGATATTGGGCTGATATCGGCCAATATTTTTACCTGGGCCCATCACCGTTTTGACCTTTTTTTTAAAAAAAAAATACCGATATTAATTATATTGGACCGATATGATTCAGTCGATATGAAGGCTATACGGCTGATATAATACGTATCGGCCGATATTATACGGGACTTAAAACCCGTATCATATCAGCCGATAACCCGTATAATATAGGCCGATACATTCCGTATCGGCCGATATCTCGACCCTTGGTATAGAGAGTGTTTTTGTAATTTAGTCAAAAGACAGAGAGTCTTTACAAATTATCTAAATAAAGTTTATCAAACGTTGAAATCTATTTTACATCATTTGTTATAATTTCAAACACATTGGAGTTTACATTTAAAAGATTAAACTTGTCTAATTCAATTATATTAAATTGAGATTTTTAAATTATGAGGAACTGATAAGAACAGATAAAATATCTAAAAATAAATATTTTCACTTTTTTTCTTCTGTTTTTCATGTCTTTTCTAATATATTTCTTAAGATTACACTATTGTTCACAAATTCCCAATGTAAACCTAAATTCAAAATCTATAATGCCAACTAGAATAGAGAATGGCTTAAAAAGATGATCATTAATTTATATAATTGTGTGAACTATATAAAAAATTATATATACAGAGATTGATTATAGTTTCATTAGTGTCATTAAATAAGTCACAAATATCAGTGATAAATGACACTAAATAGTTTAAAGATCAAGATCAGAAAACCAATGAGTTTAAGGTTGACAGTTGATCAATTGAATTTTTTTTTTGTCAAAATTCATTTCAATTGTCAATATTAGATGTAATAAAATAACTTCCATAATAATAATAATGATAATTAAGATAATAAGATTAATATGATCAAATACAAAGAAATTTTCAGACACATTTTATTTATGTAGCCTCTTATGCATAGAAATTTTTGAAATTTAGTTACATTAATAATATTTTTCTTTATATATTTAATTTGGTTGACCTTCTGGAATTTGAACATTGATGTGACCTGTACCCCGTGCCTTATCATTGTTAATAAACAATGGCGATATTATTAAAATAACATTTAATTGCAACTCACTGCTGGCCGCTCCAGATTCACTTGCTGCAACACAACATGCAATAATAAAGTTGTGGGGCCCACCATTTTGGACGGTCTGCCCGAGCAATTGCAAAATGCACGTGATTGGATGAACTTTTTTTTCATATTTAACTGCATGTGTCTTTGAAACTATTAAAGTAACAAAAACGTTTTTTTTTAAATATTATTTGAATTATAGAGTATTTTAAATTTAGATTATAAAGTATTTTAAATTTAGGATCATAACGTTTTTAGATGTTATGTTTAAATTCATCGAAATAGGACAATAAAATGTGTATAAATTTCAATGTTTTTTATTGAATGATTGACAATCAACTTTAGTCTTAATTTTTTAATTTATAAGTGTCATGCCTTGCATTTTCAGGTAAGCAAAAGGAATATTAAATTTTTTATTTTCATTGAAGTCCTATTGAAATTTTGACAAAGTCTCATCTAAAATTTACACATTTCGACTATCCTTGGTCTACAATTATAATACCTTTTCACATTTTATTTTGTTATTTTGGCTTAGAGGTTGTGGGTTTGAGATCCCATAACCTAACCTTGGTGTGCTTTAGAGATAGTCGGCTCACTCGTGAAGGCTTTATGTTGGGTATCCCATGATTTTTCACACGTAAATTAAAAAAAAAAAATGTGAACTATTTTCAACGGGCTCCCTCTGCTAAACATGGGGTCCCTCGGATCCCTCCTCCAAGCCATGACTTAAAACTGTGAGGGGAATAGATCACATACAAATAAAGATTATAAGAAGTAGAATCAATCAAAGATAATACATGTGTGTGTACTTATGTATGAAGAGCTGAATTATTTGTCATCTCTAGTCGGTATAACAACTCTCCCATGGCTGACACAACTTTCAACTCGGTTACGACATCTCTCTCGTGACCACCATAACCACAACACCTCTCTCGTGGCCACTGTCCATCCGTCAAATGGAGTCATGACACCACTCCCACTACCTCAATAACATTACAACACCACTCTCGTGACGACTCCTACTTGTTATTTAGTGGCATCTTCAATACATCCAATCATCAACACTCCTCATACATCAACCACTGCACATTAACCTTACGTGTGTAGTTACACATGTAGAAATTCACACCTTCTCAATGATCTCATAGCCAGGCATGTCACACTTTCCACATTCCCCATTGTTTTCTTCAATTACAAGGTTTTCTTACAACTACTTAGTACACATGGGCAAACATGCACCCAATATCCATACAATAGTTTATCCATTCAATTCAAGTGTAAAGCATTTCAACATAGAACATTCATCCATTTCTTAACCTCAATCTAGAAAGAAGGGTTGAGCCCTCACTTTAGTACTCTAGAGGGTTAGATTTTCCGATGAGTTGAGAAGTGTTCACTCCATATGGGTCAGGTGTTGCTCACAACAACAAACAAACACACAAGAATCCATCAATTTCAATTTATTACATAAGGGTAAATTCTAATTAAATTTTAGTGTGTAATAGAATTAAGTGGGACATCGATGTTTTTAAAGATAAAAGATATCAAATTTTGGTGCCACCAGATCATCTTCTAGGCCTTAGATCAGGTGATGAAGAAGGTTTCTGCCCGCTGGTCCCACCATACCCATTCCGTTTTTTGATGGTCTATCCATCTGTACCATCAGATCTCTAATTGGAGTATAGTGGGACTCTCGTCTAGCCAGTTTCTTCAGTTACTATTTTAGGTGTCCGAAAATCTATGATTTGGGTTTTTTTGTTAGATCCGAATCGATGCTTCACTTCTCCACCTAAGATCGACACCACTATGATCGCCCCTGGTCCACCTATCTACGGCTAAGGATGACAATAGGTTTCGATCAACGGTGGGGTCCACCGATTTTTTTCTTATTCGGTCGATCATTCGTTCGTCCATCCAAAAGAATATTCCCTTCGTGTGGTGCGGTGAAAGTGAGAGTGAAAGGGCAAAATTATCATTCCACTCTAAATTTGAAAATTGAATGTATTGAGGCTGAATTTAAGGTGTCTACCTGTGCTGCCTATAAAAAATGATCTATTCAATGTTGATATCATCAATAGTAAAAAGACAGGAAAGACACTTTTGAAAAGAAATTCAGTAATTAATGAGAGGTGTAAAAAAAATTGAGGGGTTACCACTTGTCATCATTCCCCTAATATAAATTGGTACTTGGTAGACCCTCCACTTCCTTCCGATATTCACACTGTAGATCAGGCAGCAGCACCACTGCGAGTAGTTTCTTCCCGTCGAGTCTTCTTCTTCTCTTCAGGTGAGTGAAGATACTTTCAGTCGACCGTTTTCCGATCTCTCCCACTCCGTAAGACCCTCCGACCGTCTCCCCCTTCACCATGCAGATTCCAAAACACCAAACAAATAGAACCCACCTGTAATATCTTATTGTTTCGTTATTTTAATACAATCTCACGCCGTTCGCACATGCATCTCTGCAAATCACGTGACAATACAGCTCGAGTACCCTCGGTTTCTCCTCCTTTCTCCCTCCTCCCCTTTTCCTTTCTCTCTTTATAAACTCCCCTTTTCTTGCATTTGTTAGCCTTCTTTCTTGTTTTTTGAGCGGCGTTTGCTTCTCTTCAAGTTCAAGGTCAGTAGAAATCTGTTGGATTTCCTCTTTTCTGCTTGATCTCTCTGCTTTTCTTTCTTTGTTTCTGTTTTTTTTTGGGGCCGTTGGATCTGATAACTATGCAGCTCCTGTTGCATTGCCTTTTCATGGCTTCTGGGGTTTCTCGCTTTTCATTTTGCTTCCGATCTTTGTTTATTTCGTCATCTTTTTGTTTTCGTTTGGTGTTCGTGGGTCGTTATCTGTGTGACAGTGGGGGTATCTCTTTAAGCTAATGCTGTAGTAGACTAACATATTTGGATACTGTGTCTTATTTTTTGCCTTTTGCTTTATTTTCCCCCCTTCTATGGATGTGCGCAAACCCTAGCTGGTATCTTCCACTTTCCCAAAGTTAGATTGAAACTGATAGAATTCATTGCTGTTCATTCCATCATTTCATTTTTCATTTTTTTTTTTACATTTTTAGTGAACTGAAGTTATGATCATGGATGTAGCCTTCCCTGTGAAATCCATTTGTGTTGTGGGAGTGATCATTAGGTCACTATCTGTGGATGTCAAAGTTTTTATTTTTATGCTCTTGTTAGATCTAAAGATTAGTGCATATTGTCACGAAATGTGACTAACAATGTAGTGAAGTTTATTAATTAATTATTCTATGAATTTAACGTCAGTGTTATCATCATCATAATTTTGGATAATACTTTCCTTGCTGACAAAAATTGAATCCAATGTATGGGATCTTTTCTCTTGTGATTCCCACGTTATGAGAATGTGCATATAATTTGGCTATTTTATGCGTCCCTAGATAATTTTGCTATTTTTTTTTTTTGGGATAATATGGGTATCCCTACCCTACATTGGAGGTGAGACTAATCCCATGAATACACGAATCCACAGCCTCGCGAATCAAGCTTGGGGGTGGTTTCGTGTATCGTGAGATTAGTCTCACCTCCAATATGGGGTGGGGATACCCATGTTACCCAAAAACACAAAAGTAAAATTTTTCTATTTTAGTTGTTGATATGTAAATCAAATCTCATGGAATGTCCTTAAATTGTATTTTTTGTGTTCTCCTAATGTGATACTCAAGCCTTGCAATTTTGTGAGAACTGTGTGCACGTGGTTGGTGCTCAATGCTTACCCATATTTTAACCTTTTTGCTTTTATTTCTCCATTTTCCACATTATTGCATATTAAACTGTTTTTGGATTTTATGCTCAAAAGAGCATCTTCTCTGCCATGCCAAGCAATTATCATAGAGAGCATCATCTCTGCCATGCCAAGCAATTATCATAGAAAGCATCTTCTCTGTAGAGAGTCAAAAGTTCATTCGTGGATGTAGGTAAAAAAAGGCTCCTCCTAGCTTTTGACTTGAAGTTAGAAATATAATTGAGGTTGGAACTGGCAAATGAAAATGTACAACGAACTGTTGTGATATGCACAACGGTGGTGTAATATGATGAAATAGAAAGGATTTGATGATGCCATATTTGAATTTTTTTTATGTAATCTGAATCAGTGAATTTAAATTTTACAAAATTCCTTTATATTACTACTCTCCCTTATATACATGTGTTCGTTTCAACCCTCACATGTTTCCCTGTCTAATTTGCTTTTAACATATTGATTTTCAGCTTCTGAAATTTTATCAAGCACAATTTTTTATTATCCATGTACAATTTCTGATAGGATATTCGGGTTATATCTGTGACTGAACTGTAAATGGTTAAAATGCATGGTGTTTCAGTGTTTCACTCTTTCTGCTTCCAGATTTTCTGGAGTTTCTCTTGTTTCTATTTCTCATTTTTGAAACATGAAGGCCACTCAAAGGCACATGTATGCAATATTAAGTATAAAAGGATCTCATAATACATATCCCCTGTTCCAAAGAATGTGCAGTTCTACTTACCAAGTGGCAACACCTATATTTTGCGTGTGCACCATTGTTATGTTATTTTGATTGTGAAAAATTTAGTGCACACATGGCCTACCTGATGAATAGTGTCCTGTTCTCTTTGCTAAATAACACGTATATTGTTTCCTTCTATTTTCTTTGTTTATTTTTCATTGGGTTATGTTGTTTCTATGTTTGAAATTCAGAGAACTTGGCAACTTGCTGTGTCTACTGGTAGCCAAGTTTCAATGAAGTCATGAAATTCAATACATGTTAACATAGCATTCTCGTAATACTTCATGAAACCTTTACCCATTGACCATGCTGGTATTTACCCATCAGTCCCTGATTGACTGCATAAAAAAATGCTTATTATCTGATCCCAAATCTAATTCTAGTCCCTATTCTCCTATCTGAAGAAGGTTAAAGACACTCACATTTGAAGGGGTTAAATTATTAATAACAAGAAGGTAAAGAGGGAAGGGTAATGGTGAAAAGAAGCAACAGAATGGTAAAAATGTCTGAAATTGTTAAGAGTCAAAAGGTGAGGGGGAAGCTGGAAGGTTAAGTGGGTGGGGGGATTTAAGGCTTTCTGGAAGAACAAGAAAGTCATGATTTCTTTCAGCTTTCCAGAGGAACATTGTGTACCTCATTTATGATATCTTTCATTGTTCTCTCTTTATATGAATCATGAGAATGATACAATAATCCCTTCTTAAACTACTAATTTGCATGTAAATTTCCATTATAAGAATCATGACAGATCTGTGTCTTCTTTTCCTTCTAAAATGAAAGTTATCCTACAACTTGTCAATAATCTCTACTATCTCTATCTACTCGTTGACCGTGAATAAACATCATGATGCTATTCCGTTGTCACCAGGGCTGGTTGCTTTAGATTGGACCCTTCTCTCCATGACAACTATGGCTTCAAATGGGTTGGGTTCATTTTGGGTTTAACCATACCTGGGCCCAACCTATATGTATTCAGTTTGCTCCCAGTCCCAAGTGATTATCCAAAGATTCATTCTCAGATCTAATTAGGTCATGCTTGGGATGGGCCCATGGGCTATGACGTATGCAACATATCAATTTGTAGAATTTATATTTTGTTATATTGTGGTCTGGTCCTGCTGATTCTATCCATTATTATAATACTTGGATATGGATTATGGATCTCCACGAGACTCACTGGGTCTTGACTTGGACTAGTGTCAGGTGGTTCATGGGTGGTCTAGTTACGGCTCAGGTCCAACATGACTCATTTACAGCTCAAATGACTGTTTTATGATAGGGCGTGATGCATGGATTTCTGACTACTAGTCTACTTGGGAAACTTTGTTCATTTAAAGGAAGCTTTCCGCTTGGAACCCTAAGTTTCTTCATTTAGTTCAAAATTTTGTATTTACCTCACATCATTGCTGAACGCTGACCATTTTGTTCAATGAATATAGTCGCTCATCATGATTAGGTTCACGATGAGAATGCATGCTGTTTATGAATGCATCTGAAATATGCATCATTGGTCATTGTTAGGATAAGGTCATCCATAACAAGCAATATAGCGTGGAGAAGCCTACCTGCCTTCCCATCTCCACAATCAACATTTTTGTTGCTGTTATCGATATGTTCATCACGATCATCACCATTCTTGTTGTTGTTGCCGTTACCATTGTTGTCAATGTCATTACATATTGTCACTCTTGTTTTATTGTTGTTTGGACAACAGTTTCTGAACCCTTGTGTTTCTTCTTTGAAATTTCTACTTATAATAATCTTAACAGTGCCCATATTTTAATCTTTCAATGGAACTATGAATATTTCCCATTATCCCTAGTTCAGCATATTTGTTCACCTGTCTCTTATGGTGCTAATTTATTCTAGCTTCTGTTACTCAGCCTCGAGCCATTTAAAAATCTTATGCCATGACAAAGCTTATTTTCAAATGTTCATTATGAAGCTCATTACTGTTTTTCACAAGCTTATTTTCAAATGTTCATTATGAAGCTCTTTTTTGTTTTTTCCCTGTTTTTCACTGATTCTTTGTAGTTTTATCCGCTTGCCATCCCAATGTCATTCTGAAAGCATTTCAAAGTTTCACTGATGGTTTTTTCTTAATCTTTCGGCTGTGTACAGTTCTCTATCATGTCTGATTTGGAAGCACCGCTGCGCCCAAAAAGAAAGAAGATCTGGGTTGACTACTTTGTTCAGTTCCGTTGGATCATTGTCATCTTTGTTGTCCTTCCAATCTCATTCACCATCTACTTCCTCACCTATCTTGGTGATGTTCAATCTGCAAGCAAACCATTTAAGCGTCGTCAGAAGGAACATGATGAGAATGTTAAGAAAGTTGTGAATCGCCTCAAACAACGCAATCCATCAAAGGATGGCCTCGTATGCACAGCCAGAAAGCCCTATATTGCTGTTGGCATGCGAAATGTTGATTATAAACGTGCTAGGCATTTTGAAGTCGATCTTTCAGAATTTAGACACATTCTTGACATTGACAAGGAAAGAATGATTGCAAAGGTTGAGCCCCTGGTTAACATGGGCCAGATTAGCAGAGCTACAGTCCCCATGAATCTTTCTCTTGCGGTTGTTGCAGAGCTTGATGATCTCACTGTTGGGGGTCTCATTAATGGCTATGGAATTGAAGGGAGCTCACACATCTATGGTCTTTTCTCTGACACAGTTGTAGCCTATGAAATTGTGCTTGCAGATGGACTTGTGGTTCGGGCAACAAGGGATAATGAGTACTCAGACCTTTTCTATGCTATCCCCTGGTCTCAGGGAACTCTGGGGCTTTTGGTTTCAGCTGAGATCAAGCTCATACCAATTAAAGAATACATGAAACTGACTTACAAGCCTGTGAAGGGTAATTTAAAGGAACTTGCACAGGGTTACGTGGATTCTTTTGCTCCTAGAGATGGAGATCAAGATAACCCGGCAAAGGTTCCAGATTTTGTTGAGACAATGATTTACTCCCCTAGAGAAGCTGTGTGCATGACTGGGAGGTATGCTTCCAAGGAGGAGGCAAAGAAGAAGGGGAATGTCATTAACAGTGTGGGGTGGTGGTTTAAACCTTGGTTCTACCAGCATGCTCAGACAGCACTCAAGAAGGGAGAGTTTGTGGAGTACATACCAACCAGGGAATATTATCACAGACACACAAGGTGTTTGTACTGGGAGGGGAAGCTGATCCTTCCATTTGCAGATCAATGGTGGTTCCGCTGGACACTGGGATGGATGATGCCACCCAAGGTTTCTTTGCTCAAGGCCACTCAAGGTGAAGCTATCAGGAACTATTACCATGACATGCATGTCATCCAGGATATGCTGGTTCCTCTGTACAAGGTTGGTGCTGCTCTTGAGTGGGTCGACCGGGAAATGGAGGTATGTTCTGAGTTCTGATCTCCTCAATGTGAATTCTTTGAATAGTAGTTTTGTTACTTCTTTTCTGATATATGATTCTAGTTAAGATACTCTTAGGAATTTACTTTTGCCTGCTTAAAGAGTTTCCCAATATGCATATCATTTTTCTGGTTTCTTGTCGGTCTTTAAACTTTTTCCCCCTTTCTCAAGTCTCTGCTGTCTTGTCCAACTGATTTATATGATTAGGATCTTTTTGTGGGTGTATTGGAACTTGAAAGTAGCTTATTTTTAAGGGGCTAAATGATATATTCTTCTCTCGAGCCTTTGATATCATGAACCATTACTAGATTTCTCAAAACTGCTGCTGTCAGTTCCTTAGTTTCACTTTTTTCTTGTCTCTACAGTTTGGTAATTGATTCATGTAAATTGGAGATTGTTTTGAAAATGGTATAGTGGACATGGTCAAATTGCTTTCCTTTTGCATGGTAAAGTGTCATTATTCTGTGACATGAAACAGAAGAATCTTATCTTCCAGTTGTTAGTACCAACTATCCTCAAAAGATAATGTGAACCGTTTGATGCCAAAACTTTAGAGATAATGTTGCAACTCTTGTTCTATTTGTCTGTCTGTATATCTATCTATCTATCTATCTTTTTCAACTTGAGAAACTCTATGGAGAACGGAATAAGGAGAAATGGCACTAAAAAATGGTTAGAGGGCCACTTGATTGGATGAAATGTATAGGGGACCACATGAATAGGATGTTTATAAAATTATACCCCTATTATATCATTTTAATGCTATAAGCCGTTGATTTTATAGAGCTCATTTGATGAGGTGAAATGATTTGATAAGCATAAAGTTACACCCACACTCTATCCATGTGTTCCTTTATTAATCCCAAGATAATGCACTTCTTGAGTTGCTCTCTCTAATCATATTGGAGAAATTTAATGAATGAAGAAGCTTGCAACCTCTTAATAAAGCTTTGACCTTTAGATCATTGGCATTATCACCAAAAAAGGGTTCATATTAGAGGTTACATTGTAGGATTCTCAACCCCTGATCAGAGCCAATTCCACCTCTCTGATGCTCCTAACTTTTAACTACCATCAAAGTTAGGCTTCAGTCATCCTGCAGGAGAGGAACTCATTGAGAGAAATTCCTCTGAGAAGACAATGATATCAGTCTTGGTGATTCCATAAAAATCCTCACTAGTCAAGGCCCAAGAAATGACAGGATTCTTGGTGTGTAAAACCATCAAGAGAGGGAGAACTTAGAAGACCAAAGAGAAGCCACTCAAGACAATCTCCAGACAAAATGACATTCAGTGCTAGACTCTTTACTGTTACCAATCAGATACCTTTAAATGCTGAAGTAGTACAGAAGGTGCCTAATTCTAATAGGAACAATGGGTGCCTGAATCATCTCTCTCTCTCTCTCTCTCTGGACTTAATTCCCATACGCATGGATGGTGAAAAGCTTTTGTTGTGTACATAACATATTGAATCTTTATTAACTTTTTGCTACCACTTCCTCTGTTACTTCCCAGGTATATCCAATCTGGCTGTGTCCCCATAGGCTGTTCAAGCTTCCTGTGAAACCGATGGTTTATCCAGAACCTGGCTTTGAACTACAACACAGGCAAGGAGACACCGAGTATTCCCAAATGTACACGGATGTAGGTGTCTACTATGCTCCAGGACCAGTTCTGAGGGGTGAGGAGTTTGACGGAGCTGAAGCGGTTCGCAGGATGGAGAGTTGGTTGATTGATAACCATGGTTTCCAGCCACAGTATGCCGTCTCTGAGCTGAATGAGAGGAACTTCTGGCGGATGTTTGACGCCTCACTCTATGAGCATTGCCGCAGGAAGTATGGAGCAGTTGGTACTTTTATGAGTGTTTACTACAAGTCGAAGAAAGGGAGGAAGACCGAGAAGGAGGTGCAGGAGGCTGAACAGGCACATCTTGAAACTGCATATGCTGAGATCGATCGGCCAGCTGACTGACATAGCTGAAGAAAATTTTCTGGTAGGCTGAACTCCTGTTTATCTATTGTTCTTTGATCCTGGCTTGATGAATGTCTGTTGAATTTTCTTGCTGGTTTTAGATTAGACCTGATTTAGACTTTCATAATGTTATTCGGTACTCTTCGGTCCCTGGTGCTTGGTGAAAACTCTGCAGTCCCTAATGCGATGGGGCACTGAAAATGCATGTCTCTGTCTCTATTTTTGTTCTGTTTTGGTTGGTGAGTCGGCATGGGTGAGAGATGCATTCTTCTTGTCAGTTGACACACATTACAGGGGATCAAGGCTCTGTTGGATATTCGTTTTTCTTCATTTCATGAACCTCTTTCCTTGGACATCAAAGTTGTTCTTTGGCTGACTGTTGAGTTTTATACTTGTAATCATCATTTCAATGATGACGATGATGGCTACAAGGAATTTGGTAAAAATGTTTAGCCTGAAATGTAATATATTTTTAGGCAAATTTCTTGGATGCATTAGGACATGCAGATTTTTTTTTTTTTTGATTCTGGATATTTTCAAAATCAATTTTAATTAAAAAAAGTAATATTTTTTTATGGATGCCTTCTGAAGACATGATTTTTGTTTGGAGGAGGTGACTTTTGGTCTAAAGGATTTTGACACTTCCAAGTGTATGATGACCCAAGAAATTGTGCTTATGGATCAAGAAACAATTTTCATCCTCATTTGTTGTGAGGAGAAACGATTGATGGACTAGGTGACTTACCATCCTAAAGTGAGCAGAGAGTAGAGTGATGGTGAGAAATTCGTTTTAGGAAGTAGGAGTTTTGAATTTGAATCTCATTCCACTCCAAAAGGTTATTCTTTCTAGAGTTACTCAATGTGTGAGTAGAGAGGTTTGCACATGTCTCGAAGATCAGTTGGAGTCTCTACGAGACTTGAATTCCTTGGTCATAAAAAAAATTTAATGACTTTTTTTTGTCTATTAGTAAGTTGATTCCTCTTGTCGTTTAAAATGCATATGGTCCTACTTTGGATAAAGTGCCTCCACTATTATTGAGAAGTTTATTCATTTCATGTATTTAGGTTGGTATTTATTTATGTTTTAAAAAATTTGATCAGTTTAAATTTTTTTTGGATAAAATTTGAAGACTATTTTATCATTTAACTTCATGATTTTGAACCATGAAACTATGGTTGCTATAAGTTTTCGATTAATATATTTTATTCATAAAATCTTCTATCCATCTCATTCACCTTTTGAAGTGATGGGTGATGTTCAAGAACTAGTCTCAAAAAGTAGAAGTCCGAGTTCAATTCTCACCTTTCCCTAAACGGATGCTCTTCAAAGAGTTATTCTATCAATATGGATAGAGAGATTTGCTTGTGTCCGAAGATTAGTAATGTGCTATGAGAGGTTGGATACTTAGTAAAAAAAAAATTAAAATTGAAATCTTCATACAAAAAAATGGACAACCCGAGTACCTAACTTCTCTTGAGTATTGAGATCTAAGTTTCTCCCTTCTAGCCCCTATTTGTAAACCTATTAAAAATATCTTAGATAATAGTCAATATTTGAAAATATCGTGTGAGATTTGAATCTAAGATTCAAATGCATTTTCCTTTTTTATTAGTTTATACACATTAAAATGATGAGAAATTATCTATTGTAAAGTTGGTCATTGTGAATAAAAAAAAATGAATTTTGGTGGAATATATATTTTAACTGTTTTTTTGTCTTTATACTCATTAATATTTTATGAATTGAATTTATATTTAATTTAACCTCATTTTCAAATGCATTCATCATTGAATTAAATCCAAGTCATATGTGTAATTAAAATATTTAACATTTAAGGCGTGTAGCCCGATGGTCAGGCAAGCGTAATTTGCTCCCACATCTTGCTCTCGCGTGGTTTGCTCCCACGTCTAGCTCTCGATCCTTGATTGCTCGACTAACTCTGAAATGGCAGTGTAGGTTTGGAGAATTAGTCTTGGTGGCTACAATACTTCAGAGATGTTCTTCATTATAATTTTTTATCTAAATTAATTTTTAATATACCTTCTGTATAATTGTATATTTTTTTAATCAACTTATCTTCGTGACTCTTGTGAAAAGGTAAGCTATTCAGTTTATAATAAATAATTTCTTTCAAAATTAGTACAATTGGTCCTTTGGATTTTTTAACTTTTTCATTTCCCCAATGCCACCTTTAAGAATTGATAATTTCAATTTGGTTATGGGTATTAAATTACAATGGACAAAACTGGACAACCATCGCATGTGTGAGATCTTTTATCCAACATAAACCTCTTTTGGACATGAACGAAATGTCGAAATGGATGCATGAAAGGGAAAAAAAAAAAGAAAATGAAAGGAAAAAAGAAAAGAAAGAAAGTAGGTCCAAAATCATATATAATAAGGTTCAATATCTAAAATATAAAAAAAAAATGAAATGATTATTGACACATTAGTCTGTAGGTTTATTAGAAAGATTTTTTAAAATATTTGGTCAATTAAAAGTTATTTTGATTAAATTAATTAAACTATATTTTTAATGTATAAAATTAAAATTAAAAAAATAATTTAAATTAATAGATTACTATAAACTTTAAAAATATGATTTTATTAATTTAATCAATATAATTTTTGATGAATTAAATAAATATATATATAATAAATCAATTAATTTTCACTTTATATGAAAGGGCCGATGCATTAATGTATGGAATAAAATACCACACACCACTGTGCAAATGAAAAGAAAAGTTGAAAAGATGGAAAGTGACACTTTTAGTACAGTTAAACCATATATATATATATATTTAATAAATCAATTAATTGTAACTTTATATGAAAGGACCGATGCTTTAATGTAAGGAATAAAATACCACACACATGTGCAAGTGAATAGTCCACTCCTATGCCTTTTAATTTGAGGAGACATGGACAAGTGAAAAGTCTATTTCTTTTATCTATCTCTTCTGAAATTTTAAAATTATTTTTTAAATATTATGTATTTTTAAATTTTTCAAATTGAATATATGTAATAGTTATAATAATCTGATAAAAATACTTTAATACTTTAAGGTCTTTTAACACTCCTAAATATATTTTCGGCACAGTTGAAAGATACTTTTACTTGTAAAATACTGTATTTTAAGTATTTAAGAGTGTCAAAAGATTTTGAAGTCTTAAAGTATTTTTGTCAGTTTATCGTAATTAGTCAAGATATTCAATTTAAGAAATTTTGAAAATACAAAGTACTTAAAAAATAACGGTATATGTTTCAAATGTTACAATAATACATAGTGCATTAGTTAAATAATAAAATCTCTTTTAAAATTTTAAAGTTATTTTTTAAGTACTGTGTATTTCTAAAATTTCTCAAGTTGAATGTCCGGACTAATTACGATAACCTGATAAAAATACTTTAAGACTTTAAGGTTTTTTGATACTCTCAAATGTGTTTTCAGCACAACTGAGGGATACTCTTATTTGTAAAACACTGTGTTTTAAGCATTTAGGAGTGTTAAAAGACTTTGAAGTCTTAAAGTATTTTTATCACGTTATCGTAATTAGTCTAAATATACAATTTGAGAAATTTTGAAAATACACAGTACTTAAAAAATAACTTTAAAATTTTAAATAAAATTTATTATTTAAATAATGTACTGTGCATTACTATAACATTAATTCATTCGAACGAATGTTCTGTCCATTCGTTCATTCATTTGGATGAATGAATAATATGGGTTCATTCGAATGAACGTTCTGTCCATTCGTTCGGATGACTTCATTCATCTAAATGAATGCGGAATGAATTGACAGTTGGTTTAGATAAATAAAAATGTTTGTATAATGATAATTTCACTTAAAAATTTAAAATATATGTATAGAGGCAAAAAATTCATGTATCTGTAAATTGTGCCTATAATTTTTGATGATATATATATCAATTAATTGTCACTTTATAGGAAAGGACCGATGCTTTAATGTATCGAATAAAATACCACACACCCACGTGCAAGTGAAAAGAAAAGTTGAAAAGATGGAAATTGACACTTTAGTACACTAAAACCATATATATTTAATAAATCAATTAATTGTCACTTTATATGAAAGGACTGATGCTTTAATGTATGGAATAAAATACCACACACTCACGTGCAAATGAAAAGAAAAGATGGAAAATGACACTTTAGTACAGAAAAATCTCTATAGGATTGGAACTATAATACATATATTATAGGGGAGCCATTTAGGTACCTGAAAAATATTTATGCGGGATTTGTATTTTTTTTTTTGAAATTACCGTTTGTTATTTTGCGTCAGCATAGTTAGATGAAAATATTTTTCTTTTATTTAGATTATCAGATCGTTCGGATGATTATTCATGCATAAATTTTATTCGTCTCGATAATTTGCAAATACTACATTAATACTATATTATTTAAATAATAAAATCTCTTTTAAAATTTTAAAGTTATTTTTTACTGTATTTTAAAAAATTTTCAAATTAAATATCCAGACTAATTACGATAACTTAATAAAAATATTTTAAGTTTTTAAGATCTTTTGACACTCTCAAATGCTTAAAACACTGTATTTTACAAATAAGAATATCATTCGGCTGTGCCGAAAATGCATTGGGAAGTGTCAAAAGACCTTTAAGTCTTAAAATATTTTTATCAAGTTATCGTAATTAGTTCAGATATTTAATTTAAAATTTTTTGGAAATACACAGTTTTAAAAAAATAATTTTAAAGTTTTAAAGGAGATTTTATTATTTAAATAATACAGTATTTGTAACATATGCAGACCGTCCGGACGAATGGAATAATCGTCCGAACGATCGGATGGTATATCTCACGTCCGGACCATGCTCAAGTGGAAAGGCAATGCGGTAATTTCCAGCTCAAAACGAAAAACCCATATATAAGATTTTGGCGGTGATTATTAAATTAGACTATTTAGTAATATTCTTTTCTATTTGTTTTTTAAAAACTCTTACCTTATCATCTGGCCTGCTAAACTCTAAGGCAAGTCCTACTGCTACCTTAGGCCCCATGTTTTGGAAGGCTCCAAATCCCCTCGTGCGTACCTGCTGTCCCTTTGTTTCTTTCCATCTCCTGTCCCTCTCTTCAGCATGGTTCCAATCCCTATTTTCCTGCTGCAATTCGTTTCTGACGCCTGCAACTCACGAAGCAAAGTCTTCCCCATCCCTCTACCAACCAGTTTTGTCCTTCAACAGCCATCAGATCTTTTTCCCATTGCCATCGACCCCTCTATCTGCAACTGAACCCAAAACCCATTCAATCGCTGCCCCTCCTTCGCCATACCCATCTGCAAGATCCACAATCGATGCCCCTACAGATCCCTTCTTCACCCCAAGCTCCACCACGTTTAGCCTCCCCATCGATCTCCATAACCGTCGGCCAGCCTCCTTCACCTTCTTGAACTAGCCAACCCATTCTCCAGATCTTGCAAACCAAACCCCTTCATCAAACCCATCGTTAATTAATCCCATTAGCCAAGAGTGCCATACCACCGTCCATGCTCTGTCTCTTTTCCACATTCCTTTTAATACACTAACCCATTTAAACCTTAATTATTATGTCATGCACTTTGTTCCAAACACTTTGTTGCCTTCAGTGAGTGACAGAAACCCATGTGTTCCTGCATCTATCATTCATTGACACAAATTTTGGATTTAATTTTAGGTTTATCACTTGGTATAAATAATATATTAATAAATTAGTCATATTATCAATTGAATATGATATTTTAGCAAAATTTGAATACAAAAATTTAATTAATAATTTTGATATCAAAAAGCAAGAAAAATAGATTTTAGATAAATTTTTTTTATTATGTATAATTAAAATTTTAATTAAATGTTACTCATAATAATATGTTCAATATAAAAAAAGGCCCCATTTAGAATTTTTGCCTTAAAGCTCAACTTGTGTCGAGCTGGCCCTGCCTATCATTAAAATGTTCTTTCGGTTTCTCTTTGTAGAAACAAACCACTAAATTCTTTTCTATACAGTTCTCGTTCATTGAAAATAGAGTGCCTGCGCCATCTCAAAGAATGAGAAAGTTTATCCAAAAGTTTATCTTAGATTGTTTTTCTGGAGTTTAGATGAAGTAGTTTGTGAAGTCTTTAGTCACTTTTATAATAATTTTGTATTCTGAATATATATATACAATATTACTTTACAAAATGATTGTGGTAGTATATTTTTTATGTGGAATGTATTGAGTACTCAACTAGAGAGATTTATTACATTTTGTATGGGCTCGAAGTCAGGCGATATTATTTTAGATAAGTTATAATTTTATAGAGTACTATATTATTGAGAGTTTACTGTAATTGATTACTCATTTGTAATTCTCAAGGAAAATTGGAGCATGTCCGTGTAGTCCTTTTTCCACCTTAGTTATTTATTTTATTTATAGATTAAAGTAACATTTTAAAAATTAATTCAAATAACAAACCATCTAAATAGAAATTAAGTTAGATATGATTTAATCGAGTTCAACTGTGATCAAACTCGTGCTATTATTATAAATAATTTTAAATTATCAACAAAAATTTAATTGATGAATTGAAATAAAATTTTAATCAAAAAATATCTTTGCCACATCTAAATATAATAATATGATTAACGCATAACATTAAAATCAACGGTCAAAATATTCTAAGAAAAGTATGATTTGTATGGAGAATCTGATATAATATAATCAATTTAAATTACATGTTATTTGATAATGAAATAGGTTCATTGACTCTTTAAAATTAAAAGAATAGTTTCTAATGTGAAAATTTAAAAGCAAATAGTCTCATTAAACACAATCAGCTACCTAATTTAAATTAAGTAAAATAAACACTTGAAATAGAGTTCTCTATCAAATATCAAATTCCATTGTTTAAATTAATAAAATAAATATATTTAAATAAAACTTATTTATTTTATTCTGCATATAAATAAATTATGATTTAATTTAACAAAATTATTTTAACTAATAAAATGATAAATATATTAAAAATTTAGAACCACCTTCAACCCTTTTGTTTAGCACTAAATTCAAGTCTTCAACACTTTTCACGCATGGTACTCTAGCGCTCTCAACTCTCAAGTGCTTTCAATGGCCGGTGAAGACTATAACAAGAGAAGGTGAGTGAAAATTTAAAAACTTTTGTGGCCTTTTGAGGCTGAAATTTTTAAGAAAAGTATTTTAAGTGTTGCATTTAATAAAATTAATTTTTTTATTTTTTAAAATAGATTTTACAGGTCATGGTTTGAGGGCTTTTTATAGATTCATATGTTACAAAGTTTTTTAAAAAATGGGTCCGTGTTTGAGTGGGTTACGGTTCAACCGTAGGCCGAGTTAGATTTTGAGTGAGAAATAATTTTTTCCCGCGAGTGAAATAATTTGTACATCAGTATTTTTTTAATAAGGGAAATTTTGGCTGTGAGTGAGAAATAATTTGTAAATCAGTATTTTTTAATAAGGAAAATTAGATGATATCACAATGATCTTTTATTCACTTTTGTCACTTCACCCTCTTTCACTCAATAGATAAAATAAAGGGTTGAAATGGGAAAAAGGACCATAGTATTGCCATGAATTAGGCAATGCTCCCCCAAAAAATGGTTGTATTGTACTATTATATAGACGCCCATCTTAATAGAGGCAAAATTTATTTAGAGATATGAGATGGAGTGAAATTTCTATTCTGCCTCTACCGGTGTACCGCTCATCAAATATCGGTTTACCGATATGCAAAACATATACCTGCAAAGCGACGTATTATTGGTATACCTGTACTTGATGAGCGGTACACCGGTAGGAGTAAAATGGGAATTTTACTCCATCCCGTGTCTTCTAACCAATTTTGTTTTTTTTTTTTTGAAAAAAAAAAATGAATGAAATGTTATTGAATGTTTGTGAAAATGAATGAAAATGTCTTCCTATGATTATGTAGTGTAGGGTATTTATGTGATTTTTCTAGTTTTTTCAACAATTTCATGAAATTAAGGTTATATGATTTGCTCTAATATAATTTCTATTTTGAATTTTTTATGAAAAAATTAATGAAATGATAATGGGTGTTTATAAAATTGAATGAAATTTTCTTAAAGTGTTTGTGTGATTTTCCTATTTTTTCAACATTTTCATGTGGTTGTGGTTTTTATATGTAATTTTTTTTCTTTCCACAATGCAATTGCATTGCAAAGTTCTGCAGTTCACAATTGAATACTTTTGGTCGTAAAAAAGACATACAAGTCTTTTAGATAATATTATCTTCATAACTTTTTAAGATTTTTTTTAAATTTAAAAATATAAAATTAAGTTGATTTCTGATTAAACAAAAGGTAAAGGAAAAATGGTTTAAAATATATAGAAAAGGTCAAGAAAAAAAAAGTAAAATGCAACATGCGGTGAGCGTGGATCGAACACGCGACCTTTAGATCTTCAGTCTGACGCTCTCCCAACTGAGCTATCCCCGCGTAATGGAACTTTATGTTGACAATGTATTAACAATCTATAGATATACTTCTGTGAAGATCCTTTTATTTCAGTCATTTGGATAGAAATCAAATCCTTTTAGCACCTGACAAAAGTTCCGATCAGTTTGAATTGTGTCACTAATCTTAAAAAATGTATTAGTCGGTTTGAATCTATTTTAATTTCAATTAAGATAAATCGGATTTTGAATTTAACAACAACGTATGGAATTATTATAAATATTTAGATTATTTAAAAAACAGAAAGAATATTAATTGATTCTTTTTTCATAAATCTGAGATTCAATTACCAAACTTTCATAAATAAAAAATTTTAAAATTTTATAGGAGCATTAAAAATTCATGATTAACAGTAGGGTCGCCTGAGATCGAGAATTGAGAGATTGAGGATTTAAGAGTAGACAAATGCCCGTGGGCTTCCACAGTTCCATCGGGTGAAATGGGTAAACCGATTACTTAGCCGGGTAGACTCGACCTGACCCAATTTTAAATGGGTTTGGAAGACCCGACGCAATTATTAAATCGATCTTAAAATCTAGACCCAAACCTCCTTAATTTGTTTCAGTTTCGATTCATGTAATCGATTCAGATTAAATTTTTTCAGGTCTAATTGGAAGACATCCATGTTAATTGATATTACTAGGTACCTACCAACTCAGTTTTCATAGTTTTCTATCTCATGTTTAAAAATGCAAACAAACTTGAACTTTGTTATTTAAATAATGAAGAGTAAAGCAATGAGTGACCACATGGATTTGTGTATTTTAGAGAAGCCCTAATGTTAATGGCTTTGAAGACTCAGGTTTGAAGTTCCACACTTAAATTGATGGAAACAGTAGTTGGTTGAAAGAGGAATTCAGTACTTGTGGAACTAAAAATTTAAGGGACCAAACCGTAGAAGTATACTAATAGGGTTACCAAACTTAACTAGAGCAGCTTTCTTTGATAGAGACAAAACTATAATATCATACTAGGGTTAGAAACTCGGGTTGGGTTTTAATAAACCGAACTCAACCCATGTCAATATTTATTGAACCCAACTTGAACTGCTAACCCAAATTACTCAACCTAACTCGATTCGAATTACTCAACCTGGCTCCGAGTGTTGTTTTATAACATGGTGCATTCGAGTCGAGTAGGGTTACTTTGGGTCGGATCAAGTTTATTTTAAGTTTCTCAGCCCCACTCGACCTAAATTTCATGTGAATTTTTATTTTCCTAACTCGACCTTAACTGAAATATACAAACACATTACCCAAACCTGCTGATTTCTCTGGTTGAGTTATGCCTTATCAAACTTTTATGCTTCCTCATGTACTCGTGAATCTTTGTATTATAGAAATAACTTTCAGCGAAAATTTTCCACTACACCCTCCTAATTTAGAAGTAAAAAAAATGTTATTTTCAGATTTTCTAAAAATAGTAAAGATCACCGTGGTGGGTTGATATTTCAGCCCATCCACTTTCGCCAATTTTGGTCAATTTTAGATATTTCAGAAGGCTTTTCTAATCTTTAATTAAATAATATAATACAATAATTGATCGATATTTTGCATTATAAAATAATTGATCCATCCTTTTTACTTGACATTTTAATGAGTGTCGACACAAGGTCACATGGCCACTTAGCAAGTATAGATTAAAAATCATGTGCTACCAACCATATATCAATTGATAAAGGTCAACTTCGAATTGATAATCTATCCTCTTTCATGCGCTTGTGCTTTATTTCATTTTTTTTTCCTCCATGAAAATTGTGGAAAACTAGTCAGTCACCTTAATTTGGGAGCCTCCAATCAGGGATTTAAATCTCGATTTTTTACACTTTTATATATCAACTGATATGATAAATTGAAAAAAAAAAAAAAAAAAATTAAATGAGAGAAATTTCTCGACCACAATATCATCCAAAAAGTGAATATCGGCCTATAACGAGATTTGGACCCATGCCTCCAACAATCACAATGGCCTATATACTTTTACTCCGCTGAATGATATCAAATCTCACGATGTCAAAACTCATCACGGAACAGAAAAATAATATCATTTTCATCAAACCATGTCAACATTGCAAAGGCAACCATTGCCACTTGACAAAACATAACAGGTCGATAATTTTGCAGGGAAAAAAATCCAGTTTGGATCTGTGTCAATGTATCAAACGTTCTTTTTTTATATATAAAATATTAAAAGGATAACCACAGTATGTTAATATATCAAACCCGAAATCGACAGCAGAAATATCCGGTTTAAACTCACCAAAAACATCAATCCCAGTTCCTGTTTGCCTGTGTCACTTCTTACTCCCTCAGCACTTCAAAGTTCAAACCACGTAATTCGGAACACCCTTCCAAATCTATAGATACAAATTGATCTGATCTGCACAGTGGAAGTACAAACATGGGAAGCTACTGCTTCAGCCCTTTCCTCAGTTGAATCACAAACCCGATTCCAGAAGAAAAACCTGCCTTGGCTTATCAAATAAGATCAGCTACATTCATTGGCATCTCGTCAATTTGTGTACTGTAGTACTGCTCTATATCTCTCAAAATCCTGATGTCATCGCTGCGGACGAAGTTAATTGCCACACCCTACATGACACGATTATTACCAAGGTTGTCAATTTTCGAATTACTAGAAAAGAGATTGATTCATGAACAGAAGTGGTGATTGGCCCTTTGAAAATAAGCAGAAAACACTAGGAATAAAGTCCACTGCATGGGAACATCCAAACAGATTGTAAAGAATGAACTACCCACGCATTTTGTATTTGAAAATGATAGAAGATAAGAACAACATCCTACTGGGAAATGCATGGGGAGCCAGTGTAGTTTCCATTAGAAATGTAAAGCTGAATGGGAAACTGAGGCTGAATGTTGTAAAAGTGGAACATATGACACTATTAAAAAATTGCAAGTGTTTGATCAAGCCAGTCAGAATCTTGTATAACAATACCTTACGCCCAAACCGACCAGATCGACCTATCCGATGAATATATAGCTCTCGATTGTTCGGAAGATCATAATTGATCACCAGAGAAACCTAAAGCAGCAAAGAAACAGGGGACACGGAGACATTAAGACAAGTAGCAAAATCATTTAATATAGAATAAACATGAAATAAGTGAGAGTGCATGTGCAATGAATTAGAAGGTTTTAGAGGTCACGAAAATTCAGTTATAGTTCATCATGTCATAAAGCAAGCAAACAAATTGATTCATCCAGCAATCAATGGTAAAACGATGTGTCTATGCTCTCCTGTCAAATAGCAGCAATTTGGAAAAATAAAAAGGAAAAATTTAACAGCATAAGGATATTACCGACTTTGGGAATCTTACCTGGATACCCTGGAATGCTATCAGTACCAATTAACCTCTTTTTTTTTTGGTAACAGCACAAGAATACCCTCTTTCTATTTTAGAAGCAGATAAGCTTCTCCTTTCAGTAATGCTTTGATCGACATTTCTACTTTCGCGGGATTCAGGAGAAATGACTCTCTTAAGCCCCCAGCATTCTACCCAGGGGTGACAATTGTTGGATTCCAATCACCCAAGTTTTTGCAGCTTGACCTGAGTTGACCTGACTGACCCACATTTCAATTTACTAACCCCACCCACCAGACCTGACCAGGATTCTCATAAAAAATAGATAAAAAAGAAAAGAAAATTTTAATAAAAAGTGAAATACATGTGCGCTTTTCTTTCATTTGGGACATTGGTCTATGAGCAACAGAGGCAATGGGCTATATTTGGGCTTTGGTGGGTGGGTAACATGGCCTAGAACCATTGGGTTAAGAAAACATGGACTTTTGAAGGCTATTTTAAATAGGGTGAGGTTGAGTGAAGTTCGGGATTCCTCTTACGAGGGGTCAAATTATTATTATTATTTTTATAAATACTCGAGCCCAAACCTCAAATTTCAAGTTGGATGGGGTTCAATTTGTGGGTCAAGTCAGAAATTGCCACTGATAATTCTATCAGCAAAAGCCTGAAAAAACAACCTAGAAAATTTTTGGAGAGTCGAGTTACATGGATTCTTTGAAATAGGCAACATACCCATGTCAGGCATGTTTCCATGTCAGATTCTTCATGAGTTCATCTAATACACATTAGAATGTTCTTTGATTATTAACATACTAGTGCATAATGTTTTTGTATGGTGAAAATTATTTAAAAACAATTTTTGAAATACAAACTTATTTGATTTTTTTCAGATAATATACTGAATCCAAAAATCCTATGTTCTCAGATTAACCATATCGAACTCCTAACCTATCTTAAGATTCCGACATGTGTACCCACATACACGCAATGTACTTGGGTAGGCATGGAATCCTAAATAAATGAACCTGAGAGAGATATAAGACATGAGGGAAATGCATTAATTTTGAAAGAAGTACGTAACAGCTTCGTGTTTAATTTGTTTCATATAATTATGATTTATGAAGGTAAATTCACATCTTTCGAAACCAAGATTGTAAAGTACACTTCGGTCTAGGGGTTGAAACAAAGATTGCTTGCCTTCTTGATAGGGCCTGTAAAGTACACTTCGGTCTAGGGGTTGAAACAAAGATTGCTTGGCTTCTTGATAGGGCTTACGACTGAATACGGATTATTAAGAGGCACAGCTTGAAATGTATCACATACATATGGGATATTGTACATCTTCTAAAAGATATGACGCACATCATCAAGCTGAACTCCCCTAAAAGCCAAGCCCAAATCGAGGTTGACCTTGAACTCAAATAAATGCTATCAAGACAAGCTCAAGCTTAAATCGAGCTTCATTTAATCTTGATAAGTTGGCTTGAACTTGGCTTGACAGACATTTAACCAAGCTCGAGCTAAAAAGGCTCTGCTGGGTGGCTTGTTTTGTTTACATTACCACTTTAGCAGTTCATTGAAAGCCTTGACAATCATAATTGAAACAAAGTTGGTCACAAGTTACTAAGAAGCACTGTGCTAGACGCTAACATTTGATCAAATACCAAAGGATGTGGTTGCATGGAGTTAAAACACTTGCCTGCTGAACGTCAAGACCCCGTGCCCACACATCTGTTGTGATCAAAACACGGGTCGTTCCTGATCGGAACTCAGCCATAATTGCATCTCTCTCTTTTTGAGGCATGTCACCATGCATTGAAGAAACTGTGAAATTGTAACTCCGCATTTTCTCAGTCAGCCAATCCACCTGCTCAACACAAGTATATATTAAGGTTTTTTACCCCTCTAGCAAATAGAACCCCTTATTCAAAGATCTCTCTCTCTCTCTCTCTATATATATATATATATATATATATATATATATATATATATATATATAATGCTCGGGTTCTGTTTGGATAATTGGCTTGGATCAAATTTTGTCAGGTCTAGTTAAGATAGCACTCATCATAGCATGTTTGAATTTGGACTTAGTATATCTTATCCCATAATCTAGGGAATCAATTGTAACTGTCATGTATATAGGACAGTGATTTTTGCACCTCCACTTTCCTAAAAAGAGGGGAGCAGAGAAGTAGGATCAAATTTGAAAATTCCTTTTAAAGGGATGCACCATGGAAGAAAATGGGAGTGCAAAAATCATATATATATATATATATATATTTGTTCTTATACAGTGAAACACATGCAATTAATTCATCAGAAATTCTTCTCATTTCTTTCTCCTCTTTCTTCTCTAAAATTTTCTAACGGCAACCACCTCACAAAACCCACCAATGATGATGGAGAGGGCTTGTTGCAAGATCAATTGGAAAGGTCTATCATTGAAATATAGAGCCTACCAAAAATCGCATTGACTGGATCAATCAGGCCATGCTCTTTAAGGCCCAAAAAATTTTGATCACTTTAAATTGTTGTTTGGTCCCTAAATTTTTGGGGCCTCGGAGAAAAGGTATGATCACTGAGATGCAAGTGAAAAATCAAGATGAAGAGATGCAACTCACCTTTCTCTTTGTGTTGCAAAAGATAACAGCTTGGGTGATGGTAAGGGTATCATAGAGATCACATAGAGTGTCAAATTTCCACTCTTCTTTCTCAACAGCAACAAAGAATTGTTTGATACCCTGTTGGGGGAAAATACCCAATATAAGTGATTCAAAAATCATACAGCAAGCATGCGTGATAAAGAGAAGGAAATGACAATCACCTCCAATGTCAACTCATCACGCTTCACAAGAATCCTAACAGGGTCTGTCATAAACTTGTTTGTTATCTCCAAAATTTCATGGGGCAGGGTTGCAGATATCAAAACAACCTACAAAAAACCATAACTTCAAAACCAGCCTCACCAATTGCAGTGTGATTGCAATATCTTTTTAGCAGCAGGATGTGCAGAGATACATTGAGCAATAGAACAAAAGGTCAAAATTCCAATCACTAAATCAGCAAATAGAAGCAGGGCAATCAATATGTTGACAGCTAAGGATCTAACGTGATTAAATGTGTCATGAAAGACTTTGATTGGAAAAACAACTAGGAAGAAAAATAAATACAAGAAAAACATGCACAACTATGCTGTCCTACAGTTAAGAAAGCAAAAAAGAAATACACTTAATTCTTTGCGAGAAACAATGTTCCAATGACAATATTAAAGAATGATCACAAATTTGCATAAGTAAGATAAAGATGTAGAGATAATGTTTTGCAAACATCAGCGAAATAGGGATATGGTACCCCTAGGTAAAGTGGCAATCAGTTGGATTGGGTTGGATTCAGGACAGGTTGACTGTTGATGTCACTGATCATACACCAGATTTGAATACAGACTCAGTTCATTTTTTCCACCTTTTTATTTTCAATAGTGTCTCCATCTTCGATCAACCTGTCTCAGAACCCCTTCGATCTGAGAAGCGGAAACTTGGGGCAAATTCAGAGACAACAAACTATCTTGGCAGAAATACAGAGGAAAAGAGCTACCAATCCTGGCCAAGCTGCATCAGCATAAAATATCTTGAGACTAACTTTCATTTTGACACAGGAAATATACAGAGCGGTCCCACCTTCTAAGGACAAGATTTGACCAAAATATGACATTTCATTTTTTAACAAAATTTATTTTCTATTTTGTGAAAAGTTAAGAGTTGTACATACCATTGGATTGTAGAAATGAGTGAATCACATTTCTAACATGTGTCCAAATGGTCAATATTTCTCTGACAAGTGAAGTTTGTCATATTCTAATTCATGAGTGGCGGTTGTAATGAACTCATAATTGGATTTGATTTGATAGTGTCAAGTGGGAATGATTATACAGAATAAAGGTGTATGAAGGTATGAGTGATGGACTTGGCCTTTGGATTTGAGTCAAGGCATGTTAAAACCTGTCAGGTCTGGGTCACCAACCCAAATCCAAACTGCATATTCTAATTCATGAGTGGCGGTTGTAATGAACTCATAATTGGATTTGATTTGATAGTGTCAAGTGGGAATGATTATACAGAATAAAGGTGTATGAAGGTATGAGTGATGGACTTGGCCTTTGGATTTGAGTCAAGGCATGTTAAAACCTGTCAGGTCTGGGTCACCAACCCAAATCCAAACTGCATATAGCCGCAGATTGAAGACCTCAACCATAACATTTTAGTGATGACTAGGGTTTTCTATCTGGTTGGCGAATGGAAAATCAGTACTAAGCATCACCATGACACCATTATCATATTTTTACATACAAACAATTAAAATATAAACAAAAATATGGATTTTTCTAAATATTCTCGGATATACCTGAAGCTCTGGGGGTAGGTATCTGTAAACATCATATATCTGATCCTTGAAACCTCGGCTCAACATCTCATCAGATTCATCCTGTTGGAATATGACAGATTGTAAGATGAGCCTACTCAATATGCATGTTCGCATTTGCACATGCGCATGTGTAGCAACAGGCAAAAAAAGATGCACTGCAATAATAGGTGATTGAACAATTTAGCACAACAGATGGCTATCCACTCAGCTCAAATATTTGAAATGCTCTCGATTTTGCCATATCCACACACGTGCAGGCGCATACATACACCCACACAGACACAAACGCGCACACACTCTTAATCAATAAAATATATGCTAAAAAATTTAGGCAATAAACATACAAGAACTAATAATTTGATGGCTCTGGTACGCAATGTTCTCCTCTTGATCATGTCGCATACTCTGCCTGGAGTTCCAGACACCACATGGACTCCATGTTCTAGTTTCCTTATATCCTCACCAATACTCTTTCCACCAACGCAAGCATGGGCTTGTACATTTATATAGTCACCAACAGCCAATATTACTTTCTCTGTCTGTGAAGCAAGTTCTCTTGTAGGTGACAAAATTAGAGCTTGCACCCTGCAGAAGAGATACATATTGAGTCCACTGCAAAATGCGACTGCATTTTTTAAAATGTATTTCAACTAGAACTTCAGACAAGATGCACAGAGATATGGAGAAGGTAAAGAAGTCAATGAAGAGAGATTAGAGAGGAAGAGGGAAAGGAGGAAAACAGAGAGCAGGTGAAGAGAAAGGGGAAGGATTCACAAATTACAGAAACCAAAGTATCATACATAAAAGGGTTGGGGAACTTTGTGCCTTAGGACCAAATTTCTCCCATCACATCATGCTATTGAAATCAAACACATAAAGGTATGAATTTTTTACCATATACTTCGTTTCTTATTTCAAAAAAGAGGGCAAAATTTACTTGACCTAAAATATTGATGGCACATAAGCCTGTATTTGGATTGGGCAAAATTAATTTAAAGTGTTTCCTAGTTAGGAGGAACTCTTGAGTGGGGGATTCTCTTGGGCCAAAAAGTAGAAGATGAATGCTCCTATCATCGGAATAGAATTAGGGTCCCCAAAAGTACAAGAATATGCTGATGTGTCACGACAACATTGAGCATGCTTTCTACCATTGCTTTTAAAATATTACATCCCACAAGTCATACCTTATGATTTGTACAATATGACAAGAAGAATGATTCATATTGGTATAGAAATCTTACAATTCCGACATATGATAGTGTTATGGAGCTATGTGGACTATGGAAGCATGAAAATTTAGATTTTGATGGTTTTTAAGGCTTGACTTGTTGGGCATATGTATTTTTTATTTATGGGAGGATATTCAGTTCATTGTTGTCTATATATATATTCTAACATTGGTTGGAGTGTATACTCGAATCATACTTTTGGAAGTTGGAATTTTGAAAATTAAACTCCAACGAATAGACATATATTGTTTTACTTCACTTTGCAATCTATACACTAAATATTGAAAGAAAACTGAGCAATCGCTCATATTACTACTTTTTTTAGACATCTTTTATTTAATTTTACACAACATATTTTTTTGGAGAAAACAATTACAGATCTTACGGTTCTACAATTTACGATTCACGATTTAGGACATGATTTGATTTTACAACATGATTTGATTTTCACAACATTGCTTTCAACTTTTGAAAAAAAATATTAGGAGAAACTACCCCATCTACATTCTCCCAACTCATTCAGACCTTAAAAGGTGTTTTTCGCAACTAAACGACTTTGAAGCTAGAGATCCCAAGGGCTTGTTTGGTAGCTCATTCCATTCAAATAATGAGATTTGCCAATATGAAATTTGGAATTGGAATGAAAACTCAAAACTTGTTTCATGCTCTTCATTCAAAATATTGTTTGGTAGAGTTTATTGGGAAAGGTCATATGCTTTTCTCACAATTCTAACAATAATTGTTCCTTAGAAGGAATAGAAGAATGGGCATGGGCTGGATGGTCAATCTTGCTGAAGCCGCAAGGGTAGAGTGTTTGCATAATAGTCAGTCCAGGGAGATGGAACTGTCTCCCCCCTCCCCCCCTCCCCCCATCCACTCTCCTCCCAGTTTTAAGGTCACCGAACTAAGATTGGACTATCCTATTTTTTTGAGATTGGAACCCCCAATCTCTAAATATTCAGAATGCCAAACGAGCACTAAAACGGGAAGGCCGCATGACCAAACATCCACAAGTTAATATAAGAAACATGCACATACCATCAAAACTAAAAAGGTGAAATGCTTTGCTGCGGCGCATCCAAGCCTTGCTGCTATTTCCATTTCTTGTTATTGCTATTTCCGTGCTATTTTTTTAGTAGGTAATTTAGTTTATTTTAGATAAGCGTATTTATGCAATTTTATTTAGTTTCCTTTTAGAGGTGGTGTAAACTTATGAAAGCCCCCTCTTGTAACTTATTCAACGATCAATGAAATAGAGCTTTGAGATTTTCGCAAACCTCTGCGGTACTTTGGTGTTTTGGCAAGAAGCCGTGGTTCTTGGGCGAGAAGCCTTGGCGTGAGGCCACCATCCTCCTTTCCAGGTACTTCTTTCTTCTCTCTCTCTTTTCTTTTCCTTTTCTTCTTGCTGCCGTGCCCACATCCCATGCTAAAACCCTTCCACTACTGCCGTACCCCTTCAAACTCAACCCATACTTGCCGTGACCCCCTCATTCACCTTCCCTTGTTTTTGCCACTCACATGAGACCTTCCTTTCCCTTCCGCCATCTTCCAAATCCTCTCCCAGTGCCCAAATCTCCCTGTCCAGCGCTGCCGCTACCCCAAATCCCCTACTTAGGCTTGCTGCTATTACCCAGAATCCCGTTCTTGCCATCGCAAATCTTTCTGTAGCCATTACAATCATCGCCATCCCTTTTCTGGACCTTCCCTTGTTGCCGCACCCTCTAGAGGCCCTCTCTTGTTGTCGCCACCCTCCCAAAGTAGCCCTACATCTGTTGCCTCCCTCCCTGATGACCTTTACTCGTCATCCCATTTCCTTGGACAAATTGACTCTTTGTGTCCTTCCTATTAAGTCCATTTGTGTCCCCTTCCCTGTTCTTTTATTTCCCCATTTCCAACCATATATGCACATGCTTATTTAAAAGCATATGCTTTTAAATTAGAACCACATGTGCCCATCTCATTTGAAGTCATTCCACCCTGTCATTTAAATCTTTCATGTATTTGTCTACATCAGATTCATTCTAGGAATATTTTGTATGATTGTTTGTGGTAAATTGATATTATTTAATTGCATATATTAATTGTTGGTTTAATTTCAACCCATATTAATTTTAGGGTGCATTATTTTCATCCCCTTTTAATTTTAGGGAACCACATTAGGCATTTAGGGTTACCCTATCCCTTGTCTTGCGTTATGCTCCAAGCATTTTGTGTGTGGAAGGCATTTTTGCCTCAACTCTTAATATTTTTATGTGAGACATTGCCAGGATACACACTTGTCAAACTACTCCTTTAATCAAATTTCTCAGAGTAGTTTCTTCTTGAAAAAAAGTTCACTTAAATCATATTTTGAGAAAAAAAATTGGGCATCGAAGTGTCAATCCCCATTTTTTCCAAAATCAAGTTGTCATCTCAGCCTTGCATCATGGAGGACTTTTCTTTTCCCTGTTCAGATCAAGATGCCAACACCTATTTTTCTTCCCATTTGCCCCTTACTTTGTTATGCTTCTTTTGGCTTCAAATATGGTGTTATGATTGGGGTTATGCATGGCATGTGACACAATCATACAAAGCATTGTTGATCAGTGAATTGGTATGTGTGTGGATCCAATTGGACGATCCAATAACATGCATGGTGGGCCACATAACTAATTGCACAATCATCAGCAATCTCAAGATTTACCCACCATGAGGCTACATAATTGGTTGCACAATTAAGTATTTTCAAGTTAGATTTGGTGGTGTCCCATGTGCATTAGCATGTGGAGTATGCTAGCCATGTCAATATTTAATTAATTTGGTGGTTGTGAAAGGCACATATAATTGCAACCAACATTTATTTGCAAATGGGATTTTACTAAGGAGTTAAGCGGTCAATGTTATAATATTATGGTCACCTAGAACAATGTTTGTCAAACTCGAATCATATCGTGAATCAGTCTAGAGGTGTAAATCGTGATTCGGAAATCAAAGAATCATAAGATTCATAATGTTTTTTCTAAAATTATTATATAAACTATAAATACATATAACATGACTACATGACATAGAATAATTATAGAATAACTACATGAAAACGGGTGGTTGTGGGGGTTCGGTAGATGGAAATGTTATTTGAACTCACTCTTTTTTATGGTTGTAACAAAAACAATATAACAGACTCTGGTCAATGAAGTGGAGAAATGGAGAAATGGAAAGAATGGCAGAAACATGAATAAGGACATTCCCCTTCAGATGAGGAAAAAAAAGACGATTGGAGGTGGAAAACCAAAAAAAGTAGGACAACCCTCCCAAGTGGGGAAATGAGAAGATGGGAGGTGGAAAAACAGAAAAAGGAAGAATTGAACCCCTTTTGGCATTTTTTAATGGCATGAAGAAACCTGAGCTAATGATACAAATAACAATAAAAAAGAGAAGACATATTCTCACACTGTGAAAATAGTATTCTTCCTAAGGTTTGTGGGGAAACCAATATTTCCACCAAGGACAAACCAAAAATAATGCAACACAAGAAATGGGTAAAAATGCAAATTAATTGAGGAATCCTAGGCCTTCGAAAGCAAAAAAAAAAAAAAAATTGCTCACACTAGCCTGATAATAGGGGTGTCACATTTCCCCTCTAGAGTGCAACACGAGAAACAGGTCAAAACCAAAATGACCATATGAAACCCTAGGTTCTTGTAAGCAAAGGCAGTGCTCACCATGGGGTCTTGGGAGAAGCTCATTTCACATGCTTAAAAGAAAACAGGTAACTCCTGCGAGAGAAAACAAGTCTGTTTCCCCTCTCAGGTGAGAGGAAACATGAAGAGGATAAGAAAACTGTAATGGCCCAGGTTAACAACATGGTTATGGGAATAAGATGATATATGAATCGTACGATTTTCGATTCACGATTCACACCCTTAGACCAATTTCGATACGATTCGAGTTTGATAACATTGAGTAAAATTGGAGAATGCCATACACTTAGAGCATTGGGAATATTTGTAAAATTCTATGCTCACAAGGTGTGTGATAATATGTTTGAGTAAATGTTGCCTTGTGCACATTCCAATACATAGTTGGGTAAAGTTATGGTTTGACCTCCTTATGCCTATGTGTGATTGATGTGAATATATTGTATCAGATACATATGTATGAGTTTCCCAAGTTCCCTATGATTAGATGTTTACTATAATTGAGAATTCATAGATTTGTGATGTGTTGAACTATGATAGAATGTATGATAAATCAAGATTACCCAAAATGTATAATGTAAGGCCTTGATAACTTTCCATACTTGTGTATGGTTATGAGTAATGTATGTATCAAATGAATTCTCATGATTGTGATTGGAATTCTTAGATGGGTAACTCATATAATAAGCATGATTTGTGATTGGAATTCTTAATACAATTGCCTAAAACCGAAGAACCTATTCAAATTGAAGATTTGGATGAAGAAACAACGATAGTCAAAAAGAATCATTTTCTCTGTGAAAGGAAAGAAAAAGAAGTAGAAATGTATAAGTACATTTCCTGTATTTATACCGTATCTAAGCAAATGACATTTTTGACCAACAACTAGAAGCTGCGATGAAGCTTCCTCTCGATAACAACTGCTGAAGACATTTGAAAAATGAACAATCACTTTTTATTTGTCGGTTCTACCTACTGTTGGCAACATCTGAACACTCAATGGAAAAGATGATCATTATATCTGATGACACCTGTCTCCACCGAAAGAAGATAACATTTCATCCGGTGACACCTGTCTCCACCGAAAGAAAATAACATTTCATTCGATGACACCTGTCTCCACCGAAAGAAGATAACATTTCATCCGATGACACCCGTCTCCCACTTCCACCAAAAAGAAGATAACATCTACCAGCAAAGATTCCCTTGCATTTGTTTTCTTTCATCCCACTTCCACCAAAAAAGAAGATAACATCTACAAGCAAAGATTCCCTTGCATTTGTTTTCTTTCATCATCTGTAAACACGTGTATGCCTTTTAATCAGATTGAAACACCTGTATTCTCTGGAATTTTCTCATGATACCAATTCAGGGTAAGGATCATTCTCATTTATAGAGTTATAAGAAGTCTCCAGAGAAGACAGGTGTTTCAATCTTAAGAAAAGATAAAAAGATATTACAGGTGTACGCAAATGATTAAAAGCAAGGGAATTTTGCTGGTAGATGTCATCTCCTTTCAGTGGAAGTGGAGGACGGGTGGTGCTGGGTGAGGATAGCTACTTTTCTTCAATTGTCCAAATGTTGCCGACAGTAGATAGAAGACAGCTGTCAACAGATGAAGATAGCCGACAGATAAAAGTGGTTGTTCATTTTTCAAATGTCTTAAACAGTTGTTGTCGGGAGGAAGCTTCGTAGCAATTTCCTATTGTTGGATGGACAAAAATTCTCATTCGTTTAGATATGGTATAAATACAAAGATGTATTTATACATATCTACTTCTGTTTTTCCTTTTACGGTAATGAAGGGATTTTTCTTGACAGTTGTTGCTTCTTCATCCAAGTCTTCAATTTGAACATTATCTTCAATCTTGGGCAATTGTTGTAGTGCAACAAATTGATTCTCAGCCATCAATCCTTAAACTTTTGTTGAAAAAGATTCTTCAGATTTCTCGGGAGATCGTCTAAATTGTACTAGAACTTCTTTCATCCATTCATCTTTCAATTTGAGCAGATCAACAGCAGTAACAAGAGATTCTTTTGAAATAGAATAAGAAGGGTTTGAAGAACAATGAGTTGTTATAGTCTTTTTTGAAAAAGGAGAGACAGATGTTTCAGGCGTTTCTTTTGAAGATGCATTAAGTGCATCAAGAAAACTACCACCAGATCAAACAACAAGATTTTCAGTTATTTCAGTTGTTCCACAGATTTCAGCTCCATAAGCAATTATCTCATCAAAACTAAATTTTTTCCAATTTCGAATTTCAATTTTACGAGATAAAACAGGAGGAGCAAGATCAATTCGTTTTTCAAATGTCCATTTACAAATCCAAGGGATGTTAAAGAATGCATAAAACATCATTCTTGACTAATCTTCAAAAGCAAATGTTATTTTATCAAAGAGAGTTTTATTTTCATTTTTTAAAATCAAATCATATTTTTGAAATGTTGGAATAACAGTTTTAGGAAGAGCTTCTTTGTGAGCTCCAAAAGGAGTCTAAAATTTGTTAAACCACCAAAGAGAGATTTCATCAATTTTGTCAATGTTGATTCTTACAAACCAAGAATGTAAAAAGGCAGAATTTTGATAAAACAAAATATTTTCCCAAGCAGACATGTAATCCCAATAATTAAATATTAAATCATGTAAACCGGCTTTGAAATTGTCATGTGTTGAAAAAGAGGAGCATTCCATTGTTCTTCAGAAATTACTTTCAAAACTTTTATTTTAGAATAACCTATTTCACAGTTGTTCGGAAAATATTCTTCAAAATGACTTTTGTTCTGATCTTTTGAAAAATGGTCAAAAGCACAACTTTGAGTTTCAATCAAAATTGCAAGATGAAAATTGTATGGTTGGGATGTTCGAACATAATTTCCAAGAGCAAAACAAAATGGGATTATTTCTTGTACAGTAGCTGAGTCAGAATGACAGGTGTCAAGGCAATGTATAGATAAGTTGGTTGTATTTGTTGAAGATGATCTGAAATTCAGATGTTGGGCCTGGACGGGCAATTGGGACAGATCTTGAAGAAGTGACTTGGGGAGTAGAAGGAGATCCCCATAAATTTCGTAAATGTTGGGTCTTACTAGTCTGGGCCTTGGAGAAAAAGGGGTTCCAGCGCAGATGTCAAATGGATTCATAATTTGTTGCAATTGTTGGGCTTTCTGAAATGGAGAAGAAGGCCTCATGGGCCTACAAGGGGGTTGCATAATTTATGATCCAAAAAAAGATCCGATGGACAAATGTTGCAATTAACACAATTACTAAAATATTAGTAAAAGTGTCAAATAACTCTTGTTTGACTTCAAGGGCTTCTTCTATGTTGTTCTTGATTTCTGCAAAAATTCTCTTGATAAAAAGTCAGCAAGAGAATTATTTGTTCCATTTACAAATTCTATTTCAAAATCAAACACACTAAGAATGGCCTGCCATCTTGCGAAAATTTGTTTATTTGTTAAATTTTTAACATTTTTTTCTATCACTTCTTTAGCAGATTTGCAGTCAATTTTTAGCAAGAATTTTTTGTTTAAAAGATCAAGTTGAAACTTTTGAATACTGAGAACAATTGTTAAAATTTCCTTTTTAATTGTTGAATAATTAGTTTGAACAAGATTCCATGTTCCTGAAATAAATCTAACTATTTTTTCTTGACTATCTTCTTTCTGAAGTAAAATACCACCGTATCCTATTTCAGAGGCATCTGTTTGAACAATTTTAAATGCATCAGGATTTGCTAAATTTAAACAAGGAAGATTTTTTATCTTTTGTTTAATCCTTTGAACTGCTTTGGTGTGCTCTTCATTCCAAGCAGGAGGATTCTTTTTTAATCTTTGTTGAAGTGTTTTCCTATCTTTTGCCAGATCTTGATAAAAATTGGAAACATAATTTAAGCATCCTAAAAATCTTTGGAATTGTTTTATATCTTTAATTTCATCTGAAAACTTATCACCAAATTCTATAACTCTATTGATAGGTTCAACAATATTGTTTTTTAGTTTAAGTTATGTAAATAATCTCTTACATTTGGTTCAAATTTAGGATATCTTCCTATAAAATGTCTAGCTATATTTATTATCAGGCAGTCTACACTTTCATTTATTGGATTTCCCATGACATCTAATACTAATTCACCATTTTCATTCTTTTTCTTATTTTCAAATATTAATTGTGTCTGTTCGGTTGTTAAATAACTAGTCCACCAATCATATAGTTGACCAGTAAAACCAGATATAATGAGATCACATATATGAAATTCCATATTAAGATTGGTTCTAAGAATGTTAGCATACATTTGCATTTTTTGAATTACTTGAATTTTTTGGTTTATTGATAATCCATCCATATTCCATTCATATGTACTACTTCCATCAAAAGAATGAGGAGTAATTGTTTGGGGTTTTTCTATTTTTAAAAAAGGTGGTCTATTTTTATTTTTGTCTATCTGTTTATATTTTAATCTATTTATTTCAAGATTTTCTTCCATTTCTTCATTAGTTTCTATTTTTACCATATTCAAACTTAGTTGATCATTTAGTATTTTTAGTTTGTTTTTCAATTGTGTTATTAATTCATTATCAGAATCTAGTTTTATAGGTTCCTTTTTAAGAATAACATTAGAATCTAATTTTATAGATTTACTAAAACTTTTTTCTAGTATTAGTGTTTCTTTTTCTTTTTTAGGTTCTATTAGTATTGTTGGTTCTAATATCTGAATTTTTTCTTCTATTTTATTAGTTTGATCAGCTATTGTTTGTAAATACATATTTGTAAAATTATTTTGTTCTATTATATGTGTGAAGAACTCGGGTTTTATTGGTGTTTTTTCATTAATTGAAGAAGCATCTTTATAAGGTGCAGCTTTTGTTGACAAAGATAATTGAATATTTTCTTGGGGAGGATGAACACTCATAATTTTTTCACCTCTAACTGTTGCCCAAATATTTTCTTTGGATTTTAGCATTTGCATATATTTTTGTTCTGGTTGATTATTTTTATTTAATTTATAATCATATCATTCGAAGAAACTCATTTGTTTTCTCAAAACTTTTAGGTCTTTTATAAACATTTCTTGAAGTTGTTTAACTTTTGTTCCATTAAAATTTTCAAATAATTCATCTATTCTAGGATCAAACATCATTTCAGCCTTTAAAACAACTTCAGCTATCTTAAAATCTTCTTCTATTAATAATTGTTCTAAATTATCTGTGTTTTTATTACTAAAAAATCAGCATCTATTAATTTAACTGTCTCTGGATTTGATCTTTGAGATTCAGTTCGTTGGTAAACCGGTTGGGCTATTCCAGCTTGACTATATTCTTGATTAGTAGGGAATGTGTAATTTGGAAATGTATTATAAACAGGTGGAATTGGAGCATGTGTTCTTGAAGTGGAGGGTTTTTCATCTTCTCCTATTTTAATTTCTACAGTTCCATCTGGGTGTTGGATTATACTACTTGCTTTTGTTTCTATTTTTGGAGCAGGGAGACATAATTCATTTAATTTCCAATTTTTTACTAATTTAATTTAATCAGGTGTTGGTCTATGAGGAATTACAGCTTTATTTCTAAAATCTGTTTGAAATAGTGTACATTCATTTTTTATTAAATTACTATAGGCAAAATTTTATTTAAATGATTTCATTGATTTATAATAAATTCTATACATTATTCCTATGTTTTCACTTCCTGGATCCCTATCAAATCCTTGTGCTTTGACAATTAATTCTACAACTTTATGTATGTTATTACTTGTTAAAGGGACTGATATGTCTGGAATACAATTGAAAAATATTGGACCTTCAGCAAAATTTGAAGAGACTAATCCATATAGAGCAGATTCAAAATTATGGTGTCTTACATCCCTCAGAAAAGTTAAACAAGGTATGTTTAGTCCTTTTCTAGTTAAGGGTTTAATAGCAATTTGAATTAATCCAATATGTAAATAATTATATCTCATTTTTAAACGATTTATTTTTTCTTGATCATCCAAGAGGAAGAGATTGGCTTCATCTTGTGATGAGAATGTTCGTTCAACTGTTTGAATCATATAATCGGATTCATCTTCAAATGAGCCGATATAGATTTGTTCAGATGGTATTTTAGGAATAGTCCATCTTTCAATAGCCTGTTCCACATCTTTAAAATTAATTTCTTCTGAATTTTTTAAATCCATTGTTACGAATTGATTAGGGACAGGTGTTCTAGGTTCAGGATTAAAAGCAGAAACAAAAGAAGATCTAGATGGCATACTATTCTTAGCAGTTCTATATGTTGCAGAAGTAGAAGTAGAAGCAGTAGTTGAACTAGAAGATAAATTATTTTGTTTTCTTTGTTCTTCTAAAAATCTTTTAAATTTCTTCATTTTTTCTTGTACAAAAATGCAACTTTGAATAGTTGTTTTGCAAAGATATCAGTCAATGACAGAAGCACAAAGTGCAACAGTCCAACACCAAGGCACAAAGCCAAGATTCCAACGCCTAAAGTATGTCCACAAAATGCCTTACATGGCAACAATTGGACAAAAGACTGGTAATGGTTGGTGCAATCACGACGAGATGTCAATACAAAACATTTCTTCAATTTGCAAGATTGAACAGTACTCTTATGGAGAAGCAAAAGAAATTTAAACTAACTCAGAAAATGAAATAGTAGTAATAATATCTTAGTTTGGCCCCCTTGCAGCAGACTCAGAAGAGTCGGTCAGGCGGGATTCTCTTTTGTCAGTGAGAAGTGAAACCGTACTAATAATATTTTTACTAAGAATTTAAACATTCATAAAAACAGAAAGAAAGAAAGAATACCAGATATCTTTGTCAGAATTCCAAAGCAGCTTTCTATTTCATCAAACAGTATTACAGGAGAATTTTTAGAGAGGAAGAAGGGAAACTCAAGTGTAAACCTGGCTCTCTCTCTATAAATGTTTTAAGTGAAAAAGAACAAATTACATTAGATACTATAATGCAAATAGAAAATCCAAAAAAAACAAAAAGAAATGATTTCTAGAATTTTAGAATTACATATGGTGGACAAGACGGTTCTATGGATAAAGAATGATTGGATTCATGTCTAAATATTGATTATATGGTGGGCATATTGACCCCAAGATAGATATAATAGTCCCATGGTAGACGTATTAGTCTCATAGTGGACGTGACGGTTCTATAGATAAAAATATTATTTCCCATGGATGGTTATTCCCATTGAGGGCTTTGTGACCATGGATGAATATTGCATACCGTGGATAGATATTCCCATGGAAGACATTGATCCCATAGAGGATTGGACCCATATTTAGAGTATTGTTCACGAGGAGGGATGTACTTATGTTCGGGTATATATCCCATGGTTGAAGTTTATCCCATATGTGACATTGACCCATGGTTGACGGTGTTCCCATGGTTGGTATAGACCAGTGATTGGCTAGATCCGTGATTGATGAGGTCTATTCTACTGACGAGGCCCACGATTAGGTAATTAGAATGTCTTGATGTGACATCATGAATAGCACGAAGTTAGTGCCATGAAATAAATGAGTTGAAAACTACGCAAGATTTTATCTCCATTGGAGTACGTATGCAGCTGATAATTCAGTTCGATCAAATCAAGGGTCCAATAAGTCCTAGGATTTATAGGGATCTCGCAACAAGTGTACATGTCACGTGTTTGGACTATGAGTTGTGCATGCTTAAGAGTTAAAAAAAAATAATTATTGTTTCTCACGTGTCCGTTGGGTCGGAACGTGACAAAAACCTTTTTTTTTTACAGGCAGAAGTCCTTGTCCTTGGTTCTCACAGGCAAAACAGAGATGATGCAAGGGTTTAGAGAGAAACTCAGTTTACAAATTTGAGGATACAAATCATGAATCCTTCCTAATGGGCGAACAGCACTTCCCCTTTAAGTATGACGACACGCAAAAAAGGTGAAAACCCAAACAGGTTGGCAGGTGAAAACAGAACTCTCATTAGGGTTTGGGGGCAACTGGAAACCTATGCCAAGGGGCACAATCCCCCAAAATAGTTGGAAACCCTAACCACTGGAGGTAATCCTAGGCTCTCTTCAGGGAAACAACGCCTAAACTAGGGTTTGGACAGAAGCCCATTTCGCAATTCGAGGATAAAACCTAAAAATTGACGTGCTTTAGGAGAATGAGAGGCTGTTATAAGACATAAACTGTTATGACAATCATATTATCATGTGGAATGACGACGGGAAATATAATTTTTTTGATACGTTGAGTGGAATAATAAAATTCAGAAAGGCAAATCCAGTTTGGAAAAGGGGTTTTTACGATGATAAAATTATAAAATAGTAAAAGAAAAAATCTTTCACTGTTTGCGTCACCTCTCTAAAGTGAATAATTGCCAGAAAAATCACAAATCCATACAGCAAATAACCAGCAAAAAGAATCAAAAGATATGATTTCTGATAGATTTTGCATGAAAAAAAGGGTAAACAATTGGATACATGGAGAGAGGAGTCTAGAGCAGCCAAACAAAGAGAAAGGAAGAGGATAAAAGAAGTGGCAAGGGTCCATACTCTCGGGAGGTGGTATCGACCATCTGGCAGACGGTGAGTGCGATCATGGAGGTCTTTCCTGTGCCTGACTGGGCCTGGGCGATGACATCTCGACCGTTGATGATGGGCATTACGGCCCGCTGCTGGATGGCCGAGGGCTTCTCGAAGCCATACGCGTAGATGCCACGCAGAAGATCGTCTCGGATGCCCATCTGGTCGAAACTCGTTATGGGCTCGACGCCCGGGCTCGTCTCGAATGTTAGGTTATCGTCCACTGGTCCGGCGTTCCGACCCGCCCCGTTCCGATTCCATTGTACCGTTGAAGCCGTTGCTGCTGCAGCCATTTCTCTCCCTCTTCTGCAATCTAAACCAAAGCAGGAGATGAAAGAGAACGCCCTTCCTCTTAAAGAAACTTTTTTTCTACAGTGACGAAATTAGATATGGCTCGAGGAGTCTACCTTTTATGTGCGTTTGCAACCGCAAAATACATGCTTATGCCACGAGAGTTTGTGTTAGTTTGTGTTATTGTTACGTGATAAGCGAATGGTGTCAAACAAACAATTGAATCACTTTGCAATGCCAAAGTCTGCCTCCTTCCCTACTAGAATCCAAGTCGGTTAGGAAGGAAGAGAGTCATTATTTGGATTGAGAGAGGAAAACACACTCAAAGAAAACATGAGAAATGGTCCATCATGTCATTGCAGATTTTCACATCATTGGGAATGAGCAGCTTTCACATTTTGAAAAATCTAAAATAAATAATATAGGGGCTTTTTTTACAATAATATATCAAAAATTGCAATTTTATATTAGAGTGCTTGTAAAAAAATTATTTCGATGAGAGTATCATGTGCTAGCGTATATTAAAACTTTCTTTTTAAATCTGCATATAGTAGCATATAAATTGCATTACTAGCACACAAATTGCAGCAGTATTCAAAACTAGCACATAAATTTTGTTACTAATGCACATATTCATCACCAGTGCAATTTTTTCTTTTAAAATTTAAACAAGATATTGAAGTTATTATAGTCCAGTGGTAAAGATACTTGTCTCTCATACACTTGTCTTTCATTTATACTTATTTTTTTTTCATTTTTTTGAAACAATGAGTAATAATTAAAGGGTGCTCATTTGTCTGAGTAAAACTTAAATATGGACTTGGACAAAGATTTTTTTCCAACATGTCAAGCTCGGGCTTTTAATTCCACTTATTTTTTAAGCCCAAGCATAGTTAAGTACGAGCTTGATGAGCCTTGATGAGTTTTAAGTAAAAGCCCAACTCAAGTTTGATTAAAATAAACAAGCTTCGACAAATATTTTTGTTCGATAGGCCGAGCTCGACCTAAATAAATGGGCTTTAAGTAAAAACTTGAACTCAATCTATTGGAGAAAATTCTTTGTCGAAGCCCTTTTGTTTAGGTCAGGACTGGGCTCAGATTTTTATTTAAACCCCGTCGAGGCCTGTTGGGCTCATACTTAATTGTGTTTGGGCTTAACAATATAAACTGATTTAAAAGCCCGAACCCAACTTGTAATGACCCACCTCCACCCAACACAATATTGTTCGCTTTGGGTGCTCATACCCCTGCACGACTTTGCATTGGTACATGTGCATCACACACACCTAAAAGGCGTTGTGTTCAAAAGAGTTAGGTGTTCTCATATATACAGGATTATGACGCTCGTTCCAAGCGATGTGAGACAACAACATAGAGTTTTTCCCCCTCCTTCCATCTAGTGCATCAATTTCATCTCGTGCAACTAGCGCATCCATCATAACATCTAACACGCTCATCACATCTCATCTCGTGCAATTAGGGCATCACAACATCTAATGCGCTCATCACAAACAGTGCAATCATCAGAGTCTCTCCCACACAGCTTTACATTGGTACGTATGCATCATACACATGCCCAAAATTCCATTACTAATGCACATATTCGTCACTAGTGCATTTTTTCTTGTAAATATTTTTTTTCTTAATTTAAATAAGATATTGAAGTTATTATAGTCTAGTGGGAAAGATACTTGTATCTCATACACTTGTCTTTCATTTATATATTTTTTTTCATTTTTTTGAAAAAATGAGTAATAATTAAGGGGTGTTCATTTGTCTGAGTCCGACCTAAATATGGACTTGGACAAAGATTTTTTTTTTTTCCAACGGGTCAAGCTCGAGCTTCTAATCCCGCTTATTTTTTAAGCCCAAGGATATTTACTAATAGCTTTTTAAGCTCAAGTATATTTAATAGCTTTTTTCAACGGGTTAACTATGAGCCTGATGAGCCTCGATGAGTTTTAAGTAAAAGCCCAACTCTAGTCTGACTTAAATAAATAGCTTCGACAAAGATTTTTGTTCGACAGGCTAAGCTCGACCTAAATAAATGGGCTTTAAGTAAAAACTTGAGCTCAATCTATTGGAGAAAATTATTTGTCGAAGCCCGTTTGTTTAGGTCAAGACTGGGCTCAGATTTTTACTTAAATCCCGTTGAGGCCCGTTGGGCTCATATTTAATTGTGTTTGGGCTTAACAAATATAAACAGTTTAAAAGCCCGAGCCCAACTTGTAACGACCCACCTCCACCCAACACAATATTATCCGCTTTGGATGCCCATACCCCTACACAACTTTGCATTGGTACATGTGCATCACACACACACCCAAAAGGCGTTATGTTTAAAAAAGTTAGGTGTTCTCATATATACAGGATCATGACGCTCGTTCTAAGCGATATGGGACAACAACATAGAGTTTCTCCCCCTCCTATTTAGTGCATCAATCTCATTTCACGCAACTAGCATGTCTATCAAAATATCCAACGCGTTCATCATAAACCATGCAATCTATCACAAATTTTGTTATTTAAATTTTTTATTTCCTTTGTAAGTGTAGATTCTTATCTGTAATAGAAGAATGTTGATTGTATTGTGATTTTACAATGGATGCACTTGAGCAATGATTTGTATGCAAACCTACTCGTAGGATGTCTCAATGGCAACTAGTTTCACGACACAAAATAATAATGGATATTACATTTTGATTAAACATTATATCATCTACTACTATTGTCATTTCCTGTAATCCAAATAATTGCTACTTGCAAGATGGTAATTAGAAGATATTAACATCTCAAAGTTCAATATTTAATAGCTTTAATTGAGTGCAAGAAAATATTGTTAGTGAATCTAATCTTGGACCATGAAAATTGAGAAAAAGAAGAAATATAAATTTATATTGTTTTAATAAAACTAATTTAACTAAACAATCATTGTTATTATCAATAAAATTTATGAGCTAGAGTCGAGTCTTAAAGTCTGGATTCTCACTTAGGATATTGTAAATGTCATTAGTTCTACAATTCTATGAATTTGATCATGGAAATAAAACCATGTCAAAGAAAACAATTTATAAAAAATGTCAGCCAGAATTTATAAACATGTTGTTAGTGTCCGTCAAGCCCAAATATAGGTCAAATAACAATATGGTTTCAAATCTTTGCTCAACAAAATAAATTTTTTTTTTTGACTAAGTTTAGGGTTGTAGATGTAATGACCTATTAGACTAAGTATAATATTGTTCACTTTGGACTCCACACATACACCCTCACGGTTGTTTTGTATTGGGATGTGTGCGGATGTGTACCCATATACACACACCAACTGCAGATGGCCCCATGATACGAAAAGGAAGAGTGTTACTTATATCTAAGATCATGACCTTTGTCACAGGCAGTGTGGGATAACATCAGTGCCTTAACTGGCGATTTTTTCTCCTCATCCACGCCCAATTTGGATTTCTCCCTTTGCCACCCATGACGCTGTTGGGATGCGAACGAGAGTCCCACATATGTTGTGAAGAGGGAAAACTAAGGTCTTATATGAGACCGAGTTACTACACCTAACAGGCTAGTCTTTTGGGCTGGGAGACCAGTTCCAACGGTGTTATCAGAGCTAGATCTCTAAACCACAGTATGTGGGCTTAGGGATCCCCTAATCGAACGGGATGGTTGGTGACGTTCTATCCACTGGAGAACCTCGTTCAAGGGGGGATAGGAATGTTGGGATGCGAATGAGAGTCTCATATTGATTGTGAAGAAGAAAAACTAAGTTCTTAAATGAGACTGGGTCACTCCACCTATCAAATTAATGTTTGGAGATGGAAGCCCAATCCTAACAGATACTTGAAGTCCCCCCACCACCACTAAATGCGGGCCATCGCAGTAAATATCGATCAACACACATTAACTTTTTTTTCAAAAGCTTATACTCAATATTAGTAAGTCTTGACCTCGCTAATTGGGCTTGTCTCCAATGTTAGTTCACTAGAATATGCTTGTATATCATGCAAATTGTCTTTATTAATTATTACATTACAACCAATATTTTGCTTGATACATGTCCTAAGCAAGTTTTTTTAGCAATACTTAGCATTTATAAAATTGACTAATTATCATATGTCATAGGAACGTGATATAAGTATTCTCTTCTTTTTATTTATTTATTTTTCTAAATAAATATGTTTGGTTCTTATGATAAAACTATGGTTAGCACAAACTACTTTATGCATGACTAAGTGTAAAGTGCAACATTATGGTCCTGTAATAAAAATGTTAGACCATGCTGTTTTGAAATATATAAATCTAAGTCGAAGCTAATATATTTAAATAATTCATGCTTTGCTTCCTTTAAGGTTGATCACTTATTTATTATATACAAGTGGATTTAAAGAGCGTTTTTGAGTAAGAGTGGAGAGTGCCCCACCCCTTGATAAATTTAACAAATGCTAATGATATAACTAATTGAAGGTCTAGATCCACACACCACTCTAAAGAACTTATCACCATTTAAAAAGATTTAGACTCGGGGCTTCAGAGAAGGATTATATTAATGTTGGTAACTTTACCACGTCAATTTTATTTTTATTTTTACTTTTTATGATTAAGATGTTCAGACTTCTTAAAGCATATGATTAATTTTTTAAATAATAAAATATGTTAAAAGAAGAACCCTAACACCAGTACCTGCATTCTTGGAAATTTCTTCTGAGGTGTTAGGGTATTAACATCAACTATTTGACTTTTGGAGAAAAACAAAGACACTACCTAATAAAAAATAGTGAAATACTGTAACAGCTCGGTCCATAAAAAAGGCTTGGGGCTCGGCCTAATAAGATATTGTCCGCTTTGAGCCCACACGCGCACACACATGCACATGCGCGAGCCCGCACGGTTTTTAGATTGGATTACGCCCAAGTCCGGGTCGAAAACGCATCTTGCTGGAAGAGGAGGGCAATGCTGCTTATAAACCCCCTCTCAAACTCCTCAACTTCCGATGTGGGACCTTAGTTTTCACCCTCAAGCAAACAAACACACTCCCGCTCCACTCTGTTCACTTAGGCCTAGCCCTTAGTGGACTCAGCCGTCTAGGCCGGATCAGAGTCTTACAAATACTGTAGTAAATGCTTTATCAAAAGAGTGTAAATATCAACTTTAGTAATTAGAAGCCAAAGATTTGAAATTAAAGGAGCTAAGAGAATGACAATTTAGATTGATTTCATTAAAAAATTATTATGGATTATAGGCTGATTAAGAACATACTTTTAATAAAATTAAATAAAAACTAAAAATACAACAGTAGATAAACATGTTCCATGACTTAGGATAATAATTTTGCTGTTATTGTTGACTCACATAATTAGGAAATTGTGGTTCACATTATTTGTCTATTTTTTTCATGTTTCAGTTGTACATCACAATTATAAAAAAAAATTCAATCTTGAGGGCTTATAAAGTAAGGTCTTGAGTTTGATTATATTTAACCCGTCTGGGTCATTCTCCTTTGAGTCACTCTCTATCGACTTAACCAGTATGTGTGGATTGGGCTGTTTATACATACTCGTGAGATTAGTCTCATTGTGAGATGAGAATTGTAATACCTTGTTTCAAAAAAATCCTACATTGCCAGTGGCATTGGAAATTCCCTGGTATATAAATAGTAACCTTCCTCCTTCTAGCATAAGGTCTTTTGAGAGCAACAGTGGGTTGACTCACTAAAGCAAAGCTGTGCAGGTCCGTGTGTAGGCCTAAAGTGGACAATATTCTGCTAGCTGGAAAGGTCATTACAAGAATACCCATGTTAATTTTTTTTTTTTTCAAAACTCAATTTGGTTGAATATGAAACGCAGATGACAAATCACATTTAATGATAGATGTAAGAAGTGCTTGAAATATTAGGCCTACGCTTTGCAACACTTGCAAAGACTGGGCTTAGTAAAAAATGAGCGCTGTAGAATTTTGATAGAAATAGGTTGGGCTTATATTGAGCTCACTGGGCCTACGGTGCTAGTAATACAAGTGGACTTAGGCTGGCTCACATCACTAGAGTGGTTCCACTTTTCCAATCATTTACAGTTCAAACACATCCATTGTGTCTCCAATTTATAAAAATGGGTGGCCATTTATACACTTCACTTTTCTTTTAAGAGATATTTCATTTTAAAATTTTTTATGAAAATTATCATTTTTCTCCTCAATTTTTTTAAAAAAGATATTCATTCACACAAAACTGAAGGGCAAAATGGTAATTTCACATAAAATTTTAAAATGAAGTGTCTCTTAAAAGAAAAGTGGGATGTCTAAATAGCTATCCATAAAAAATTTAAAACACTTCAATCCATTTTAAAACTTCTAATATAGACGATGGGTCGAAAAATTGGGCCTTAGCTGATTTCTAAATTTATCATTCTCATTTTCTTACAAAGAAAATAGAAAAAGGTTGAATTATAATTCTTGTTTTAAATTTCACATATTTTCATGGATTATCAAAACGTTGAAGCCAATAATTTCTATATAAATGCCAAAAAATTGTGAAATGTCCAACATTATTGCGATGAAGGATATGATTGAGTTTAACGCCGCCTTCATACTCAAAGAAGTTATAAAATAAGGAATTTTGTCATATTCAGCTCAAATTCAATATAGATCTAAGAAAAACAGAATTCAAAGAACTCTAACATCTAAGGAGATTTCCAGATCAACTTCGACAGAATAATGCCTCTTGATCACTCATCTCGAATTTATAGGCAAATAGAGTTTCGAAGGATAAACCAAAACCCCAAAATTCTAGCCGGAATAATAGAATGAGGTTGATAACTTTCTTAAGTGAAATTGACGCCATGCAAAATTCACCAAGGAAAATAAGAATTCTAGCAATCTAGAATTGAATTTCTTAATTAATTCTAAGAACTAGAAATTAAATTCATCCAATGCTTGAACAAAGTTAAAACTAGAATTAGAAATTAGAATTAGAACTCAGACTAAAATAACAGTAGAAAACTAAGGAATAACTCAAACTTGCATAAATAAAACTTGAATTGATTTTTGGTGTGTTTGTACATTGGCCCATGACCTCTATTTACACACAATTGAAAGGAAAAAATTACAAAAGATGCCACCCATCTCAATCATCATTATCACTTACTTAATTGAGATTAAATCTACACCACACATTACAACATAATAAAAAAGGAGCTTAGCCGACTTTCCTCCCTGCTTACTCACTCACTCCTTACATGTGAGGAAAGTAAAATTCGTGTGGATCTCTTACCCATTGGATTTGGGTCTTCAATTGGGTCAATTTGACATGGAATTGATTTTTTTTTTTAATAACATGGGTATTCCTGAGGTATTGACCCATTATGGAATTGATTTATTTTGACCGTATTGTGGGTCTCTGCCATCAATAAATCATTTATATTTAATTAAAGCTAAAGGAGCAATTTCATCACCCAATTCATCTTGATGGTCCCTCAATTTGTTACGTTCTTCACCCAATTCATACACGATGTCTTCAATTTCTCCCAAATGAAAGATCTTACATGCTTGGAAAATTACGACCCCATCTTCAATCTTCATTTTAATTTTGGGGATTATCTTAAAGAAAAATTTCAAAAATAGAGAATTTTTTTTTTAAAAAATCCACACCTACATTAATCTCTACAAACGACAAATGGTTAGATCTAAGTGTAAAGAAGCCTTATCTTTGTTATAATTTAACTTTTCCAAAAACCCTATTTTATGAAATTTTGAAATTATTAGGGAAAAAAAAAACATCATCGAAATTTTCTAAATCTTGATGTCACATCTCTATTAAATTCCCTAACTCTCTAGCATGCTTTCTTCCAAGAGTTTTCAACAAAAACTCCTAAACTAGAGATTATCTTAGAATAAAATTTTTTTAAAAATGAGGCGAACTCACCTCGAGAAATGTGAGTTCTAAGTTCGATTTTTACTTTATCCCAAATGACCACTCCCTGTAAATTTATCCAGTGAACTAAAAAGAGGCTTACACATACACCGAGATTAGTCGTATGCTCTAAGAGATTTGGAGATCTTGGTCATAAAAAAATAAAATAAAATAAAATCTTTTGAGACTTTCACAAGAGGGTTAGCTGCTACAAGTGATAATAAAAATTCCAAAATCCTATTTCTTATAGATACAATTAGTGAACACAATTATTATGAATCTTCATCTATCTATCTATCTATGAATATTTATTATAATAACTAGGTTGCACTTCACTTGCAGTTGAGTAATGGTTAAACCAAATAGAAGAAATGTTACAACCAGTTGCACCATGAGCCATCTATGTCAATTTCTTTGCGTGTGGTAGACGCACAGTGTATGGTGAATTGGTAATGGTCTCCTTCTTTTCAGCTTTTGAAGTCATCAAAGTTAGTGGGGTGTGAGTGTAGATTCCCTAACGATAGCTTCCTCCAAAGGTGGGAGACCAAAATTCTGTAGTGTTGTCTTTGGCTACATGCAAAGTTGTGGAAATTGGAACTAAGCACAGTCCTCTACTTCTCAAACCTTTCTTCTCTTCTCTCTCTATATCCATGCTTGTGCCAGACAATTCATGGCTCTGAAAAACAAAAGGCAGATGTGGGTGTCTCTCACATGCTCATTTATAGACATACAGAACATCAACATATATTTTTCATTTAATGTGTCTAAGCAGATTGATTTAATGAGTGCAAGATAGATTCAGTAAAAATAATTTGTAAAATTTTATATAAATATCAACTTAAAAAAAGATAAAATAAATAGGTTTGTAATGAAGATGATGGCAATAGAAAAGTTTGATTATTATGTTAAGACTGAGTGTATCCAATCCAAAAAAGTAGTTCATTAAGTAAAGTGACTAAAGTTTTTTATAAATTCTTAAATCTCCCCATTCATAAACAATGTTGGACTCGTTCCTTGTCCCAACAATCCCACCCCCCCTCGAACGAGGCTTTCTAGTGGATAAAATGTCTCCGACCATCATGTCTGACTAAGGGATCCCTTGAGTCTATATGCGTTAGCTTGGAGCTATGACTCTGATACCACTTATTAGGACCGAGCATTCAGCGAAAAAGGCAAGTCCTAAATTTTCCCCTTCATGATAAATGTAGGACTTGTTCGCTGCCCAACATATTTGATCCAAACAATTCATTTGGTGGGCTTTATTATAAGGGTCCAGTTACAAATCAACCATCCTTCTTCTTCTCCGATGCCAAATTCTCTTAGTGTCCTTCCCTTCCTCTATTTTGTCAGACACCTACAATTTCCCTGCACATTTTCTTCTCCAACTATTAAAGGACATCCTTCTCTTGATTGACTTTTCACAATTGTATATTCCATCATTTGTCAGCTTCTTTAATCACGAGATTGTAAATTGATTATTGATTGATTCTCTCTTTTTAAGAGACATATAATTTCTATATATTTGGATTTAAATGAGAGAGGCACAAAACCATTTTGCTCAATTCTAAACCAACAAATCAACGATCCTTCTTCCTCTCCAACAAATCAACGATTATAATACAAAACTATGAAAACCATCAAGTCATCTACGTTGATCTTGATGAAGACTGTGCTTGCTAATTTCTCAGCTACCTCATTCATGACTACTTCCATTGACTAGCATTACCCAAATTACTTTACTGGAATCCATTGATTCGTGTCATGAAATTTGACATGGCACTCTCTCTCTCTTTCCCCTTCAATCTTTCTACCTTCTTTCCTCTCACACCTCTTTTATCACTTATTATATCATCTCCTTCCAGTAACAGCAGAAAGGAAAAATTGAAGCAAAAGAGAGTAGAGAAAAAAGCAGTTGCAACAATAGTGGCAACAATTCTTTTTTTCTTTTAACTCCAAGGGGTTGGCTCAGTAGTATGGACACACAGGATTGAGGTCTTAGATTCAAATCCTGTCAGTCCTAATGAAGGACCACTTCCTTTGGAGGGTTATTTCCTATTGAAGAATTAGTTTGGTGAGACGTCTGAACACCTTTGGATGTAAAAAAACAACTTTTTTTTTCTTGAGTTAATTTGTGAGTGAGAGAGAGAGGATATAAGATGGGGAGTGGATGATGATGGATAAGAGTACCTGTTAAAGATTGTGATGAGATGATTCTATAATGGATGAAAAGGGCATTTCAAGTTCTGAAAAAGAGCTGAGATGGCAAATGGGTATAGTGGCAAAATGAAGTACAGGAAAGGATCTCATGATGTTAGATTTGGAATGGATAGGCTACGGTTAACAACAAATCTTTCGTTTGATCTAAAATTTTTGGTTAATTTGACCCGAATTTCATTTTATTAAAACCTATCAAAACCTGATTTTTTATAAAAAAGTAAAGAAATGATATGAATATATTATTTTTAATAAAAAATGAAAGAGAATTTTCCTTTCATGTGGAATTATTAGACTATGAAAAATAGAGGCAATGAGCAATTTTTTTTAACTTGAGTGTAGTACATGACCTAAAATCAATAGTTAAATGGTAGTTTCAATTTAAGTCATGCTAGATTCGGGTTTGAGATTCCTCTATTGAATCAGAGAAGGATTCATTTAGACTTAGATTGAGTCGAATCAATTTAAAGATCTTTTAAGATATGCATGATCTATTCTAAAAAAAAATTAAATTAGATGGAATTTAAAAATTTAATAAAAATTGTCATCCCTATTTATATAAACTTTACTTTTTCTCTTTACTACTCTATATAAGAAATTCTCCTTTTAGGCATATGCAAAAGTACAACATATTGCAAGCCTCTCTACTCAGAGAAGTAATTCTACGGAGAGTGGCTCTTCAGGGTAGAGTGAAAATCAAACTCAGGAGTTTTACTTCTTAGATGGGTTTCTGACCATCACTCTAGCATGTTTGAACTACTTCAAATAAATGTCTCTTAAGACACAAATTAAAGAGTGTTTTTATTTTTAATTTTAATGATCAATAGATTATATAAAATTGAAAATATTTCTTCTTCAAAATTGTAGCTAGGAAATTGGAGAGTGAGAATATGAATGAATTTTGCCAATAATGAAATAAACAAGAAAATGGTCCACATGGGTGTAGCTCAACTGGTTAACCTCCCGTCTCAAGAAGTAGAAGGTGCCAAGTTCGAGCCCTCATGGCCTAACCTGGTGTACCCTAAGGGTAGTGGGTATCGCCCGTGGGGGTTTTACGCTGGGTTTCCCGCTGTTTCCCACAAGTAAATTTAAAAAAAAAAAAACAAGAAAATGGTCAGGATTTCAGCAAGAATGAAATATAATAGTGTCAAATACTAACCAGCATCATATATGGAGTGGTCAGTACCTGAAACACACAGAAAATACTTTATATCACCATCCACAATATAATTATGAACGCAATTATTTTCTCCATGTAGAAGTAGCAAATTAGCAAGAGAAATTTCTTTCTTTTTATTAAAATTTCTGAACTTACAGTGACTTGGTCATGGAGGAACTTGATGTAATCAATTGCGTCGAGTAAAACTGAGGCAGTATCTGTCTGAAACAAATGAGGACTGAATTAGGGTTTTGATTATGTATATAAAATGCATAAATGGGTAATTTTATGTGGGGTGTTTATACGATGGAGATGATTTTTTTTAACTAATATGTTCAGGTCTCTTAGAGCTCTCGACTTATCTTGGAGACATAAGCAAGTCTCTCTACCAATACATTGGATAAATCTCTAGAGAGTGACTCTTTTGGATAGAATGGAAATCGAACTTAAGACTCTTCCGCTTTCTGAGGTGAGTTCCTGACCATCACTCTAACCCATTTAGGTTATACAGTAGAGATGATTTAGTTGGACTTATTAGAATTCATCATAATTGATTCAATTCAGTCATTTTTAATTTATATTTTTATACACCTTAAATCTTTTCATCTACTTTAACTATGTAATTTTAAAATCATTATTTGATTAAATCTATGGGTATAGTTCAACTGGTTAACCTCCCGCCTCAAAAAGCGGGAGGTGCTAAGTTCGAACTCTCATGGTCTAACCTGGTGTACCTTAAAGACAGTGGGTATCACCGTGGAGATTTTACGCTTAGTTTCCCACACGTAAATTAAAAAAAGAATAATTTAAATGACTTTTAAGTATTATATTCAAATATTAGCCCATTACAAAAAGTTTTTATTTTCATATTCTCAAATGAATTCCACACACCATTGGTCCAAGTAATTTATATTCATTGCTATGAACAAAGTTTCAAGAATTAACCTTTCCAAATGGCGAGACAAGTTGTTGTAGTGCAGTGATTCTGTCGCCGAGTTTCTCTTTCCTTACCTGAAAATCATATGAGATGTTAACAAATCAAATGAAAACTTCACTTCCATTAATAACATCTCTTCTTGAACCAAAGATATATCATTTTCTCATTGTTTCATTTAATATTCACTTTAAATAAGAGTTAAATATAAGAACAACAATATTTTTTATAATAAAGGACATTAAGCTTGTCTTTTCGTACACTTTTTTTTGGATAACGAGGGTATGTATGAGGTATTGACCCAACAAGACTAATCTCCCTAATCTTCCTGGGCCCGTACTGCCATTGCCCACACAGCCGGCTCGAATAAGTCAGATAGTAGCACCAAGTTTTGATCCTGAGATATGAGGGAGCAAACCCCACGCCAAGGACCACTTCAGCTACACACTTGTTATTATTTAAGTATTTTTTATTATTAAAAACACTCGTCTTCTTATCACTACTCCTAAAAAAGGAACTGAAATTATACAATTATGCAGGTAACTTTAGTGAATCTATACCTTGAAGGTTGTAAATGGAGCATGAGTATCTGACCGATGCCGTTTGGGTGCACTTTCTTCATTGATTTTCTTCGTGTCCATGCAAGAACCCTAATCTCACAGAATTTAAACTAATCAGAATTCTTAATATATATGTATTTATTTATTGAACAGTCGATCCAGTTTGGGCTGTAGGGAAAACTATTTTCTACAACCTGATAAAAAAATAACTTGGGATTGCATTGTTGGAAAGTCCTGTTCATCCAATGTTTAAACAGTTTACAGTGAACATGGATGCTTGCAGAGAACGTATTTCCTTCTTTACATCATCGATTTGGGGATTAAAAGATTAATAATTTGTAATTTATCATATTTTAACAGCTCCATGATTGTTCATGATAGAGTACATCAAGAATTTCTTTATTTGAAGTTGATTTATGACTCTATCATAAATTACAAACTCTTTCATTCCACTATTTATGATTTCTTTTATCCTTTGTCTTCATTACTAATAGGGCTGGCGCTGGATATAGCAGGGTCCCTCAGACAGAAAGAGTCTCCAAACACTTAAACTCTTTAATATACCAGTCACAAAGAGTCTCTGAAATCTCATGTCTAGGGCTCCTTAGATTTTAGAGGATCTCAGAACCGACCCTGATTACTAATCTTCCTCCTTCTATCTGTAATTTATAAGAATCGTGAGGCCATATGTACATATAGATAGTGAATTTAAATAAGGTAAAAAGTACATAGGACAACTCACTTGAGCTTCCATAAAGGTGATTCACCTGAGTGAAAGTGAAAGCTGTTAATTTTTTCTTTTTTAAAATGGGTATTCTCACTCTATATTAAAGGTAAAACTAATTGTATAAGTATATGCAAACATTCTAATCCACATATACTAGTAAGTCGATGATGAATAACTTTATACAGAGTGGTCCTAAAAAATTTGAGAGTAAATCGAAGTCAAGGTCTTTTTTTGTGAGGAGAACTTCTTGACGCCAACTCTTCCGACTTAAAAACTTAACGATCAACGCAAAAACAGCCATTGAGGGGGATTTGGAATTGCATGAAACATGAGAAAACTCATGTCTGTTGGCCTCACTTTGCTCATCTGAATCATATATATATATATATATATATATATATATATATATATATATATATATATATATATATATATATATATATATATATATATATATATAATCTGATTTCAAAAGAGTTTGATTCTCTTACAGAAATGAGAAAATCAACACCGCCTCCCGGAAATGACGCCTTTTTGCTTTCGAGTTTTGACCACCCACGACACTAAAGATAATATCATCTGGTCTATCAATGTTGGTTTTTTCAAGTTAAATTTAGTGCCTTATTTTGGTGATTACTTTTCTTTTACATGATATTTTAAATATTAAACTCGATCCCTATCGAGTCACATTAAACCAGGCGATAACAGATATCTCAGCCGATATTTTTCTCTCACCTTTTTTTTTTTCAAAATATCAGACAGTTTTTCTTTATTTTTTCTAAATAAAAAAATAGAAAATTGAAAATGTGCAGTTTTTTTAAAAAAAATGGAAATAAAAAATGTAAATATAGGCCGATATTGCCTTGATATGGGCAAATATCGGCCTGGGCCATGGCTGATATTAATTTTTTTTTAAAATTAAAAAACGATATCTATCAATATCGGTCATATCGGCCGATATTATTACTATACAACCGATATATATCATATCAGCCAATATAATACGTATCGACCGATATTTTTAACCACCTGTTAAACACTCTTTTTTAATCAATTGAAGTATATTGATACACTTATATTGTCTTAAAAGTTTGTCCTCATTACTTAATGTAGAAAAGAGGAGAGGACACCTGCTACACTAGTGCACGTCGTTTTATACCAAACACTGAGGTTAAGAGTCCATAAAAAGAGCACTGATGGATGTCTTGAAAAAGTCATTTTAATTGAATCAATTAAACTATATTTTTTAAGCTATGTAGAATTTAATTAATTTCAATTATTTTTTAATATTTAAATTTTAGGACCTTTAAAAAATGGCTTTATGTATTTAATTAAAATAATTTTTGATGAATTACATATTTATGAAAAGACTTTTCCAACAGATTTATTATCACTTTATTTGATAAACTCTATACTTAAATTCTTAGACATAATATGCCACACACTAGTCTGCAGATAATCACTTTAGGAATCATAATAGGCAAAACACTAAACTTTATTTAGATGCAAATGAAATAATTAACTTTCAATGCGATTAAACTCCGATGACTTATACAATGCGTGTGGATTGAAAGGTTTATACGTGTTTTTGAAATTAGTCTTTGTTTTAATAAATTTCACCATGTGTGGTGTTCGTGTGCCACAAACTTTGTGGCCCACCCAATGGACTATCAGGATGCACCGATCATAATCCAACAGTGGCGATGTGTCCCAACGAAAGAAACACAAAATCATACTACATAGTGGTGCATTGTACCTTGATGGCTTCATTGCAAGTACTGGGTCTCTCTTGGCCTTTCTGTGAGAAAGATAAGCCGGAGCTTTCCCAAACGTCCGGTGATTCCTTCCACAAAGGAGCATGGCTGCCGATCATCAATAGCTGGTTGCTGTGGCCCATCATTGAAGGCTTGTTGAATTGTGGCAAGTATGTTTCTTCTCCATGGGCAGACGGAAACAATGGCGGCATGTCCGGCAGCCTCTGACTCACTACCAGAGAATCACTCGATTGTGAATCCAAACTGAAACACTGGTGTTCTTGTTTTAACATGTTGATGCCGGTGGCCGGAAACCGATTTTCATAATGAGGTCTGCTTCTCATATTACTATAATACAAAAAAAAAATATCATCATCCAAATAAACAAAAATGACTACAAGACAAACTTTAAAAATTACAAGCGAAAAAAGGGTCAAAGAAATGAAAATTAAGATGATAAATACGTTATCATTTATATTATAAATTTGCATGTAAAAGTAGAAAAGATATACCATTAAAAATATGAAGAAAAAAGATAAAAAGTAAATCACATACAGATAAGATTTTGATATCTAAGATGAAATGGTGTGATTCATGTTGGGTTTGGCTCGAAAGGTCTTGAGTATGGCAAAGTGTGTTTATAAAAAGTAAATCACATACAGATAAGATTTTGATATCTAAGATGAAATGGTGTGATTCATGTTGGGTTTGGTTCGAAAGGTCTTGAGTATGGCAAAGTGTGTTTTTATAAGGCCCAACAGATTAAGCTTGAATTTATTTTACGGTTTATTTCTCTCTAGAGTTTTAAATTTGGGGCTTTGATGAGAGAGGAGAGAAAAAAGAAGAGAGGACGTAAAATTAGAGGGTTTGGAAAATTCTTTTTAACAAGTTGTCCATATTATTTCTTTATAATTGAATCGAGCAAATAACGCTGTGTAGATGTAGCCTTTGGATGAACTACGTAGAGATCTATATGTTGTGGGTGTTTGATTTGTGTATTGTATGGGATTGATTTCTCAACAATCAAAAATACATCCTTGGAATCTTTAACGTGATTATATTAGAAATAAAATATAGTACAGGGAAATTACAATTTAACTGTTCTTTATATAATTTTATTAACCTGCAGCTAAAATTCATAAATATGTGAGTGCGAAGAAAATGAATGGATGAAAAGAAAAGAAAAAGCTGCACTTACATGACATCTTGTCCCCAGATAGACGATGGAACACCAAATTCTGCAAACTGAACTTGATTATCAATCGATTTGGTCTCGGAAAACACTACTGAATGGTCGGAGACAGGCTCTGCAACGGTGGAGATTTCTTTGAGAGATACAGATACAGGATTATCGGACGGCCATCCGATCCACTGCAACATCTCCGACGTCCATTCGCCTCTATAAACGCTGCCTGTCATCTCCTCTCCCATCCTCTTTATGTTCTTGACTTTCCTTTTCTTCTCTAAATCAATCCTGAACCGTTAAAAGGCCATGGATCACACTGATGACACAAGTTTCTGCTCTGTTTTCTTCTAATCTTTACGACGGCGGAAGAAAAAAGTGAATTTAAAACTTTTATAACCTTTTCTTTGTAGAGAATAGAAGTACAAAACAAAGTAGAAAGATCGAATCGAGAGCCAAACAAGGAGAGAATTCAGGAAAGATCTCTATATTCCAAACAGATGACAGCTCCACCCCATAAAAAAAAAAAGAGATTTAAATCCTCTGTAACTCCTTGTAAGATGGAAATTTTAGCTATTTTCCGAAAGACCCATGTCTGAATTATTTCAAAGATGGAAGGGAAACGTCAAGTGGAAACCGAAATCCACGCCTTTGAATTATATGAATTGGGGCCCGGTTTTTTTTATAAAAAATTCATTTTATTCTTTTTTTTTCCTTTACTTTGTTATTGAAGCTTTTGATCCGTCATTGTCTTCTTTTGCTTTTGGAGAAAGCAGAAGCTTAATTTACACTCTGCAATGATCTCAGGCTTTGCTTTTATGGACTTTAGAGAGAGATTCGAAAACGAAAAGAGAAGACAGAGGAAGAAAGTCGTATAAATACCTGAGAATTTTCGCATCTTTCTACCATCATTACCACGCTCCTTCGAATCTCTCTTTTTCTTCTCCTTCGCTATCAGAATTTAAATAAAAAATAAAATAAATAAAAATTCAAAAAAAGAGAAAAGAGAAAAGAAAAAACCTTCTCTCCTCTGCTCCTCTTCACTCAGACTGTATGCAAGGACTGAGGCACCCGACTCTATTCATTTGTTGTTTCTGGTTATCACTATTCCTCAACTCGAAACTTGACTCAGAAATTCTGAGTTTTTAAAAAGTATAGAAATCTGAGTCATTTTGGAGTTTTTAAACAATGGATTAAACTCAATGGAAGCAAACTTTTAGTGAATTTTTAATGAAGAAGAGAAATTAATTTAAATTGAAAGTTATGTAAGGCTTGTGTAGTGATTAAATAGAAAGTAAAATTTAATAATTTTTTGGGGAGCTCATAAAGACACCTGATTTTTCTTTCCATACACCATTTTTCAATTTTTTGGGTAAAATGATCATTTTGCCCTTCCATTTCATCTTCCACTGAACGCACGGTCGAAGGAATGGAAGGAACGGTTCCTTTGGACGAAGGATCGGCCAAATAAGGAAAAAAACTGGTGGGCCCCACCGTTGACCGAAACCGAAGGTCTTCCTTAGCCATAGATAAGTGGGCCAGGAGCGATCGTGGTGGTGTCGATCCTAGGGTCAAAAGTGCAAGATCCACTTGGATCTAATAAAAAAACCCACAAAATTGATTTTCAGACTCCTCAAGCAGCGGCCGAAGAAACTTGCCAGATGAGGATCCCATCATACCCTGATCAGAAATCTGATGGTACAGATGGATAGACCATCAAAAAAAAGGAATGGGTATAGTGGGTCCCGTCGGCAGAAACTTTCTCCATTAACTGATCTAAGGCTGAGAAGAAGATCTCAAATCTCTGATCTGGGAATGGTGGGACCCTCATCTGGCCAGTTTCTCCAGCTGCTACTTGAAGCGTTCGAAAATCAATTTTGTGGATTTTTTTGTTAGATCCAAGTGGATCCTGCACTTCTAACCTTAAGATTAACACTACCACGATCTCCCCTAACCCACCTATCTACGGCTAAGGAAGACCTTGGTTTTCGATCAATGGTGGGGCCCACCGGTTTTTTTCCTTATTCGACCGATCTTTCGTTTGAAGGAACCATTCCTTCCGTTCTTTCGACAGTGCGTTCGGTGGAAGATGGAGTGGAAGGGCAAAAGGGTTATTTCACCCAAAAATTAGAAAAAGGATGGGTAGGAAAAGAAAAACCAGGTGTCTGTATAGCTCCCCTTTCATGTAATTTAAAATTTTATATAATTTCGATTCCACTGCATGGCCTGTTAAATCAAACTATACTGCAACAAGACCTTTACTAAAGATTAAAGAAGAGCCTGAAAAGCAAAATGGAGGGTGGCTATTGAAATTTGTAAGTAGAATAAGCCTATGGGTACAAGTAATAGGTGAGACTCAATTAAAAGCTAAGCTTGTTTATAATAAGATAATTAAATGAAAATGAATAATTGGACTATGAAGAGATAATATTAAGATAAAAATAATAAATGGTGAAAATTTGCATTTATATAAAAACACGTAAAATAATTTAAATATTCGAAATTTAGACCCGACTCAAAATCTAACTTAGTTGAATAATTTAGATGAATTTTTTAATTTAATTCAAAATTTTAATAAAATTTATTGACTTACTCAGCTTGCAACACTATTTTGAAGTCAATTTAAATTGATTTTTGTATGCTTTCTTCTTTGAATTTATTGTGCATACTCTAATAAGTGTAGATATGACTAAAACTGAGCATGTTAAAGGATCTCTAAATGTTATCTTATGAAATGTTAATGAAACTTCTCAATTTGTCATCTATTACTTATAAACCCTTTCTAAATGAAGAAAATAATAGATAAATTGTGAGGAAGTGAATAAAAATCAAAACAGCCGTACAAAAATAGAGAGGAAATGATGAAGTAAGGTCCCATCGAGGACTAGTCGAGTGCGACGTCTAGACACCTTCTAACCTCAAAAAATAAAATAAAATAATACACAAGCCCTTAAGGGTCCCCTTAAATAAAGAGAAGATAACAATGGTTAGGTTTACAACATAAGCCCATATTTTAAACTTTAAATGCTTTTAATATTAAAAATATTAATTATTAATTTATAAAATATAAATGTAAGGTGCATTACAAGTCAACATAATATTATTAATACATGCTGTGAAGTTTCAAGTCCATAATAACATAGACTTGGACAAAAGAAATTTAAAGACCCGACTCTAGTCTATACCCCTATACAGATGGGTCCAAGGCCCCTATCTTTTAAGTCCGGGTCTTTTGGTAATCAAAAGCCCATTGACATCTAGTGTGGAGAACTTTTTTGATAGAAATTAATTAATGAAATTTTAATTGAATCCTATATTTAAATTCTTTCACCTTCTAATTTTAATTGTTATTTCATAAATCAATTTTTCTTAATTTAAAATTAATGTATAATTCACATCGTTGAAGTCAGCTTAAGTCATATAATAACTAAAACTGAAATATTTAAAATTATGTTCTAAATAATCTATTAAATTAGTTTTTAATATACTCTTTAAACAAAGTGATATTAGCTTATGTCTAGTTGAATTTTTGGCACACCTGAGGTTGTCACAAAGGAATTTGGTACCATCATAAAAGTAGGCAAGCAGCTTTTGTATGAAATTCATCTAAAAAGCTATCAAACTATTTTTTTAAAAGTTACTTTTAGACATGTGACAAAGTAACTCTCTTTAATTGGAAAATAAATATCTGCGGATATTTGTTGATATCGTCCGATATATATTGTTGATATTTGTCGATATCGTCCGATATATATCGTCGATATCGGTATTTTAATTAAAAAAATAAGAGAGAAATTTCTCGACCGATATACTCTTTACACTTTTTTAATCATTCATATTATATGTCTATTTTAATAAAGGACTCATTTTAATCTATTTTAATGTTGATTTTTGAAAAATAGGACATCTCTCAAAAAGATGACGTAGCATTAATTAGTGGGACAAAATAATAACTCAATGTCAGGTTTGATCGGTAGAGAAGAACTTTAGAGTCAAACAGTTTGAAAATTAGTAGAACTAAAAAAAATATATATGGAATATTACTTTAGCAAATTAGACGCTATGAAGGGTAATACCATAAAAATATGAAATGTCTTAGTTGTACATTACGAGAAGTTTAGATATTTAGATTCTATGATAGATTCTCAAGAGGGTTTTGACTTAGATATAACGAAAATGATAGGAGCTGGGTAGGCAAAATGTAGATACGCTAGTGATGTCTTACATGATGAAATCATGAAAGAGTCCCCCTGCATCTAAAAAGACGATTTTACAAAAATACATAATATCAGCCGATATATTGGTGGGACCTAGCACCGATAATTGATTATTTATTTATTTTTATAAAAAATCTAGCCTATATTCAAGATATAGGCCGATATTTTAGGCTGAATATCTCGTAAATATCGCCGATATTTCCCTAGATAGAGAAATACCCTTCAAAAAATCGATATATATATATATATATATATATATATATATATATATATATATATATATATATATATATATATATATATATATTTTGGTCGATACGATATGTATCGGCTAGGGGTGAAACTCGGGTATGAGTTTTGACTCAACCCACATGACCCAACCTAAGAAATCATGCGGGTCGGGTCATGCGAGTCGAGTTAGCGGGCCTGGTCAGGTTGAGAAGACAAAAACTTGCATAGAATTCGAGTCAAGTCGGGTTGAGGAATTTTCAAGTTAACCCGACCAGACCCAACTCAACCTGGCTAAAATAGGTTCAGAATGCGGGTCGAGTCAGAATTCGAGTTGAGTCGGGTTAGAATTCGGATTAGGTCGGGTCAAGAATTTCGAGTCAATAGCTCGAGTTGAGTCTCATAAATATTGACTCGGGTCCAATTAGGTTTTAAGAAACATGACCTGACCCGATTTGATCCGATCTGATTTCAGCCCTAGTATCGACCGATATTATCACGTTTGCGTTATGCAGAATCAATTGACTTTGTAATTTGCCTTTGCTTTAATCAGTATATGCCAGAAACGTCCATTTGGTGCCTTTTTACTTGTGGAGAAATCCCAACCATTCATCTGGATATGATAATACAAGAAGAGGGTCTCCTTCAAGAATCACTTATCTGTGAAAATTTGGCCCTAGCCTATTTAGAATCTTACAGCAGGCAAGGTGAATTGTACGGTGGAGATTGAACCACGCCAATACTTCAATCTAAAGTAGTACAGATAATTTTCTTTTTTCCGAATTGGAACCCAATTCAGGAATTCTTTCTAAAAAATAATAAAGACTAGAAAAGAAAAAGGAAATTAGGAATGTACAAAGAAGAGTGGAATACTGAGATGAATGGAACCTGATGCCACAGGGATTTGATCCATGAAAAGAGATGACCAAACTCATCTACTCTTTATTATTCTATCTGACTTGAGAAAATTCCAAAAAAAATAGTACAGTACTCTAGCAGACTATTGAAATAGTTGCTTATTAGTTCTTGAAAAAGGGGCTTCTTTAACATTGTTATAGTTTTTATTTAATTGTAATGTAAAATAAATATTTAAAAATAGAATTGATCAATTTGATATATATATATATATATTGAGGTTGGAGTAATAGTTAGAATTCACTTTAGAAAACGAGAGTTTTGAGTTCGATTTCTACTCTATCAAGAGGGTCACTCTCCGAGAGTTATCCAGTGTGGATAGGGAGACTTGCATATGTACCGAAGAGCTGTAAGAAACCTGAACACCTTCATTATAAAAAAGTATTGATTGATACTGTCAATACTTTATTTTTATTTATTTTTAAATTTAATAGATCAACAACATTCTGATTGACTAATATGGCTAAGTTTGAAACTCTAACGACTCATGACCTGGTGATCTTTAAACCTACATTTTATATTAGTTTTTAAGTTTTTTATATTTGGCTAATTTTGTAAGGTCTTCTAAGTGTTATTTTTGTGTTTTAAGTTCCAACCTCTAACATTTTGGTGCAAGGGTTCAAAATTCGGATGACTGATATTTTTCTCTCTCCTCTTTTTTTTAACAATAACCGTCGATATCAGCCGATATAATACAGCCAAGATATCGACGTATCGGCTGATATTTGGACCCTTGTTTTGGTGAGTATCAAAATCTTAAAAAATAAGAATTTTTTTTTTTCTGTTATTATCAACTTACATCCTCAACATTTGGCTCCTCTTGAATCTATATTAAGCATGTAGCTTATTTGTTGATCATGGAATATGATCATTATATTAGATTAATTTGAACCCAAATCTATATCTCAAGAAAAAAGGCATGTTAAACTTGGATTTATATATTGATAAAAAAACTCAAGCAAATCTAAAATTTGGATCCAAACTCACTCATTTTGGATTTGATGTTTCAAACTCTTAAATTTTCAGATATCAATTTACATCTATAACCACACACTTACATGTTCAAATCATATGGTTCACCAGTTGACCCATAATTTTTTTTTTTCAAATCAATTATAGTGCCAACTCTAACTATATGGATAAATAATTTCGATGACAATAATGATGTGTTATAAAGTGAATTTTAAAATGATTAGACCAAAAATAGAATAGGCAAGGGACTTGCCCCTTTTCTTCATAATTTCATTATCATCAAAGTTTTTGTCTCAACTAATCTACATCAACATTTTCTGTTATATATATATATATATATATATATATATTAATTTACATGTGGGATACCCACTGTCCTTATGGCACACCAGATGAAATCATAGGGGCTCGAACTTAACGTCTCCCGCTCTATATTTTTCACTTAAGCCCGTTTACATCTCTATTGCCCCCACATTCTACCATGCACTACCTAATGACCTCAATCCATGTCTACAATAGTCTCCTTTTTTTTTCCTTTTTTTAGTATCTTCTACTTGTAATTGTTTGAATCTTTTATATTTGGGCAATTTGTTCCTCTAAAAATGTGCTCATACTATTTTAAATGACATTCTATCGTATTTTCTTTTATCGACACAACCTATGCACTTGTAATTCTATCTTTTATTATTGAACGAGAGGTACAGTTTAACAATAAACATATGTCACCATTACCTTAGGTACCTATCTTTTTGACCCTCTACCTATTAAAAATAATTTGCTAAACTCAAGTATAAGTGCCAAACCAAAGTTGATATAATAGATGATTTCCCAACATTCAACTCTACCGTATCGGCCGATACGAATCATATCTACCGATATGCCGATTTCTCGATCGTATCATTTCGGCCGATATCACAATATCGGCTGATATCAGTCATTTTTTTTAAAAAAAAAAAAAAAAAAGAGAAGAGAGAAAAATATCGGCCGATAACGATATATCAGCCGATATCGAATTTTAAATCCCATTAAAGGACTAACTCTTAGAAGGAAAAAATTTGACCTGGGCAACATCCACATTTGGAGCCCCATGTGGGCCGGGCTCCCTAGGCCTCAAAAGTATTCTTTTATTTTCCTCATACTCATACAGTCATACTCGTCTATTTCTTATGAATTAGATCCTTACGCAATTTAAATTTATTTTGAGTTGAAGTTGCTGTTGAATTAAAAGTCCATAAAATGACCTTATTTTGATATTAATCTTTAGACCTTGAAAATTATTTTGATATTAATCTTGTTTGTTGATTAATCAGGAAAATCAACTTCAGATAACAAATTATACTTGAACTTTTGTTTCAATTCATTTGACAAGTGTCATGAAATTCAGTGTCGAGTTGAGTTGTAAAAATACAAAAGTTTTAAATTGTGTTCAAACATTTATTTCTTTTGAAAAATGAATGAAACATTATTTAGTTGAACAAGAAAATATTTCCCCTTTTTGTTAATTTATTTTTTATAAAAAATAATTCTTTTGAAAAAGAGAAAAATGTCTTACTTATGTTTCATTCTATTTTTCAAAAGGAGTCTCATTTTCTATATATTTCATTTTTCATCAGATAGAAAATGCCAAATAGACTCTGAGAAAGATACTTAAGGTTCAACAATGATTTAATTTAAACAGTAAAAATATTATAGAAATATAATCTAAAATTCTAAATGAACAGAAATTTCAAATATAAATATTTTATGCCAATATCTATTTTTCAACAATCAACACCAAAATTTAATGGATTAGATAAAATATAGTAGATGAAAAATTTAATGGGATCTTTATATGTTCGAGAGTTTTTTCCTTTTTTTTTTTTTTTTCATGTTTGATAATGTTGGTCTTGTTTTTTTATTTTTGTCAATCCCAATCTTTCCTTGTTAACATATATAGAATAGGGTTCCAATTTCATCCGGATTATCCTCTGGATTGATTGGATTCACGGACATTGATTTTTATAACCTTCTTCATTTCTATAATTTCCTCTATTTTGTCTTTTGTTTCTCACATGATATCAGAGTGAGGTTATGATCCTGAGACATGTGGATTTTGGGCCCACAGCCTGATCCCACTCCATATCGCCGATTAGTGGACCGTCTTATCTACCTTACCGTTACGCGACCAGATATTAATTATTCGGTTCATGTTTGAAGTCAATTCATACACTCTCCTCGCAGTGTTCATTTGGATGTCACACATTGTGCGGTACGGTACTTGAAGGGTTCTGTCGACAACGGGATTCTTCTCTCTTTTTCTAGGTCTTCACCTAAGCGGCTATTGTGATTCTGATTGGATTAGTTGCCCTATCACTCACCAGTCCACCATTGGGAAGTATATTTTTCTTGGTTCAAGTCTCATTTCTTGAAAGACCAAGAAACATGCTATAATTTCTCATTCCTCCGTTTAGGTTGAATACCGTGACATGGCTACATTGACATGCAAACTAGAATGGTTGAAACAATTGCTCGGCGATTTTGGTATTCCTCATCCTTCGGCCATCACAATGTTCTGTGACAATCAAATTACGTGATATATTGCCAACAATCCCATTTTTCATGAACGTACCAAACATATCAAGCTTATTGCCATTTTGTTCGGAGAAAAATCCAGTCCAAGTTCATTGTTCCTCAGTACATTCCTTTTACTGCTCAACTTGCGGAGATCTTCACCAAACCATTGAGAAAGGATTTATTTCATGGTTTGATTGGCAAGCTGGGTGTTATTTCCATCCACGCTCTAGCTTGAGGGGGAGTATTAACGTATATGAAATATGGTTCCAATTTCATCCGGATTATCCTCTGAATTGATTGGATTCCCTGACATTGATTTTTATAACCTTCTTCATTTGTAAAATTTTCTTTATTTGTAGATTCCATTCTTTATTCATTTGATTGTATTTTTCTCTTATAAATACAAAGAATTCATGGACTCTTCCTTCAATTGAGGAAGACACACGTTAATACACAGTGTTTTGTTTTCTCACATTCCTAAACGTCTCCAACCTTTGAATCTTCAAGAAAATTCTTTGAAATATCCGAGTAATCTTTGCACTTAAATTTAACACACTCGTTATCAGATGGTTAAAACTGTAAATCTTAAAATTAAGAGTTAGAATGATTAAATTAATTTTAAGTTTTTCATACAAAATATTTAAAATGATTCAATATACATGCATACTAACAAAATATGTAAATATTTAAAGGGTGGAGTCCATCGTCTGAGATGACATATAAAATGAAAGGGCAACGGAACTCAAAGGGTTGGAACGATGGTCAAGTAAGATTAGTCGAAAACTCTAAAAAGTATGGTCATAACTAACGCTTAAACAAATAAAGTAAACTCTCCACCTTCCCACTATAGTGCTCTTGATTTATGGACATCTTTATGTTTGAAAAATCATTCTTTCTTCAATGATGAAAAACCCTTTTATTTACAAACACTTTTCTAACTAAAGATTAGGGATTAAATTAATCTAAAGGACAGCTCCTAGTTTTGCTGTTCTTTGAATCTTAATTATGGTGAAAAAGGGACCATAGAGGTTTGGAAAGAACACACTCTAGACTGGTGTTTCATCGTGGGATCATTGATAATAACTGACAAAATAAATAAATATTTAAGATGAAAATCTTTGTAGAAAGAAACAATAAATAAATAGCAGGCTAAAAAATACTGATATAATTTAAAATGAAAAAAATACAATAATACAAAAGAAATGGATAAGGGAAAAAAGGATAAAAGGGTTTGAAGAAAAAAAATGAGATTTTTTTTTACAAATAAAACCCCGAAAGATAAAACCTAAACCTTAAAAGGAAAGGTGTTTCATTTAATTAAAAAAAAATGAAAAGAAAAAATGAGTTTCAACCCTAGAAGCAAGCATTTTAATGGAGTATACCAAGTGAACCCCATGTGGGTTTTTATTTTTTTTTTTACTCCGAAGTTTAATTCGTAAAAGATTGAGCATTTCTTCCTTTCTTTCTTTGTTTTTTTTTCTTATTACAGCAACATGCCAAGTGAATCTGTATGAATAAATAGACACAAACCAACCCAAATAGGCCTCGTAAAACTTGAAAATTTTCAAAATCAAATGGATTAATGACTGATTTCAAAAATCCAATTAGAGCTATATTCACTAATTTTCATTGCCATGGCTGATATTAGAACTTAAATTTTAAATCAAACAATGAACCAAAGACTTTAAGCTTGAGTGTGTTAGAAACTAAATATCTCCATTACTTCAATAAAATAACAAATATGGGTTTACATTACTAAGGTCTCCTAAGAGTTTGAAAATCCCAACTCTATCATTATTCTCCACTTGTCCGGTAATACTTTTACTTAGCTTCTTAATAAGACAATTCTCATGATTATTTCATATTTTAGTGTTGATGGATGAAGAAGATTTCAATCTTAGGTGTGATGTCCACGTCGACCCTCTTTTCTACCTTTTGAGGTTGACCTCATCTCACAAATCATGTTTATTGAATCATTAAGTTGTTGAATGGTGAAGCAAATTGAATTAAAAGGGAATGAGTTCCTAATCAAATTTTTTCTTGCCAGCTTTTTATTTGCTATTTTTTTTGTAACAAAGAAATTTAAGATTGGGTGAAACTCCGAATGCATGCAGTCTGTCTAAGCCACGAGCTTCAGGTGATACAGAACTCGAATCTGAGACCTCTGATTCCCAAGCTATAGTGATTGTCAGTTGAGTTACCCAATACAAGATTTCCACTTGCTAATTGATTTGTAAAATTTCTTTATGTTATTTAGATGTATAAAAAGTATCCTTTTAATATTTCCATATCTTTATCATAATTATATTGGAGGAATAATTAGACGAGATTGACTATAGGGTAAGTTATGATAAAGTTGAATTAATTTTACATGTGGGGTTCACTATTAATGAATCAAAACTCTTGGATCTCACTGTCTCCCTGTGATTGTTAACGGGTCTCAATATCATTCATTTACGAAAATTATTCATTATTGGATTGAAATACACTAATGTATAGTAGATTAAGAGACTCTATGGTATATCTCCATCTTACATGAGCCAAATCTTGTGACTAATTGGTTTTGAGATCAAATATCCATCATTATTGGATATTGAAACTCAAGAAGATAGGCTTGTCATATGAAATATATATATTCAATTGATTGATTTTTAGATGGAGCGTGAGAAAGAGCGTCAGAGAGAGCGTGAGAAAGAGAGTGTTTTTGCAGGGACTCCGGGAGCGGCAGGTGGTAGGTTCGACGGAGGAGGGACTCTGGAGGTCGCTAGGGAGGAGGGTTGGCAGCTTCAACAAGGCAGGAAGAGGAGGAACAGTGGCGATGATCCCTCGATCTCTCTCTTCGTGGCCAATCTACCGGAATGGTCGGAAGTTACGCTGCGAAGTTGGCTTTTGGATCTTTTTAAGCAATGGGGCGTGGTTACGGACGTATTCATCCCGAGGAAGAAGGATGCAAACGGTAGACTGTTTGCCTTTGTTCGTATGGCTAGAGGTAGCCATGCAGAAAAATTGACAAGGGCTCTTAACGAGCGTGTCCTGGCCGGTAAGAAGCTCTGTGTTCATCCGGCTAGGTTCAGCAGAGGAGACGACAAGAAGGGATCCTATTCCAAGTCTCTTAAGTCTCACTCGGCTAATCTGAAGTATCTATCTCGGACGGTCTTGAACCCTGTTGCTAGAGGAACTGTTGAAAGTGGCTCTCCTCACCTGGCAGGAGAAAAGGTTTCTGGAAAGGAGAGAGGGGTGACTGGGAGGTTTCAGAAGGCAGAGTTGCCTCACAGGTCTTGGGCGGAGGTCACTAAAGGGAACGACAAGAGTCGGGACCGGGGTGCCTTGGGGGGTCTCAACCAGTTAACAACAGAGACTCCTTCGTTTAACCTTATGCTCAGCTTGGAGGATGAAGTGGAGCTACATCAATGGCTGTCCAAAGCAGTGGTGGTAGCACCGTTTCATGAATTATCTCTCAGTCAGGTGGCTCATGCCCTTGAAGTGGAAGGAATTTCGGTTACTCATTGCTGTCAGATAGGTGAGAAGAGGTTCCTTGCATCCCTTCATGAGAACCAGGATGTGGGGAAATCTTTGAAGATAGTTTTAGCCCACTTCAGAATCCTTGGGCAGTGGAGACCGGACATTTTCAATCACACAAGATATGCTTGGATCAGGTGCTTCGGCTTCCCTCTCGAGGGCTGGACTGAGAAGATCATCTCGGCCTTCGGACGTAAGATTGGAAGACTGATCGAGATTCATTCCCGGAACCTTCGTAAGGAAGATTGTTCCTTGTTGCATCTGTTGCTAGAAGTGGGCATGCATGAAAGTCTGCCTCAGATGGTAATGGTGTGCATTAATGGGAAGCCATTTCAGGTCAAGCTCATGGAGGTGGTCTCCCCATTGGATTGGTTAGTATCTCCTACGGCTATGGAGGGTTCTTCTCCGGCAGACTTGGCGTCAGGACAGTGCAAGTGTTTCACGCAGCCAGCTTCTCAGGCAGGTCATGCTTCGAACAAGTTGCTGGAAGAGGGTGATGAGTCGGTGGGTGGGCCAACCGAGGTGATTCAAAAAGACACTCAAGTGTGGGCTTCCAAACATGCGCTGCACAACCAGGAGGTCATTCTTCCAACTGTTGCTGCTGGCTTCCAAAACGGCAGAGAGCCCATACAGCATTTATTGAAGTCAGATGCAATGGAGACTATTGCAGTAGGGTTGGGCTGGGTAAATGGGAAAGTAACCAGTGGGTCTCTACCCGAGAAATCCACTTCTCACCAACCTCATCTGACGGGCTTGGGCTCGACTAGTTGGTTGAATAACATTTTCTCTTCTAATTTTCCTCACCGTTCACACCCGGGTAACTTACTCAGTGGTAGGAGTTATTTTCTTCCCTCATTCTCTGGCTGGGGATTACTTTCATCGCCCAATTTTTTTCCAATGATTCAAGACGGGCTCTCGGCTGCCGATCAAAGAAAGAAGGGGGCTGTGAGCGTTGACGGAGGGCCTGGATTTCCATTTCATAAGACGATTGATTCAGTGCTCCGGCAGTGCTTTAGCTCAGGGGCGGCAGCACCTCCATTCGGCTTGGTATCTCCTTCTAAGGAGCAGCGGCAAGTGCAGGTAGTCGATGTCTCGGCTTCCTCCGCTCCAGTTTGCAGTCGGGTTTTTCTCAAGTCTAGGTCCTTATCCAAGGTTGAGAGCTCAGCAGAACACCATGGGGACTCTTTGCTGTCAAGGTCAGATTTGGTCTCTGTTTCTAGTTCCTTGCTTCCTTCCAGTAATAATTTATATGGAGGTCCGACTGAACAAATAAAAAAAAAAATAGAAATTTGATGAAGGCAGGGGAAAAGGAAATTGACTGTTTGAGAAATAAGGGTTATTCTGAGCAAGCTGGTAAGGAGATCATTAAGATGGGCCAAGATTTGGGTATCAATTTTTTCAATAAATCATTGGCCTTAGAAGAGCTGGCCAAATTAGAAGCTTCAGATCGTTTTGCTTCCCATCCAAAAAAGATTCAAAATCGAAGTAAGCAGGCTCTGTCTTGGCAGGGCTCCCATCCCAGGTTCTCTGTTTTCTGTAAGAGAAAACTTCAGCATGTTAAAAGAATTTCCAGGAGTGCAACAGTTTCTAGATGAAGATTTTGACTTGGAATATTCGGGGTCTTGGACTCCAAGAAAAAAGAGGGGCCATTCGCAGGTTCATTCGTAGAAATAAAATTGATATTCTGCTTCTTCAAGAAACTAAGAAGGAGGGAATCCCATCGCAGCTGATCAGAGAGGTTTGGGGAGCCCGTGACAATGGTTTCTTCCACAAACTTGCAGTAGGAAGATCGGGGGGTTTACTCAGCATTTGGAACCCTTCAGTTTTGAATGTAACAGTCAAGAGGATGGACCCTAGATCTATTTCAATTAAAGGTGAGCTGGTTGAGGAAGGAGTGGAAGTATGCATCACAAATGTTTATGGGCCAAATGCGGAGGGGGAAAAGGCTGATTTTTGGAATGAGATAGAGGACATTAGTGTTTGGGTTTCCTCAAGGTGGTGCGTAGGGGGCGATTTTAACGCTATCCGATTCCCCTCAGAAAAGAAGGGAGGAAGGGAATTTACCAGAACAATGGAACATTTTTCTACTTGCATCGACAACTGTAACCTCATCGACTTACCACTGAATGGCGGGAGATTTACGTGGTCCAATGGGCAAGCTAGGGTAGCCATGAGCAGACTTGATAGATTCCTTGTGTCGGCAGATTGGGATACTCTCTTTCCCGGAGCTTGTCAGATGAAGCTACTTTGTCCAATCTCAGATCATTGGCCAATTATTTTGGATTCAGAGGAGGTAGACTGGGGCCCAAAGCCATTTCGTTTTAATAACGTTTGGTTGAAGGATCCTAAGTTTATCAAGCTTGTGAAATCTTGGTGGGACAGCTTTGACATTCAGGGTTGGGCGGGCTTTGTGTTAGCACAAAAGCTTAAGTTGTTAAAGTCAAGAATCAAGGAGTGGGTGGCCTCAAGTGGGGGTAGCGTGCAAGAAAAAAAGGAAGCAGCGGTCAACAAGTTGGAATTTTGGGCTAACATAGAGGAGGAACGTGATCTCGAGGAGTATGAGTTAACTCTCAAAAAGGAGGCAAGGTCTGATTTGTGGGACTGTCTTAGGCTGGAGGAGGTGGAATGGAGACAAAAATCCAGGATTCTTTGGCTTAAGGAGGGTGATAAGAACACCAAGTTTTTTCATGCTTGCGCTTCCAGTCGTAGAATCTCTAATGGTATCAGATCAGTGTCAGAGAATGGTACTCGTCTTTTCGATAAGGCGGGCATTAGGGGAGCAGTCGTACGTTTCTTTTCGGCTATCTTTCAGTCGCCTTCTGGAGCCTTGCCTCCCTCTCTTCCTTGTCGATTTGGGCCTCCTGATTGTCCCTCTTCTGGACCGCAGCCGCAGTCTGTCGCCTCTGGTTTGTCTTTTCCTTCTTCCTTTACATTAATGAGTGATCTGGTTGTTTGGAAACACGGTGCCTTGTTTGCTTCTTCTTTTCCCCAGGTTTCGGTTGATTGGACTTGCAGACGTCTTCCTTCGGCTTCAGTTCTTCTAGCGTGCTCAGTTTCGGTAGCTTTTTGCTCGTGGAGGAATCTCCCTTGGGCGACTCCGATGACTTGGTTTGGTGGTGCTGAGCTATTTTCGCTTACGGGAGTCTCTCCAAGATTTAGGAGGATGGAGCTTGTGTCAGAGGGGGTGGCATCCAGGATCTTTGACATTGTAGCTGGCAGGGGCTTCTCAGAGTCATCTCAACACTTAGTCGATGGCTGTTGGGATTCTTCTTGGTCGAACTTCTCCTCTTTGGGTTCTTCGGCTTTGTCGCAGATCGCTTCTTCAGAGGCCCGGGTACTATCCTTCCCTGTTTTTCCTTATGATTCTTCTGTTGGTGAGCAGTCTCTATGGATGTTTTCTTCACCTGGGTCATTGATTGGGGTGTTATCTTTTCTTTATCTTAACTCTCTTCCCCCTTCGATAGCTAGGACTAGTAGCTCTCCTTTTTCCTTGTTAAGTTCTGCCTCTAAGATTGACTCAAGTACCAATAGGCCTAATTTAGATGGGCTTCGGTTTCCTAGGATTAGTGAGGGGATGGCTGTCTGGTTAGAGAGGGAGTTTACTTCAGAAGAAATTTTGGCAGCCTTAGACAGTTTGAATGGGGATAAGGCTCCTGGACCTGATGGCTTCAATTTTGCCTTCTTTAAGACCTGTTGGGAGTCAGTAGGTCCTCTGATCATCAGGTTCTTTAAGGAATTTTTCTCGAATGGGATTTTATATAAGGGTTTGAAGAATTCATTTATCTCGTTGATTCCAAAACGAGAAGGTCCATCTGAATTATCTCACTATCGTCCAATTAGTCTCGTGGGAAGTATCTACAAATTGTTGGCAAAGGTTTTAGCGGAGAGACTAAAAAAGGCACTACCCCAGGTCATAGATGACTCACAAGGCGCTTTCATTGAAAAAAGGCAAATTTTGGATGGTATTCTGATTGCAAATGAACTGGTGCATCTGAGGAAAAAAGAGGGGAAATCTGGGCTACTTTTCAAGATAGATATGGAAAAAGCCTATGATTGCGTCGACTGGACTTTTGTGAGGTATCTTTTTGAGAGGATGGGTTTTGGTTGGAGGTGGCGGAAGTGGATGAAGGCATGCGTAGAGGGATCTAGATATTCAGTGTTGGTCAATGGTTCTCCCACTTCACCTATTGACGCTACTAGGGGTTTGAGACAGGGAGACCCTCTCTCTCCTTTTATCTTTACAATGGTAGGGGAAAGTTTGAATCGATTGGTATTGAAGGCAAAAGAATTGGACTTAGTAAGGGGTTTTGAGGTTGGGTCAGAGGGGCCCGTGATCACACACTTGCAGTTTGCGGATGACACTTTTTTTTTTTGTGATTATAGAAAATCAGAGGTGTTGGGTTTTCGGGCAATCTTGAGATGCTTTGAGTTAGTCTCTGGACTTCGGATTAATTTAGGTAAAAGCACCCTCATTGGAATTGGTACAGAAGATTCGGAGGTCCGAGATTGGGCGAATGAAGTTGGTTGTGGGATCGGGAAACTTCCCTTTTTGTACCTAGGTCTACCGGTTGGGGGTAATCCAAGGCTCAAAAGGTTTTGGTCCCCGGTCCTAGAGAAAGTTGGGAAGAGATTGGCAGGGTGGGGTAAGAGGTACTTGTCGTTGGGTGGTAGGGTAACTCTTCTTAAGTCAGTTTTGGTAAACATACCTTTGTATTTCTTATCGCTCTTCAAAATGCCCATTGGCGTAGCCAACGCATTGGAAAAACTTTTTAGGAGATTTTTATGGGGAGACCAAGAGGGGAAGAAGAAAGTCCATCTGGTAGCCTGGTCTGAGGTTACTAAACCAAAACATAAAGGCGGCTTAGGTTTTGTCCCTATTAGAGTGAAAAACGAAGCATTGTTATGCAAATCGGATTGGCGTTTTGGTTTAGAAAGAAATGCCCTTTGGGTCAGGCTACTATCGGTTAAATATGGCCTAGCGAACTCAAATGGGTGGTCATTGGGAGAAGGAGTTGCCCGAGATGGATCCAGGCTGATTAAAGATTGGTGGAAGGTGTGTGAAGGGGGGACAGAGGTAGGTCTGTTGTTTCGAAAAAATCTTCGCTTCTTGGTAGGCAAGGGGGATCGAATATTCTTTTGGGATGATCTTTGGTTGGGGGACAGACCATTGAAGGAGTCTTTCCCTAGATTATTTAGGGCCTCTAGGTTCAAACATGCTTCGGTTAAGGATATGGTTAAGATGGATAGGCACGGTACTTCTTGGATTTTTGATTTTAGGAGAGAACTTCGGACCTTTGAGAGTGATTCCCTAAATGACCTTAAGGCGAAACTGAGGGAGTTCAAGTTAGATGTGGAGAGTGGGGATGAATGGGTGTGGATGGGGAATCCTTCTGGGGTTTATTCGGTCAAGTCACTATCTGAGCTTACTCAACAATGTATGGAGGGTCCTCTTGTTTCTCAGACTATTATTTGGAAGAACCTAGCCCCTCCTAGAGTTCAAATGTTCACCTGGTGCGGGGCGAAACGAAGGATTCTGACTAAATTGGAACTTAATCGAAGGGGACTTTTGGGTCCTGATGGCGATTCTTCTTGTCCCCTTTGTGAATTGGCTGAAGAATCTCTCGACCATCTTTTTGTCACTTGTTCAGTGGCTTGGAGTTTATGGAGTAGGTTTGTAAACCTGTTGGGAGCTTCATGGGTCAGCCCGGGTTCGTGGGAGGGTTTGTTGGAATCTTGGTCGTTGCCCCGTTTATATCGTCGTAAGAAAGTGGTGTGGAATACTATTCCCGCGGCGATATTGTGGTCGATTTGGAGAGAGAGGAACTCTCGGGTTTTTTAGGGTACTAGGGTAGAGCTCGGTGAGCTTTTCGAAATTACAAAATGGAGATGGAGCTCATGGATTTGCGCTAGTAACGATTTCAAGGATTTCAAAACGGAGGATTTGTGTCTTTCTTTGGATGGTTGTTTGGATCCCCCTCGTAAGAGAATCAAACCGAAGTTAGAATGGTCACCTCCACCCTCCGGGTCTTGGAAGTTTAATGTCGATGGATCTTCCAAAGGTAAACCAGGACCGGCCGGGATTGGGGGCGCGCTAAGGAATCACTTGGGTTTTACTTATATCGCGTTCTCAGAGTCTGTTGGTATTATAGAGTCGAATGAGGCGGAACTTCTTGGTATTAGGAGAGCTCTTGCCTTAGGGACCTTCATAGGGGGGGAGAAGCTAATTATTGAAAGTGACTCTTCCAATGCTATCAAATGGGCCATGGGCTTGAAACGTCCACCTTGGAGATTGGTCACCTTAGTAAGGGAGATTAAGGAATTATCGAAGGGCTTGGAAGTATCCTTTTCTCAGATTAGTAGATCAGCAAATGGGGTAGCGGACTTCCTTGCGAGGAATGGTGTTGAAGGGGTGACCCGAGGCACCTTCTTTACTCCGACAGGGTAGTTGGTTTGGGGCGACGCTTGTTTTTGTTGTTGCTGGGTTTTCTTTTACTCTTATATTGGGAGGGGGCCTATTTCTCATAGGCCTTCACCCTTCTTTTTTCTCCTTGTTTTGTAATCCTTTTATTTATAAAAGTCCACTCTTAACCGTTTCAAAAAAAAAAAAAATTGATTGATTTTTAATTATTAGTTGATATTTTCAAACTAAGTTGAATGGGAAGAGATCTTGGCCTTATGTCAACCATTTTCATAAGGTCTTCTTACTGCTATATTGGTGAGGCCTAGTTTTGGGCCCCGATCTATGGTTTTAGTTTTGTTTTTCTTACTTCTTTTTACCTATCTTCTCTCGTATTCTCCATTCTTCTCTATCATTTGTTGCAGATAAACTTTTTGGAGGAGTCTCAAAAAATTTCTAAATTCATACTCTCTTAGAACATCAGACTAATCTAAATTTTCTAATTTTTTCTTTTAATATCAAGGTGTCCTACTCTCTTAGAATATCTGACTAATCTTTCTTATCCACACACTGGGTAAAATTATAGGGAGTGACCCTTTTACATCTAACATTTGTTGAGATTAGTGAACACATGGAGGATTTCCTAAAAATGCCATAGAAGCCTATGGACCTAACACATGGATCTAAAGGCTCATTTTAGATGTTTGCGCATCCAAATGCCCATTTAAGTGCATATGTGCCGAGGTGAGAGAAAAGTTGTGGAAATACAACTTCACCTCATTTCTCTCCGTACTCTTTCCACCTCGACTCTATTCTTTTTTTAAATTTTCCAGGCTTTTTACCTGACTAATTCTTGGGACATGTGTAAACCTTTCATTCCACATATACCGTGTACAGAACTAAGAGGAGTGACCATTTTTTTTTTTTTTTTTTTGAGAGGGACTTGATCAAAAGACCTCCCACAAATAATGTTGGGAATTGACTATCAAACAAACTCCTCAGGATTACCTAGATTCTATTTCAATCAATAAAATAGCAGCAAAGTGTTTGTGGCTGTTTTATTTCGAGTCCGACGGGCTCTTGGACCATCTGTAGCCCGTCCGAGAATAAACAGACTCTCAAGGCCCAATCCAGTTAGCATAAACGGATCTTAGGATCCAGCCTGTTTTCATATTAATCAGGCCGGGCCAGACAGTCATGGGCCGAATTCAGGTCTATTTAAAGCCCAATAGAAAACCCTTCATATTTCGCCCAAGGTCTGATTTGGAGATTTAGAGTTTTTTATTTTTATCCAGCAGTGTCACACGCCAATGCAGATTTTATTTTTTATTTATGTTTTGATATTTTAAAAAATGACACATGGCAATCTATGATTGGCTGAAAAATATTTTGGCAAGTTTGTGTTAGGGAAAGCTTGGGCGTCTAACCCTAAAGTGATAATTTCTTCTCTTTTTTTTTTCCAAACAGAACACTATTTAAACAAAGGCTAGTTGATCACTATTAAAATAGTCAAGTAAGTCTGAGTTTCATTAAATCTAGTTCAGTTTATGAATTAATTTTGTTTCTTACAAGCTTAAAATGAGTTTACAGTTTCAATTTTATTTTAGATCTGAAATTTGATTTACTGATTTCAGATTTTTGAATTTTAAATCTCTGATTTCAGTTTACTAATTCTGTGATCATCGATATCGACTCACTAATTTAATCCGAGCTAATTGTGGGTTGTTAAATCTTTAATTAAGCAGTTTTTTTTCAATTTAACATTTGCTCGCCAAAATTTTGCAAGATAAAACAGATCTGAATACAAGTTTTATTTCAGTGTGTAAAACAAATTTAATCCCACAAACTGATTCTGATTTTAATTGAAATTAATTTCATTTTCAAGGTGACAATTTTCCAATGAGATTTTGAGCCTCTTCTAATTTTTTTCAGAGTAAATTTTAGATTAGATATTATTTTTCAATTGAATTTCTGCTTGTTTAGATTTGAAGTGAAACTTTAATTGACGCTGAAAAGGGAAAAAGATTTGAAAAACTTCTCCAATTTTTAGGTACCTATGCAATTTAGGTTCTCTCAAGCGCATCGCAATTTGAGTCCAGGGGTCTAAATCTCGACCGATATCTCGGCGAGATGTATTGGTAAAATATCGGCCGATATCCACATAAATCATTTTTTTTAAAAAGAAAAAGAAAAAAAATTAGATATCGGCCATGGGCCCAGGCCGATATTAGTCCATATTGGCCAATATTTAAGTTTTCCAATTTCTTTTAAAAAACTGGGCTGCTTTTTTGTTTTATTTTTATTTTTTCAAAAAAATGAAAAAAAATGACCGATATTTGTTTTTAAAAAATTGAAGAGAGAGAGATCGGCCGATATCTCATTTTTCTGAGATTTGAACCCTGTTTGAGTCAAATCTTTATTTTCTATTTTTTATTGGAGACTTTGAAAAAGTTGTAAAATTAATCCTTGCCCTCATCAAACTATTTAGAATTTTAAACTACAATTAAAAAAAAAAAATAGATTTTACATTTTTCTCTTTCTCAAGAACCATCATTATATGCCCGTGCATTAACATCATAGGAATCTCTTTAAGAATTACTATAGATGTGGATTATGTCGATGATGTGGAGGATATCTACAATCTCATTGGTTGCATAAAGAATGAATAAGATAGAAAGTGACACCATTAAAATTGTTAGGATAATATGATCTATTTTTTAGTGGGGCATAGATAGAGGATATGGTAATGATGAAAAAAGGGTTTTTTTTATACACTATTTTTTATTAAAAAGGGTTTTTTTTATACACTATTTTTTTATATTTTTATTAAAAAGGGTTTTTTTTATACACTATTTTTTACTGCACATTTCAGCTTTTTCATGCCCTAGTTGAGATATAAAGCCAATTAGATCATATGTATAAAAATCGGCCTATATGTATTAGATTTAATACTGTTTAAAATCGATCATGTTCAAAACTTTTTTTTCATAGAAAATATTGTTGTTTCCATAGAAAATATTGTTGTTTCCATGGTTTTTTTGATTTCAACCTTAAATTAAGTATATTTTAAAGAAGGTTTAGAAGCATGTTATTCAAGTGTAAAAAATATTTGTCCATTTCAACTTTTTTTATTTAGATTTGTCTATTTCGAGTTATTTTTATCATTTTTTTAAAATTTTTGCTTTAAGATATTTTGGTGAAAGTAATTTAATGAAATGATTTTGAGTTTTATGGAAGTGAATGAAGATGCCTTATTATGATTGACATAGTTTTTAGGGGTTTTGCATGATTTTCCAAGTTTTTTTTGAAAAAATTATGAAATCCAAGTTTTATAAGATAATTCCCATTTTGGAGTTTCTTGTAAATAAAAGTTCCAAGAAGTGTTTTAAAAATGTTTGTGAAATTAAATGAAAAACCCTCAATGTGATTGATATAGTTTTCAGTGTGTATGTGTGATTTTACTACTATTCCAAGATTTTCATGAAATATAATTTTTTACAAAAAAACTAATTAATTAGATTTTAATTTTATCTTTTACTTTTGAGAAAGAAGAAAAGAGGAGGCATGTAATGGGTAAAATTGAAATTTTCTTTAAATTTGGTGTACCATGAAAAAAACTCATGGTGCAAAAATCCCCATTTTATTAGTGGTGCAAAACTAATGGTTACATATCAATTAGGGCTGAAACTCGGGTCAGGTCTGGTCGGGTTTTAATATGTCAAAATTTATGAACCCGACCCAAATGGTCAACCCAACTCAACTCGAGTCAACCCGAGTGTTGTTTTATAACTTGGTGTACTTAGGTCGAGTCGGGTTTATTTTAAATTTCCCGATCCAACCCCACCCAAATTTCATATAGGTTTTTATTTTTCCAACCCAATCTGACCCAACCCGAAATATACAAACACATAACCCAAACCTATTGATTTCTCAAGTTGGGTCATGCGGGTCAAGTTAAAACCCGACCCAAGTTTCACCTCTAATATCGACCATGGTTTACCGAAGGAAGTTCCCAGTAGAATTACCTTCCTATTCAAGTCAAACCAGGGATTTAAAAAATGCCTAAACCGATATATCTGCCGATATGTAAATATCAGCCAATATAATTTTCTCTCTCCTCCGATATCGGAACCGTGAAAAATCGTAAAAAACTGCAAAAAACCGCAAAAAACCGTGAAAGCCGTAAACCCTGAACCGTTAAAAACCGTGAAGAACCGCAAAAAACCGTTAAAAACCGCAAAAAACAGTGGAAAATCGTATCGGTGTTTAAAATTTTTTTTTTTTTTAAATACCGATATTTATGAATATCGGCAATATTGTGACCGATATTTCGGACCGAATATCGGCCGATAATATTTATGTACGGCTGATATATATTGTATCGGCCGATATCGTTCGGTATTAAAATACCGATACATATTGGCCGATACTGTAACGACCGTCCCGCTAGCACAATATTGTTCGCTTTGGGCCTACACACGGACCCGCACGGCTTTGCTTTGGCGAGCCAACCCACTGTTGCTCCCAAAAGGCCTTGTGCTAGAAGGAGGAAGGCTACTACTTATATACCATGGAACTTCCAATGCCATTAGCAATGTGGGACTTTTTGGAGCAGGGTATTACAATCTACCCCCCTTAAAGCCAGAGCCGTCCCCGGCTCTGCACACACAACAACCAAGCCCACACCCTCAGACAAAGAGTTAAACCATTTTCTGATACCATTTGTAACGACCCGTCCCGCTAGCACAATATTGTTCGCTTTGGGCCTACACACGGACCCGCACGGCTTTGCTTTGGCAAGCCAACCCACTGTTGCTCCCAAAAGGCCTTGTGCTAGAAGGAGAAAAGTCACTACTTATATACCATGGAACTTCCAATGCCACTAGCAATGTGAAACTTTTTGGAACAGAGTATTACAGATACGATATGTGTCGGCCAATCTTTCAACTTTTGAGTCAAACTATGGACCGATATTGTGTTCATTAAAACAGCAAGTGGACTCTAATAAATTAGTGTGTGAAAACCCACTGGAATCCCATGAGAATTTGCAAGTAACAATTTCTACATAGCATATTCCAGACTTAATCGCTGCAGTAAAAGGAAATAAAGATAAGAAAGAAGGGAGGATAAGATCAAAGGCTGATCCGTCACAAATCTCGCTCTCAGGATATTTTCAAATTCTTGAGTTTTTATTAGGAATTTAACAAAAAAATCTCGCAGAAAATATATTATTTAAAAATAATAAAAATGAATATAAAAAATAAATAATGTGGCCGAAATTTGAAAAAATTGATGATATTTCATAAATAAAAAATGTATATTTGGCCCAAGCGTTTTTAACGGAAATTTAACGGTAAAATCTCGCATTTTTTAACGAAAATTTACCATTTCTCACGATAAAAATGTGTTTTAACAAGAATTTACCGTTAAAAAAGGGTTAAAACTTAGATTTTAACGGGAAAAGTTATTTTACCGATATTTTCATGATAAAAATGAAAATATTGGAGATATTTGTTACATCAGTATGTCTATATGAGCTATGAGGAGAAGAAAGAAGCACGGTAACAAATCTCGTTCTTGGGATATTAACGGCAATTATTAATAGTAGAATATTTGTAAGTTCTCGAGTTTTTCTTGAGAATTTAATGAAAAAATCTCATGGTAAATAAAATATTTAAAAATAATAAAATAAATATAATAAATAAACAGTATGGCCATAGTTAAAAATATAGATGGTATTTTAGAAATAAAAAATATATTTGGCCCAAGTGTTTTTAACATAAATTTAATGGTAAAAGCTTGTGATTTTAACGAGAATTTATCATTTCTCGGGATAAAAACGTATTTTTAACGGAAATTTACTGTTAAAAATGGCAGACGTGATAAACTTAAATATTTAATATGCAAAAGTTATTTTACCGATATTTTCATTGATATTCGTTACACGGGAAAGAAGTAAGGGAAGAAAGGATCAGCTGTAAACCAAAAAAACTAGCAACAAAGAGGGAGGAGACGTGTGGGCTGGGCCCAATGGATTGACTGCCCCAGTAATGAGATTATCTTGATAAGTTTTACTTACCTTAGTTTATTTCTTTCAAATAAGGTCTTATAAATAATGTTTAAGGTCGATACTTGTATTCAGATTTGATTATTTGAAATTAGCAAAGCTTGAAACTTGTTTGGACTTCCTTATTTTGGTGAGTCTAATTTCCTTTTGATTTTAATTTGTTATTGTGCTGAGTTAAAGTTAATTTAAACATTGATTAATTGCATGGTGAAATTTTATTCATGTCTTGCATCGATTGAATGTTTGATTAAAATTTAATTTCACGAATCTAATTAAATTTCATTTGAAGGTTCTTTGAAATTTAATCTGAATTTGAATCGAATTAGAGTTCATGGATATTTTATTGCATTTAATTTATATAATTAAGTGTGTTAAAATTCTTGCATTTGAACTCTCAATTCCTCTTTCGAATTAATTTATAAGAACATCCAATTTCTTTGGTAGTGAGGTTAACAATCTATCGAAATTAGCTCACATTCAATTTCTTTTAGAATAATCGAGAGATTTGAGAGTGATCTTTCGAGTTTCAATCTTGAAATTATTGATTTGGCCTAAAACCACGAATCAAAATTCAAATTGCAGATTTACACTACCTCTTGAGTACCTCTAAAATAGAGGTTTTCAAGTATCCATTGTGACTTACCTATTAATCCGCAATGACCAATGGGTGGAATTGAATACGCTTGGAAGTAGAGATTTAAATCTCGATCGCCAATATCTTGACTGAGAAATTTCTCTCTACTATTTCTTTTTAACCACCTTTATTGGCTGATATTGACGATATATATCGGATATTGACCGATATCTCAAATCTCAGCCGATACATGTCATATCGGCCGAGATATCAAGATTTTAATGTATCGACTGAGATTTGTTTTCCTGCTTGGAAGGATAGTGGGGGTGGAAAGAGATATGCAAATGGTGTTTGTGCTCAACCGTTAAAAAGAAAAAAAAAAACAAGAACAACAGCAGCATCATCAATAAGAAAGGAATCTCGAACTTGGGTCATACACACAGCATCATCAATAAGTACTACGCATGGCCTAGGCCCAATAAGGCCAACTTAGGCCTGACCCATTAAAGCCCAACTCACTAAACCCATTAAACCCTACTACTCAGCTCGGCTCAGCACAACACACAAATCGACACCATTGCTGATGCACACCTATGTGTGGAGTAGGCTTTCAGTTCTTATGTTTTTATTTTTATTTTTAAGGCTTTCCGGTCTTGATCAACTGTCGAGTTCACAGTTGCTCTCTATTTCAAGATAATTCTATTCAATCTATTTAGATACCTTATATATCACAAAAACTTATGTGAAAGTAGAACAATTTGTTAAAATTAAAGGAAAGAAGATGAAGGAACTGTTAAGATCTGGACTTCCAGCTCAAAAGACTAGTTTATTAGGTGAAGTGACCGAAATCCTTTATAAACTCCTAAATCTCCTTCTACACTTCCAATATGGAACTTGTTCGCAACAGCCCCAACATAAACTAATCAAAGCAAGGTTCAGTTATGCAAACATTTATGAGGATGAGATTTTCTTCTCGAATGGTGGGTAACTTTGGCAACTTTTCATGGCTAACAGTTCCTAATACAAGGGAGCTTGAACCCAGATTCCTTCATTGCCTCCAGTGGCATACCACTCACCTGAAGAGTCTGGGAATGCATGAATCCGGGGCACTCTAATATAATACAAACAGTCAAGATTGTCGGCGAAAATCCTGTCGTCAGAAAGAGACGCCGGCCATTGGGTTACACGCTTTTCCGGCAATCCATACAATCCATCATCCAGAGGCGACAAAGTCGCAATGTTGCTCCCCTTCTTCATCTCACACATTCCTCCTTCAAATGTACCACATTTACCAAAATATATGGTGCTACCATTCAACCCACCGATGGCAGGGATTGCCATTGATGTGCCAGGCCCTAGGAGCAGAACCTGCCCCACCAACTCTTCAGAGGCATTTGTAAATGCTTTTGCCGAGAAGTCGAGACGGTAAGCGCGGCACCAACCACCACCGGTGTCCCCTCTAGTGATGACTAAGACATTGCCAAGGGACTCCACTAAGTTGATGCTCATCGGCTGAGACATGGCTGAGAACATGCTTATAAGATGCTGCAAAGAACCAGTTTTTGGGTTGAAACACAGCACCCTTCCCATCCAAGAGATTCCAAACAAGTAAAAGAGGCCACCACAATAGACAGCATCAAGAATCTCCAGCTCAAAACTGGTTTGATGTGTGTAAGAGGCAACTGGGGCCTGATTCTCCTGTTTATGAACCTTTTCATCAAGAAGAAAAAAACAAGTGTTAATTGATTTTTTTATGGTGCTGCTGATGGGGTGAAATCATTAATCATGTTATTGCCTTATTAAAAAATGTTCATAAAATCATTTGAAACGAGACTACTATCAAGATGAAGACAAGAAATTGTGCTAAATGACATTATGACACATGAATACTAAATCATACATTGCACATGATTCTGCTCATTAAAAAACTATCAACCAAGAGCTGGGTAGCTCTATTGGCTTGAGCGTCTAGAAATAGATTAGAGGTCTCGGGTTAGACTTCTCCCAAAGTAACTTAATAAACAACACTTGGAGACGCTATATGTATTTATGAGATAAGTCTCACCTCTACGTGGGGTGGGGATACCCATGTTATTCGATAAGAAATATATTTACATATATCAACCAAGATTTTTAAGAGGAAAAAATCCCTCTCCTAAACCCATCCAGAAAACCCCAAAGTCCACAAAATCTAGAGACTTTACACTACATGAAATTGTGTAAATTCAAGGGCCTGGTGGAGTTGAGCAGAATTTATCAAACTCATGGGGTAAAAGGTGTAAGAAGATGAACAAGCATCAGTAAGCCACCATAAAGTTTTAAAACTGGTTCAAAGGCTGAGCCATTTCTGTGGATTTTTCAGACCCAGTCAATTTCAGCCATAGTTAAGTATAAAACCATGAAATGAAAATTGCATTAACAAGAAAAAAAAGGCTAAAAATTTAAATGCCTTGAAATTGAATTTTGATCTTAAATTTGGTTCAATTGTACTTCATGAAATATATTTTCAAATCATATTATTTTATTTTTAATTTATGTGTGACAAACAAAAAAAGTGAAATGGACCCAATGTGCCTGTGTGCTTCGAACTTTAACCTTTAATTTTGAATAAAACGAGAATTCAAGTTTATTTCTTGAATTTTTTTTCTAATTCAATTTGTATTTAACTCTTAGTAGAATTAGTTTTTTTATGACGACACTATTATGAATTGAGATTACAAATATGAATAATTATTTAATAATAATTTATATTTTTACTTGTGTAGATTAGTACAAAATAATAAAAATAAGATCATTTTACAACTGATGACAATGACAATGACTATATTCTTTTATTCTCAAGTAAAGCAGTTCCAGAAACATCTAGAACATGGTACACGTGGCGCATCATATCAGACAGGTCATGTACGGGCAATTCATAAAATGTGTATATGAGACTAAATAAACCGCATATATGTAATTTTGAATAAAGTATTATTTTATACAACTAAGAGTGGATACACCAGTCCGTACTTGTATAATTTAAATTAAAAAAAATCTTTTAATTGATTTCCTCCAATAAAGCTGAATCATGTAATAAATTAGTAGATCATAGTGTATGAGATGATTTATAATCTATCTGAAATCGGCAGTTTATTATTAAGCTAAAATAACATATATTATTAGACTAGTGAGCCTTATTCTATTGAAATTTTAGAGAAGAGGTACTTCAAAATTAAAATTTAGAGACAAAAGATATTTTTAAATATTTAATTTAAATTTATCAAAAACAACAATAATATATACATATTTAAATGATTAAGGATCAGATTATATATAATTGTTTTTAATAGGATGCGACCTCAGGACACACCACTGTACTTTACATTGGTTTGCCTTGTTCTAATAAGAAGGGTTATCCGAAAAATTCAAAGGAGTTGGAGTGATAGCCAAATAATCTATTTTAAGAAGTAGGATTTATGAGTTTCATTCTCACCGGGGCCGGCCGTCACTTTAGGCCAATTAGACCGCCGTCTAAAGACCCTCAACATGACCAATGGAATGTAGGACATCCATGGGCCTAGGACCACCTAGCCTAAGGCCCTTGGTATTTCAGGGCCATTACTCATTCTCACTCTATTCCACACAGGTCTACTCTTCCTAGAATTATTCAGCGTGTATGTAAATAAGAAGGTTTGTACAATCATCTAAGACACAGGACACTTTAGGGAAAAAAAAAAGTATTTTATCTGAATTTTAATTATTTAGTCATGAGCTCTTCTAGAAAAATTCACTGTATGTGTCAAAGATGAAGACTTTCTTAATTCTAGAAAGTTAGAAAAGAACTCTTTTTATTTTTTTAAATAGAATTTTTGACAAAGACAGATCCTAAAGCGGGCCAATTTTTTAGCAAGACAAAGATTCATAGATGGACTGAAAATTAATCTCATTAATGTTTCTGGCCAATAGAATGTAAAATAATTAATACTTAGGCTATGCTCAAAACGGTGTCCCTATCATTTCAATGACTATTTCAAACTCGTGGTCCCAAATAAATTGAGAAAGTTTGCAGCACGTTAGGCAGATTAGGATATTTCAATCGGTTGTCTCCTTCGACATGAGAGGTTGTGGATTCAAACTCTCGTGATTTAATGTTGGTGTGTTGAGCTCACTTGTCGGAATTTTATGTTGGATATCTTGAAGTTTCTCACAAATAAATTAACAAAAATAACGAGACAAATGGGCTGCAACGGACTTGGAAGGGGAAGCTAGAACACTCCGGCTCACGTTAGCAAAGACCGTAACGGATAATGGAAAACCTAGAGGAGGGGGCGGCGCACCTGGATAACCGTAGTCGTGACCTCTGTCACTCCTTTCGTTATCAAAAGAACCACGCAATCGGTGCACGTCGGGACCACCGAGCATACCGCCAAATCGAACGGCGAATGCGACTCCGGCAAATCCAAACGCGCCTTCGTGAAAGGGTTAAAGAAGAAGAGCTGCCAGCTCCCCTCTCCCTCCTTCACTTCTATGCACACAGACAGCAGCAGCCAATCCCGTACAGCCGCGTGGCAAACGGACCTGGCAAAATCGGGCGCCTCGATCTCGTAGTACGTCCTCTCGAGCGGGTCGAAGAACCGCCGAACCTTGCCGCCGATGCGTCGGGCCCGCTTCGGCAGATCCGGCCCATCAGCTGAGTCGCTTACCATGAGCCACGGCGCAGCGCCGAACCCTAGCCTCGGCGGCTCGGCTTCCAGAATCATGCGCCACTGGCGGCAGACGGCAGCGAACCGTCGTGTGTCCGGGAAGGTCAGCCGCCTGAAAATCTGCTCTAGAATCTCCGGAGGAAGCTGCGACCACATATCTTCGACCATTTTTTTAGATGATGGATGATTTTTCTTTCGAGAGCTGCTGCTGCCTTTTATACGTCGAATTTTATCCCACTGTTGACGAAAATGACCTCGCTGTGAGTTTTTAGTTACTAGGGGTGAAACTTAGGATGGGTTTTGACATGACTCGCATTATCTGACCTGATTTTTTGTGGACTGAGTTATAGAAATCTTAAATTCAGGTCTGGATTGGGTTAAAAAGAAAAATCCTATAAAATTCGAGCCAGATTGGACTAAGGAATTTAAAATCCGATCCAACCCGAATTTCGAACTAAAATAAAATCTATACACTTAAGTCATAAACCCTAATCGCATCTTCTAGAATGAGATTCTTTGCCTCCGCCGTTTCAGTTCTCTACAAACAGAGCCTTCACCTTTGCACAAGCAGATCCTTATTCCTGCGATTATAAAACCTATGGCATCATCAACCCAAACTGCATGTTCCAGAGTCAGACCCTTAGGTGTTCCAGTTCCTCTCTCGCTGATTTGTTGTTTTATTTGCAAAGTCCCTTATGCTACCGCCCTCTGAACAACATATCTATCCCTCGCATGCCACTGATCGCTCTTCGACGGACGCTAACTACTGGTTTGATACAGAATCATTGGATGTTTTCTCCACCCAATTTTTGTTTATGTTTTCTGCTAGTGACTTCAAACACCTGCTCCCCATCCTTCTGTATTATTATATTCCCTCTGTCCCAAATTAGTTGTCTATATGAATTTTAGAGTTGTTCCAAAATAGTTGTCTCATTTATATTAAAGTAGTATAAAGTGTGTTGAAAATACATGAGATCACATACAGTGCTAGTCTTATATAGAGAGTTTCTTAAAAAATACAAATATTTCAAATGAGACTAATAAAATGAGATGGAAGGAGTATATGACAATGAGAAGAGTTTCATTTCAAAAAGATTCACGATGGTTATGGATAATTGTTCTGAAATTAAGCTACACCTCTCAAGCATATTAGCAAACAGGTGGAGTGCTCTATTCAAACAGGTGCAGTTTCATCTGCTTAGTCTTCCTTTTTTGAAATCGTTGGTTCTGTTGTCTGTTTGTAAATTGAAATTGCTTGAATTTTTTTCCATTCTCAAATACTTGCTAGAATCCTCCTCTTTTTTTTTAATGGAGTCCCACTTTTGCAAGTACAAACTGAGATTGCTAATCTACAAGTAAAAAAATTCCAATATTTATGATTGCATATGGTGACAATCTATTCACTATTGATACAGTGTATTGAACAAGTTTACACCAGAGAAATTTGAATATATTAGGCTAAAACATATAGCTGTTATTTTGTGTATTTTAGTACAAACTGGAATGTATTAAGGTAAAAAATAGTTTGGACATAGGTCTAGCTCGGGTCAATTTGGGTCGGGCTTAGGTTGAATGTATTAAGAATTCGGATCAGATTGAGTTGACTAAATCGAGAATTCAAGTTGGATCGAATTGGATTCAATATGTTCTAACATGAATTAGAATTGAATTTATCAAAACCCGATTACTGCAAGATGGTTTTAGAAAGGAAAGAAGAGTGAAAGGACGTCCTCAGATATTCTAACCTAAGGTTTAAATATCGGCCGATACATATCGTATCGGCCTATATATATCGGTTTTTTTAAACCGAGTAATATCGGCCGATACGATAAGTATCGGCCGTACATACCGAATATCGGTCACAATATCGGTCGATTTTCATAAATATCGGTATTTAAAAAAAAAAAAAATTTAAAACACCGATACGGTTTTTCGCGGTTTTTACACGGTTTTTTGCGGTTTTTCGCGGTTTTCCACGGTTTACGGTTCTCAGGGGTATTCACGGTTTTTTGCGATTTTCGCGGTTTTTCGCAGTTTTCCGCGGTTTTTCACGGTTTTCTGCGGTTCAGGGTTTACGGTTCTCAAGGGTGTTCACGGTTTTTTGCGGTTTTGTCACGGTTCATCACTGTTCATCACGGTTTTTTACGGTTTTTTCACAGTTCCGATATCGGAGGAGAGAGAAAATGTCGATATCGGTATGAGAGATAAAATTATCGGCCGATATATCATCCGTATCGCTTATCGGCCGATATTTACATTAGTATGAAAAATATATGCTCCTAATTTGAATATTTTTTTTAAATTATATTTTATTTAATAAAGAATAATATTTATATAAATTAGAAAAGGAGGATAAAAAATTATTTATATTGGACATGTTAATAATCTTAAATAATATGAAAAGAAGGTAAAATGGTCATTTCAATTAAAATTATAAGATTGTGTTCTCCTTTTCAATAAGATTGTGGCCCTAATTTAGATTGTTTTAAAGGTAATTTGAATGACATGGACACACTAAAGAAATAATGTGAAGATTTTTTTTTTTACTACACTTGTTTATTTGATTGTATATTTTATACAGTGATAAATTACGGGTAGTCAGCACAACATTTTATACTATGTATAAAGACAAAATACTTAAAAATATTTTTTAAAAAATGTAATAACACCTGCACAATATTAATGACATTAGCATATACTATTGGTCATATATTTGAGCTCTCTTTACATCAAATTTGGTGAAAACAGCAAATAGGTGCCATTTGAGTTACAGGGATGAGTAGGTTTGAAAAGTCTAATTAATTTTAGAGTTTAAGATTATATGGATGAGTAAGTTTGAAAAGTCTAATTAAATTTTAAACCCTAAATCTTAAACCCTATACTTCCATATGATACTTATAAATTTTTATTTTAATTGAATAAGAAAAGTCATATTTTTAAAATCCTAAAAATTTAACATTTGTATAACGGTTGAAATTCATCGAGTTAAATCAATAGGGTTTACAAGTCAAATTAATTTCAAATGGAGTACAAGTACAAATCACGGGCGGTAGATGGATGTGAGGGAAGAATTAGATCTATAAGATCTATCATGGACCCCACAAACCAAAATTTGCATGTAGAAAATTTTGATTTGGTCTTTACACTTGTGTTATACTTATATTTGAAAATTAATACCCTTTTAAAGGATTTTACCATAGTAAAAGTTAAAAGATAAATTCAAAATTTCACTCATCAAAATTTTAGAAGGAATTAAAAAAAAAAAAAATTAGGGTACAAGTGTGCAAGCTCAGCCTTCAAACTTGCACAAATGAGTAAGCTTGGGTTGCGTTTGGATGAGGGTAAATTTTACAGGGGTTACTTGAGGTTAGCTTTGAGTAGGGGCTACTCTTGAATAGGGGTACACTTATGCCGATGTTACCCTTATCTTGTTTGGTAATTATAAGGGTAAAGTTAAAACTTATCCTCAGAGAAAAAAATCTTATTTGGTAACTGTAAGTATAGATAACTTGACATATTAACAATTTTATGGGAATTAATATTTTTTTATTAAATCCATATAATATAAAAAATAAAAATAAAATTTTATGAAACATGATTATTAAATAATATTCATCAATTAAAAAATATTTTAAAATATTTTTGCTCTACAGTGCAAAGAGGGGGTAAATAGGGGCAAGACTTTCCTAAAAACCCCCATGCTCCAAACGGTTTTAAAAAAGGGAGGGGAAAAGGTAAAAAATTTAATTTTAGGACCCTCACCACCCCATAATGTACTCACTTAGGTCCAATGCAATGGGCTTGCATGCATATTATAATTTTCACTTCTAATAAATTTATAAAACCCAAATGCATTTCAATGTGGAGACATCTTAGGTCACCCATGTTGAGTAATAATTTTCTCACTTTTAAATTGTATATGGAAAACTTAAAAAATTCAAAGAAAATTGAAAATGTAGTATCGTACTATTTGTTATCTCTTCCATTTTTATAAAAAGCCTTTTTTTAATTTTTGAATTCAACGACTTATGAAATGACATTTTTACTTCCATAATTTTAGTTTTTTATAAAAACTAGATAAAATAAAAGGAGTCCAATGATATTATTTTTTAATTTTTGCTTTCAATTTATACATTGCTATCAAATCATATAGCTTCATTAGATAGACCATAAAAAATTTATTTTTTATAATAATCAAAGAATTAAAATCCATAACAAGGCTAATATGATCAAAATGAAACTAAAATTTCATCCATCCTCAATTATTTTGTACATACCTAACTAAAATATATGCTCCTTGAAATAATTTAGTGGGCAATTTTGTTATTTCAATGTGTATATTTTTTAACCATTTATATATAAAAGTATTTAAAATTATATTATATTAGTCAGATATAAAATTTTACACAATTTGAAGTATTTAGTAACTCAATTTAATAATGTATGATAGATGATTAACTTAGAAAATGGTACTTCTAAATTTGGCCTTAAAATCAGAAATATGATATTTAAGAATAGAAATATCACATCAAGGTCAAATTTAATTCCTAAAGCTATCTCAAACTTTTTTACATTCTATTTATTTCATGATTTAAATATCTCTATTATAGCACTCCACAAATAATATGAAACTAAAGAATAATTAAAAAAAACCCAACTATTTAAAATAAAACACAAATGAAATTTTCTCCATTGAAATTTGTTATCTAAATTGTTCCTTTAAATGGATTTTTGAACGTATCAAATTTCACTCTTATTTGATTATTTAATTTCTTGACTTTTAGGCTTCAAAAAATCAATAAACTTTAATTCATGAAATAATAATTAATCATGAAGATTGAAGAGTGTGGGCATATATTTCTTCCAACCCGTGACAACTCATGTGGCTCAGTATCTTGAATTAATTGAAAAAAAAAAAATATCTATTGATACTTTTTCTGATGAGACTTTCTATAGCAACTATCTTTAAAATGGATCTTTAGATCTCATAAAGTTAGAAGGTGTATAAAATTTCACTCTAAAGGTGTATTTGGGTGGAGAAAAGTTAGACTTCTCCTGGTGAATCCGGAGTTCTCCTCTTTCATGAGAAAATTGTTGTCACCACTTTTAATAAGAGACACTTAATCTTCTTCTTAGTTCTCCTACTCTACGATTGTCGTAGAATTATAGTAGTTTAGAAAAAAAAAAGAAATTTCAAACCATGTTGACATGCGGGTCATGAGTCATGATTTATCTAGTAAAATGTCTTCCACGCGCGGGTCATCACTGTTTTGTGATTTTTTATCTTAGATGAACTTTTTACAAAATCGGACCGTGCAGAATCCGCTTTTGATAACATTGGTTGTACCACTCTTAATAGGAGATACTAGGAGAAGTCTCTTACTTTAAGTTATTTCCATCCAAATACAATCTTTATGATCATTTTATCTTTTAATTTAAAACTTTTAAAAACTATTAACTTGCATTCATAAAAGAAGTCAAAGGTAAAGATAAAATCACTCAAATGATCATTTGATGATGAAATTTTACTTTACGTACTCATATCTATGTAACCATCTACACAGACTGCAGACCACTAGAAAAAAATGATTTTGATGGATGAGCGCAGTCTATTAATTAATTTAAAGGGCAGAAATCAGACCAAACCCAATCAGACCAATCAGACCAAACTCAGTCAGACCAAGATGAGTTCTTAGTCCAGACCAAGAAAAGAAAAGAAGTTAGACTAGACCCATTTGATCTAAGTGAACGCTCAGATCATTGCAGCTGCCGGTCTGGTCCAAATTAATTTTTTTTTCGCACAATTTTTTTCAAATCTCTATGGGAATAAATTTTTTAACTGTGACATCAGTCACAGTATATTTTTATATTTTTTTCCAACTTACATTAAAATTAATATTTCAAAAAAAATCCCATTTTTTTGAAATTTTCAATTCTGCAATTTTCATTAATACTCCATTGAAAATGGGTATCTTTGTTTGGAACTTTTCAACATCATAGTGCAAAGGCCAAGAGCCCTTCGCTTTCCCTTTTATGGGAAATTTGTTTTAATGTGTAGACTTGTGCACCAAAGACCCAATTGGGGGTGAAAAGGATAGAGTTTACTAAAAATTTCTTTCAATATGTGATAATAATAATTATCAATTTATAACACCCACTCATTTCTGTCGATAGAGGGCCCATACTTCGTATCAAATCAAAATATGATGATGATGTCCTTTCAAATTGAGTGAGAATCAAACTCACTACTCCAACTTCTTAAAATAAGTTGATGGCCATCATTCTAATCTATTTCGGTTGCATGCATAATTTGATTGCTCTAAATTTTAAAGATTAAATTAGAGGCTTTGGATTCAACTCTTCTCCGACTCTCCATGGGTAGTTTTGTATATCCATAAAATTACTCTCACCTTAAACACGGAATGAAGATATCTATATTATCCAAAAACTAAAAAAAAACATAATGACATATTTAATTAGTGTGCTTTTAATAGCTCTAAATTTTTAGAGATAAAAATTTCAATCTTAAGAGTAAAATCAGATATTTTAATCTTACTCATCTTGTTGATATTAGATTAAAAGAAAATATATAAAAAAAATAGGAGATTCTAGCTATGACTTATTGAAATTCCTTAAAAGTGGATCTCTATCTCTTGAATATAAGTTTTTAGTTATTTTTATTTTAAAATAAAATAAAATTAAAAAATATTAATTGACTTTTCCTAGTATGTTGTTAAGATGGGAGACGTCAATTAATATTTCCAACCTAATCATGCCCCAAAGGACTAGTTGAATGAGACGCATGAACGCCCTCAATTATTAAAAAAACTCAAAATGGCAAAGAGGATTAGTAGCAAATGAAATTATCATTTAGGCACACCTCTTTTTCAGAAGATATATAACTTGGTCTTTTTATATACGTTACTATTTAAAATGTTAATTTCGAAGTAAAATCATTTTTATAAAAATAAAAGTGTTTATTTCATTATCTTAAGTTTTTAATTATTACTGACCATCTGCTTAAAATGATGAAAGATGAAGGATATTCTACATAATGAAAAATACAATAAGATTAATAAATGTATTATTTATTGAATGGTTAGCAATGTGTCATTAGATTCATATTTTGTAAATGTCTATTTAAAAAGCTTTTGATATTTGGTGATAACAAAAAAAAAATTGCACATGCCATAATTCTCACTTTCATTAAAAAGTATGTCTTTGGGCATGTTTGTGTGCAATATTTTCTATTAAAATGGAAAATAATTTTTAAATTGAAACCATTTTCCATTGTTCTGTGAGAATCTTTTTGATGAAAAATGGTTTTCGTGGCTTGGTCATTTTTAACAGGAAGTGTGGAAAATGAATTTCTAGCAAGACGGGTCGAAAAGCAATTTCTATGACTTGTAGACTTCAAGGCATATGACTCAACCTAGGCCGAATTTTCGGCCGACTTTTGATCTCGGCCGATATCTCAGTTCGGCCGAGATATCGGTCAAGATTTTTCTATCTCCTCATTTTTTTTTTTTAAAATCTCGGTGGTTTTTTTTTTGAAAAAAATATTTAAAAAAATAAAAAAGGTTGTTTTAAAAAAAAATTAAAAATATAAATATCGGCCGATATTAGCCCGTATCGGACGAATATCGACTAGGCTCACACCGATATTTATTTTTTTTAAAATAAAAAATAAAAATCGGCCGATATTCGGCCGAACTTTTCTCTCTCTAGCCGATACCATACGTATCGGTTGAACTGTATCGGTGTTCGAAAACCCAATACAGTTCGTCCGATACGCATAGTATTGGCCGAATTTTTGACCCCTGGACTCAACCTATGAACTAACCATGACCCAACGTCCAACTAAAACACAACCCGTGACCCAATCTATGACCCATGACCTGTTCTATGATCCAATCAAGGACCCAACCAATCCAACCCTTGTTTTCTGATCAACCCAACTCAACCAATGAAGCAATTCACAAATTAAGACTTCGTTGTTGATCCAACCCAACAAAATATAGTTTATGTAATTTATTAGTTGACTCATGATCAACCCAACTCATATCTTATGCCTACTCATTATCCGACTAAAGAACCAACATAATCCAATGTAACTTATGAATTTATATATTAGATTGAGGTAGGTCAAGTCATGATTTAAACCAATTATTACCCTTATTACATAATATTATCATTTTAAGTAACTTATAGATTGAATTAACTACGTATTATATATAATTATCATTGTTATATTAAATTGATTATTATGATTATTTGGATCTTTATCATCATCACCATATTCATCTAAAACTAAGTGTATCAATTTATAACGTACACCTCACCTACCTAACAATAGAAAAAAAAAAAAATTCCTTCATGAATTATTGCGGAAAACTCGTCTCACACCAAACTAAAAAATTAATATACATGAAAAGATAAAACCTATAGATTTCATTTTCTATGAAAATAGGAATTATTGAGAAAATTAAAATCCATAGAAAATAGTGGTCCAGAAACATGCCCTTTGTTGCAAATGAGAGGCTATAAGTTTTTAGTTGACTTCGAATTAAAAATAAATATATGATGTAATATGAACTTAATTTTAATACTATAAAATATACTTAAAAAAATTTTCACACTTAGTTAGGGACGTCACTGGTTTGGTTCTAACTTCTAAGTGGGCCGGAATGATAAGTCCATTTGCCGGTCCATACCCAAATAGGAAAGGTTCTTACCATTAATAAAATATCAATATGTATTTCTTAATTGCTTAAAATGCATAAAATAGATCTATTATATAAATATTATATAAAATATATAGTATAGAATTTTGAATTTAAAGCAAGGGATATTGATGGAGATATCAGTGTTTTTAATAAAAAGAGATATCGAATTTATCTTTTTTACTACTAATTACCATTCAAAAAGTGAAACAGTGAATATATATATATATATATATAGTGCTCTATATTATAAAAACACTAGGTCACTTCTCCTAAAATAATTAGGACTTAAAAAAAAATTTTGAATTTACATGTGGGAAATCGCGGGATACCCAGCGTAAAATATTTGAATTAAAACCAATTTACAAATAGTTTCAAATTATATACTTATATCCTATTTATTCTGATGCCGTCTTTTAGAAGAATTTTTTTTTTTTGACATAAAATGTCTGCAAAATATTGGATTTTATTAATTCTATATAAACATTGGAACAAACAAAAAAATTGGTCGAAATAGGGACATTTGGGTTAAAATTTTGATTTTTACTTTTCTTTTTTTCAAAAAAAAAAAAAAACTATTTCAATGATAGAGGTTGATATTCCTGCCTTTTAGTCCTTGGGTAATAAAATATGTCTTTCTTATAAAAAAATAAAACTAAACTCTTAGCTTTAATGATAGCCGGTTGACAAAGTAACATCTCTGCTTCTAATTATTTTATCAATAATTTAATAATTGACAATTTAACATCTAACTTATAATAATTTTTAGAGTAATTTGTAAAGATCTTTCTATTTTTATTTCATTTTTACAGATGCAAAAACTATTATTCTCTTTTGCATTGATTGCATCTATTACAAATTCCATTCTTGTTACATTGTAAATGGTTTAAAATACTCTATAATAAATTTCAAAGGGTTGACGTGATGGTCAAGAAGCCTCTCTCATGAGAAATCTTGAATTTAATTCACACTTAACCCTAATGGTTACTTCCCATAGACTTAATCGGTGTTTGTAGATTGAGAGGTTTATACATATTTATGAGAATATATCACAAATATCTTCGATATTTTCAAATCTATCACGTTTTTATCGGCAAAATACTAATTGTTGTTAATATCTAGAGATTTATCGGCACAGCAATAAATTCGCGACAATATCTCGAAATTTTTTTGATAAATTCATGGTAAAATACCGATAAATTCCATATTGATATTTTTATTTATTATATCTTTTATTTTTTAAATGTTATATTTTCAGCGAGATTTCTCGTTAATTTTCCAGTAAAAATCCATGAATTTGAAAATATCCTGATATTATCAATTGTCATTAGTATCCCGAGAACAATATTTGTGATTATGCATAGATTTTTAAATATTCATTTCAAAATTTTGACTCTCAATAGTCTAATACTTCTTAAAAATGAACATCCTTTTAATAATAAACCAGTAATACACTATACATTATACAATTTTTTCACCCCTCATGTGGCACATGTACTATAGCCACATGAATATAGTTCAACTGATTACTTTCCATTTTAGAAAATGAAAAGTTACGAGTTTGAGTCCCAGCCTAACTTTCGTGAGCCGTTGACCCATCAGAGTTTTATGTATTCCACACTTTTCCCACACATGGATAAAAAAGAAGAAAAAAAAATTAGATCGAAGGAGAACATGTGAGGATAAGAAAAGCAACGATGGTGTCAATCTAGATCACGTAAGCTTCCCTAACTTTAATAATTATAAAAAAAGGTCCAAATCGTAGAAGCTTCTGTAGAAAGACAATTGGGTCTTTGTCATTATATAACGGTTCGTTTGATAATTTTTTATTTTAATATTGTTAGAAAAAAAAAATTATTGACAATTGTCAGAAGAAATTAACAAATTAAATTATTTAAGTTGCTGAAAATTTCACCAACTTAAAATGCTGATGTTTTGCAAATACTTTTAGATTTGAATATTAATATTGTAATTTTGTAAAAATTAAAGATCAATTATTTAGAAAAATTAAACACCAATTAAAAATTTTCATAATAAGGATAAATACCGCTTAACATATTTATGTAATGAGAAGAATAAGTATCTTGTAATTATATATAATTTTTTATGATTAAGACGTCCAGATTTTTTTAGAACACCAGACTAATTATCATGATATTTTAAAACCCCTTTGCACTCACCTTTTTACGTGTGGCCTGCTGATGATTGAACGGCTAAGATTCACTTTATCAAATCAAAATTTTAAGATATAAAATTTTAAATATTATAAATAATTTAAATTATTATAAATTGGAGGGCTCAAAAGTGTAACAACATAGATCTTATTTCTCATGAGTCCCATACTGAATTTTTTTTTTAAAAAAGTTTCATGTGCCTAGGTTGGGCAGAGGTTTGCATCTAAGGTTCTTAATAAATGAAAATATGAAATAGTTTTACTTAAAATAATAAGATTATATTTTTATAAATAATATTATACGTGTCAGTAAACCCTATCATATTAAATGTAAAATTTTATAGTATTCACTAAAATGAAAATTTAGTGACAAAATATAGTTTTAATTATTAGATTTAGATAGAGTAAGATTAACAATGAGATGATAATTAATTTGAATCGAATGATTAACAATCACTTCAGATTTTATTTTTGTATCACACGATAATTTTTAATTTTTAATTTAATATAATAACATTTATTGACTCTTTACATGTTACATACTAAAAATATAATTTTATATTTTTCAAAGGCAGCATTCTTTCAACAAAAAGCGATTTGCACACTGTTAATTGAAAAAAATGGGAAAGAAAAACAGAGATCGAACAAAGAAAGAAAGAAGAGAAGGATTAAAAAGTTAAAAATTATTTAATCTTAAAATATATTGTAAGATCGTGTGTTACATACTAAGTAATATAAGAAACAAGATTTATAAAAAAAAAAAAAAAAAATTCAAAAAGTCATTTCTTAAAAAAGCGAAAAAGTTTTTTTTTAATTTCTAAGCTGCATTTTCTTGAAACGATAGAAAGTTTTTGGATATAATTTTAAAGAATTGACGGATTCTTAATCGTCAAATTAACCCTCACGGGTTTACATCATTATCCCTTTGTTATAAAAATTACTCATGTCTTTATCAATTTCAATAATTTCATGAACATTGACATATAAAAATGTTGAAGGGTTTCAATGAATTTAAATTATTTTAACTCCTAAATTTTTATGAGTTTAAAATCAAAATTTGATCCATAACTCCATAAGTATTAAAGAACAGGCTCTATAACTTGCAATTATTGAGTAGGATTTAAGTAGTTAGCCTCATTAATATTAGATTACATTTTATTAGTTAATGGAATAAGCCTAATTAATATGTCATGAGTTAATAGTTACAGTTTACTGGTCTTCCCAAATTTTAATGAATTTTAATATTTTAAATTTTAAATGTTGGACTTTATTTGAGACCAACTTTGATCTAATTGAATGGACCTAATGAAAGAGTACGAATATAATCTCCAAAAGTTAGAAAATGGTGTAATTTCTTTAAGCTTTTCAATTTCTTATAAATTGAAATTATTCTTTTTAATTTCTAATTTTTTACATTCTATATGTAACTTATTGGCTTAATATAGTAAGTTAGTTGAAAAGATCAAGACATACTAAAATATTTTGTATCATTTTTTTTAAATATTTAAATATTAATATGTGTAATTTTTTTAATATCTAAATATGATTTTTAGAAGAATTTTTTTTTTAATTTACGTGTGAAAAATCACGGGAAACCCATTGTAAAACCCCGATATGTAATAGTGTAATTTCTTTGATTATTTAACATTTTATTTTTTAATAATAAAGATGTAGAAAACTAGTTTATAAAAATATATTCAATAAAAACTATATAATTACAAATTAATCAATTAAATTGTATTTTAAGTCATAGAAGCTTCTATTGAAAGACAATGGGAAAGGCATTGTTGATTGGTGGCTTGTGGCTCCAAGTCTAAATGCGGGAATCGAAGTACTCTGGTGGTCTGATCACCACAAAATATACGGTCCACTGCCAGAGAATCATTCAGTAGATTGTCGACAGCTACCTGGATATTCATTTCACAAATTTGAAAAATAAATAATTAAAAAAATATTTATCTTATTCATGAGAATTGATGAGATATAACAAATTATCTTTTTATTCACTTATCGTTTATAAAAAAATAAAAAAAAAATATCAGTATATCTTATTATAAAAATACCAATATTAACTTTATAAAATAATTTTCACTCAAGTAACGAGCCACAATTGTTAGAGCTGAGTATCAAGTTCAAATGACTAGAATATTAGTAGAGTGGCCCGAATTTCTGTGAACATTGGACTTATTCGGTGAAATAACACATGTTTGCATCAATTTTTTATACAGATTTAAATATAAATTATATCTGAATTTGATAATCTATTAATCTAAATGTCACATCTTATGGTATATGTAATATGACAATTTATAGAGTTTTTTAATTCAAATTGAGACTGTAACTATGAGTTGAATGTGAATTCCATATATGTATATAAATATTTTATATATATATATATATATATATATATATATATATATATATTTGCATTTAGATCCTACACTAATAATTCAGTCAAATTAAATTTCTATCCATGATCTACACCTAAAGTTTAGATAAAATTTAATTTTTGTTTAAATCCAACCCTCTATATATAATATCCCTATAAATTACACCATAGTGTCTAGCTCAAAATTGATGGGGATTACCATTTCTAGGGATTCACTTGCTACCTTTCTTTGGAGACACTGAATATTTATCATGAAAAATTAATAACTTATAACAATTAAATTTTCAATGTCTAAAATTACGAGGGTAAAATCATTTAATGAAGTTCAAATTTTTATGCATGTATTATCTTTGCCATTTATTACATACTTCAGCTAATAATGTGTGAGCCACTTTAAATTTTAATTAATAGTTAGCCTCCCAAATAAAGGATTTCCCTTGGAAACCCTCTTTTCCTTGTATTTAATAAGAAAATAATATCTTTTACAATAAAAATAATTGCTCTTTTATTGAAATTTTATTAAAAATATCCTTATCTTTTAAATCAAATAAAAGTAGTCAAGGTAGTCCTACATAATAATAAAAATTTAGACCATTGGATGATTTTTTTAACCGAAAACTCGACCTATTTGAATCTAAACTGGGTTCTTGAGACAGTCTAGTCATTAAGACGGTTTGATTTGTCCAAAAACTATTATTTTTTATTTATTTTCATATTTCTCTTTCTCTTCTTTACTAAAAATGTCATTTCTCATTTTTTAACTATTATAGTATCATCGATACAATATGATTTCCAATTGCCCATATTTGGAAATTTGCTTTTAAATATAATATTACATTATACTATTATGATGTTAAGCTAATATCACAGTTCACATCAGTCTAAAGTAATTTGATAGCTGAGTCTAATTAAACTAAGAATTAAATAAATAATTTGATTTTTAAAATATTGCTCAATCTGTCGGAGATGGAGCCTAATAATGTATCAAATAAATATGAATTAAGATTAAATCTGATCAAAAAAATAATTTAAAAAAAAAACCTTCACCATGAAGAAAGTCGGCCGGAGTGCCGGACGTCCCTGAAACCGGCGAACTAATCCTAATTGCGTAAACGGTGACGTCCAAGTAACGTACTGAAAAGTAAGACTGAAAAGGAAGTTAAAACGTTGGAAGAGGACAAGAAGCTAAAGTTGGAAAGACAGCTAAGCCTCAAGGGTCTGTTGTCTTTGCCAACACATGGTCCACGTCCTGGATTCGCCACCCAAGCTCTTCTAGAAAGAGGATCACTTGGAAATTTTTTTAGAGATAAGTCACATCAATCATGTACATAAACTATTTAGATATTGAGTTTCGATTTTACTGTCTTTATAATATAAAATTAATTATTGTATGATCAACATACGTACGTTGTTTAGACCATTTAACTATTTTTGCCTCACTCAATGTAGATTCAGAATGTGACTAATTTTTTTATTTTTAAAAGATACTTAACAAAAATCCATGAGTCTTTAAGCGAGCTCGACAAAAGCTCAAAGAAAAAGCCACACACATCATTTGCTTGGAATTCAAACACGTACCATAAGTCTCTCCAAAACTCACCTAGACAAAAGACTAGACTTACGAAGTCCAAAAATTAGAATTTCCTCACAGTCAAAGTCGAGTCCCTCGACCTGCAACCAAATCTGTATCTCAATCTCACTCTCAGGTCGGGCCCCTCGAGCTGAGACTTATTTTGTGTTTTTCTCTTTCTCCCAGGTCAAACCCCTTGACATGGTCTGAGGCCCTCGACCTGAGGTCCAACTGTCATTCTGGATTGTTCCCAGTAGGAGGCCCTCGACATCGTCTAGCCCCTCAACAATGGTGTCGAGGCCCTCGAAAATGGCAGCAATTTAACTTGAAGGTCTTGTGTGTGTTGATCCCTTTTTCACTTTTCTACACATAGATATCACATAACATACCATCACACATTATTATACATCAGAGTAGCATACAAAAATAGTGGTTCATACATACTCAGGTTTTACATACCACAAGAGGCATGCTTATTACAATATTACAAAACAAGTAAACAAGTTTCTCATCTCAAGTAAACATTTTGGGAATATGAAGATTCCCTCTCGTAGGGCAGCACAGGAGATTCCTCAGTTCCCTCATCAGGCACATATCATGCACTATAAAGGACGTGAGCTAACAGTCCAGTGAAAATAACTCAATAAATAACAAATTTCACAGTATATATAACAAAAATAAAATGCAGTTATATATTTTAAAAATATAAACTTAACCAAGGTTTATTTCTACCACTAGTTCATTTCTCTCCATAGAACACTACATGTCATTCACACTCTTCCAAATTGAGGTTTCGCACAAAGCACCTCATTTCAAATCGAGGGTTCTCACTAAGCCTCGAATGCATTAAGTCACGACATAGAAGTAATGCAATATCTTGCAAGAGCTTTACGACTATACGATCGTCCACGACCCTATGGCCTAAATATGACCTAATGGTCTAGTATGGCCCCATGGCCCAAAGTGTGTGAATGCAGTTTCTTATTCACCAAAAGTTATAATCATCATTTGCCTGGGACAGTTCACAACCTAAGCAAGTTTTATACAACTCCATGTGCCCTTCTTATATAGGGTCTCACACTAGAGAATACTTACCACCACCTGACTTTGTAGCTCCTGTCTCAAGACTCGGAACCTTTACATTTCAATTCATGCACCAAAACTCAGTAACACAATATATATAATAACTTTGAATTGACTACCAACACCCTTGCGCTTCCTCCCATTCATTAAACATGTTAAACTCTGGACACGTAAATGGGTTCGTATTGCGTTTATAGGCTACTAGACCTCGGCTCCCTGACACCTTTTCATATTCACGTTATACCAATAGAACAAATACATCCCTTACAAGTAAGTGATGCTAGGTCTCGCTTTTGGTCCCATTTAGTCTTTTCCATCTTTATGTCTATGGGTCCCATTTATTATCCTAGAGTTACACGTTTTCAAAATAGAATAAGAGTTGAGTCTCTCCACCGTTGTCCAGCGAGTTTTCACGAGAAATCGGTAAAAATGGGAAAATGTGTAAATTTTTGCTTAAAACCAAATACACACGAAATGTTTCCAAAACCCTAGTATTTATTTTTCCTAAAGAAAAATAGTTGTGAGTCCGCTAATGTTCCTTTACTCCAAATTGAATTAAGTCAGATGGGTTAGCCATCCAAAACATTCAATAAAAGAAAATGAAGTACATAGGGCCTGGTCTCGTATTTCTCCGGGCACCACGGGGAGTATTGAGAGTTCAGCCCAGAGGTTACAATAGTGGAATGTAAATAAAATTACTCAGTGCCCTATTCTCGTATTTCTCCGAGCTAAACTACAGCGAGTATTGAGAATTAGGTCCAAAGGGTATAATGTAATCACACAATACTAAAAATAACCACACATGGAGTCAGATGGGATTAGTATTATTCCTATTTTATTTCAAAAGATAGAAAGTATGATTTTAGAAAGAATTAAAGCAGATTTTGAAGGTGTAACTCAAAAATAAGTAGAAAAGCCATTTTTCCCTAAGTTTCCAAATAGTCCATTTTTACCACCTTTTTCACCCCTTTTTACATATAATCTTTTCTAAAGCTGATAAATAAGAGAGAGGGAAAGTTTCTATATATCCCCTCAGAGTTTTGGCTTCCTTTGGAAACCCAACTAAAGAACGAAAGTAGGAAGAAGAAAAGTTGAAAAAGAAGGTTAACCACAAGAAAACAGAGGATAAGGAGACGACGGTAAAGAGAGAATGAGGATTATCCCCTTCCTCTTTGGTTTTTAAAAAACGCATGCCATAGGCCTGAAATGGAAAGGGAAGTCTTCCACGTTGCCTAAGACTACGTTTCGTAGGATGGTGAATTAATTTTAAAAGGTTTATTAATTAAACCTTATAACTTCTATAGTTTTTAATAATAATCTGACCCCTAGAAAAATCGAGTATTTTTGGAGAAATTTGACTCTGCAGATATGTTGAATAAATTTGTCTCACGAAAAAATTTTAAAGCTCGAAGAAGTTTTGAAATCGAAAGCCACTCAATCCAATAAAAAATATGTGTTGAAGTATTTACGCTAAACAACGATTCACATTCAAAGGTGTACGTTGACGGTCCTACAATTCATTTTGAAAATCTGAAAATATGGAAAATTTGTTTAAAACACAGATTAAACACTAAGTATTTTTTGTAATTTTTTTCGTTTCATAAATACTTTAAAATTATGATTTTGTGAGTAGGGATCTTTGGAAAGGTTAAGGTGGTTACATTTTTAGAAATCAAAAGACAAACGGAAAGGTCCATTGAACTCAGAATTTTAAAACTATTGTATGTGTGAGTTTGGAAGTCCAAATATTCCAAATGAGTGATTTTCCAGATAAAAATAGTTTTAGGGTCACAAATAGAGAAAGTTCAAATATTTATAGTTTTGCCCTCCCAACTTCAACGAGTTGGATCAATGAGGTAGCGAACTCAAATTAGACCAAACTTAGACTTTTTGGAAAATCCAATCAGTAATCTTCATGATTAACGGATCACAGAATCACACTTAACAGCTTTAAATCACATAATTAAGCCTAATTTAGGATTGAGGTATTATACTACTCATACACTGAGTAATTCTAATAGACTAAGTAATTCTATTGAGAGTGAACCTTTAGGGTGGAGCGAGAATCAAACGACACCCACTTCTTAAGACAGGTTCCTGACTATCACTCCAACTTCTTTAGGTTGAAAAATAAAAAAATATATATCACTATTTTTAAGTATTAAGTTTTTAACACGAGTGACCTTTTATACTAAAATTACAAGAATTTCAATCAGTAATCACTAACTTAGATATTTTACATCTTCACTTTCAAATTTATTTAATAATCTTATACTCATGTTGGTCAATATTCAATAGTTTTAGTATGAAAATGATTGATGGGCTCTTTTTTTAGATATGCACAAGGGAGAAATTATCTAGATAGGAGATCTAACTTTTTATAGGGATTACTTGAGATGATGATTAGTTTGAAAAACCTATGTTTGTGTAGGTAAAAAATCATTTTAAATATAGTATTTAAATATTTAAACTATTGCATGAGTATACCTTGAGGAGGTAAGAAGTGGTAAGCTTAAGGATGAAAATTTATGTGAGAAGGTGGTCTCTTAGAAGGATTAATAAGCTTTGAGGAATTTTACAAGAAGAAGTTGATGAGGTTTTCTAAGTAGAAAATGATTGATGTTTGTACAGGAAGATGGAGTTTGTTAATGTGGCGGATTATGATTGGATGTTTGTACAGGAAGAGATGGAGTTTGATAAATAAGGTATTCTTGATGATGGACCTTTGAACAATACTCCCTCCGTTCTATTTTAGTTATCTCATTTGAAATATTTGTGTTTTTTAAGGAACTCTCTATATAAGGCTAGTACTCCATGTGATCTTATCCATTTTTAACACACTTTATACTACTTCAATATAAATGAGACAATTATTTTAGGACAATTCCAAAATCCATATAGGACAACTAATTTGGGACAGAGGGAGTAGTCTTTAGTGGGCTTTACAGGTATTGGGCTATAGTAGGCCTCAATGTATCTTATTCATTGGGCATTAATGCACTTACACTTTGGATCCTAATGGACCTTGTAGATTGAGCCTCAACAAAATTGAAAGTAACAGGCCTTGATGGGCTTTTGGGTATTGGGTTTTAATTTGGATTTAGGTCTTTGACAGGCTTTGGGATTTGATGAGGAGTTGAGATGATAGAATTAATGGGCTTGTAAGGAATGAACATTTGAATTCATGAAATTTAGTGGACTTCGTATGCTGAGCCTTTGTAAATTGTGAAGAATGGGTTTTAATCATTTAGACTTTTGAATTCATGGGCTTTTAGGGATAAATCTTTAACTTGATGTATTTAATCGGCTTAATGGACTTTGAAATGATGACAGTTAGTGGGTTTCGGCTTTATGAGCTCATGGACTTTAATGAACATTAAGATAACAAAACCTTAATGGGTTTATGAAGAATAAATATTGGTTTATAATTCAAAAAATGGAAGTGGAGACCGATGGTTATGTATAATTTGTTAACACATTTAACAATTCAATCTCAATTCTCATTATTAGTCCAAGTCGTGTCATTAGCCAATTAATTAGTTTACTTATTATTTTCTGGTCAATGCTTAGCTTTGGGCCCATGTATGATCTGCTGACCCATGAACTCTTCATATGCTAGCTTTTGGCCCATGAAAAGTCCATATACTAGTTTTGACCCATGAACAGCCCAAATAGTATTTTTTGGTCATTTAGTGTTTTTTGCCCATGAGCTGTTTATGCATTAGGTTTGGCCCATTAACAGTTTTCAGACCCAGAAGTATTTTGCAAGCCCACAAACAGTTTTTACACATTTAGAAGCCTTTGTTATATGCCCAGATTTGTTCTGACAGGCCCAAAAACAGTTTCTATAAACCTTCACGCCCTTGAACACTTTATAACCGGTTCATAAATGAATTTTTTTTTCATGACCATAGCCCAACAATGATTGTAAACAGGACTTTTAGAATCATTTTATAGATCCATAGACCTTCTACAGACCTAGAACAATCCAATAATAACATTTTTGGCCCAAGATAAATTTTTTAGGCCTGTGAACGGTTCTTAGTATGACCAAAAATGTTTTTTACAGGCTCAGAATAATTCTGAGAGGCCCATCTACAGTTCATATAGAAAATTGGGCCATAAAACGACCTTAACAAGCCCAGAAACTATCTTGAAAAGTCAAGAAATAGTTCCAAACCCAAGGGTAGTACTTACCAGGCCTAGAAGTGATTTCTACAACCCCACTAAAAATTACCACTACCTAACAATAATTCTTAGAGAATTCAAAAGTCCATGAAATTTTTTACAGGCCGTAGATGATCTTTACATGTCTATAATAGTCCATTTAAAATATTTTGGCCCAAAATAATCACTTGCAGGCCTAAAAATCCAAAATAATACTTTTCGCAACTTCTATGATAGTTAAGTATTTTTGACATTTTATGGGCTCAATAACAGTACTAATATTTTTTAGGCCCAAATTGAAATGACTTTTTTATTGTCCAAATATAAGTTTTGAAATTTTGGAAAATGAATTCTTTATGAAAGAGAATTAACCCCAAGGAAATGGTGTGTTGCCAGGATCCGCCTGAGTAAGTAAGAGTCTTTAATTCCATGCCACCTCAAAGAGTTACTCCTCATAGGTTTACCCGGTGTGTGAGGGTAGGGAGACTTCCGTATGCTCCGAGAATTAGTCGGATGCTCTAAGAGGCACTGGACACCCCAGTCATCGAAAAACAAAAAAAATTGAAATAAAATTCATCATTAGGTGGTTTCCTCTTAATTAGGTCCCAATGTCTACAAATTTTCATTCATTAAAGTGTAATTTGCTCGTTGTTTTATTTATTTGAGTGGTTGGGTATTCTCATCTTATATAGGAGGTCTTGCTCTCAAACCCTTGGGACGCCTAATCTGATCCATGGTACTTGTGAGTGGTGTCATGAATATGAGGTTTTACAAAGTGAAGTCGTCAAGTTTACACGTAATAAAAAAAATGTGATTTCCTCTTAAATAGGCCCCAAAATCTTCAGCTTTCGATTCATTGAAGGCAATTCTTCCTTAAATGGTATCTGCGACTTTCAATTCAGTGGAGGGTAGTTTCCCTTTAAATAGGAGCTGATATGGAGGTTTCTTCTTAAATAGGACCTAATATCTCTAGTCTAAAAAGTTTGTAGAAGGAAATTGCAAACAACAAATTGAGAGAATTTGAGAGAGAAGAACAGCGTGTGAATTAAAAGCATGAATAACCATCTAATTGTTGTTGGTATTTGAAGAAGTGCTCAATACTATATATATATATATATATATATATATATATATATATATATATATATATATATTTTTTTTTTTTTTTATTTTTTCAATTTATAATTTTCGGGACCTGTACAAGCCTTCTTACGTATACACATTCGGTAAATTTACGAGAGTGACCCTTTGGAGTTAAGTGAGAATCGAACTAAAGATTTCACTTCCCAAGACAAGTTAGAACAACGATCCAATTATCCTGCTTCATCTTGTTCCTCCTCCTCTTCTTCTCTTATTATTATTTTTTTTCTTGGTGTCACTCGACCCAGATGAGTGGAAAGCATTGCCAATTTGGGCTTTCTGATTTGTCAGGTTTTCTCTCGACTGATCTCTATTTTTCAGTCTTTCCTTCCTCTCAGAACTTTGTTTCCTTCTGTTTCACAGTTGCTTCCTCTTATTTTGCTTTTTTTTTTTTTTTCAAATTGGCTGCTTTTGGATCATTTTAGACGCAAAGTAGTAACTCTTCTCTCGTCTTCCACTTGTTGGTGTCGGCTCTTGACCAGGGCTGGCCCTGAAATCCCCTAAAATCTCACTGGTTTAAGATGGAGTGAGATTTCAGAAATCCTTTCTGAATAGTATATTAAAGAGTTTAAGCGTGTGAAGCCCTAAGTGGTGGCCTATACCACCCCGAGCCGGCGATGCTCTTGACTAATGGACAAGTCCAACAAATTCACATGCACATTTCAAATTGAAACTCAAGTACTCAACTCATTATATTATACAAATATACAATAGTGAAAAAAGACAGACTTGTGTGGTGTTCTCTGGATTGTCTACCCTTTTCCCATTTTTCTCAAACTTTATATTATATATTATTATAGATGTCCCTCTTTATCTCAGTGGGTAGGTCTTCCACGTGTCCACCCTAATTCGAAGCTAGGTTAATAGGATTTTTGAGTCGCATATACCAGCCGGATGAATCTCCTCTTTCCTTGCCTTTATTTCTGTCAAATATTGTTGGGTGTGGATGAGAGTTCCACATCGATTGTGAGGAGAAATATAAAGACTTTTTTTTTTAAGCATCAACGATGAAATTTCATTCAAAAAAAAAAAAGGAGGAGTTACATAAGCAGAAATGAGTATAGGAGATATATACTTTTAAGAGAAGAATAAAAACAGAAAATTAAGAAAATCAAACACAAAAAGGTAATACAAGTAAACAGAAAAACAATAACACATCAAAATCTACTCTAAAAGAAAATCACTAAAGGTCCAATTCCTCTAGCTCCCAAGGTTGGCCGTTGGGAAAAAAGCCAGTGCCGGAGAAATCTAAAGACTTATAAGACTAAGGCACTCCACCTATCAAGCTAGTCATGATAGAATATAATAAAAGATCTCTCTCAGGTAGATCTCTCATCCTTCTCAGATCTGGACGATTTCCATTTGAGTTTCAATCCCTCTATGCATTCTTCTTTTTGTTGGCTGCCATTTTCACAGTCAGTCAGTGCACTGTCCATTCAACAATTCTTCGCAGCCAGTTAGTACGCTGTAACTTCATCCAATCTTCGCAGCTAATCAGTGTGCTGCATGTTCATCCAATTAGTAGTCAATCAGTGTACTGCTCATTCACTTCATTTTCTCTAGGTAATCAGTGTGTCACATTTTCTCTCCCATTCTTGCCGTTTCCAAGCTTAGCTTTAATCCATACACGCTTTGAATTTGATTTGAATTAGATTTGCTTTATCTCTATTATCTTGTTATTTTGAATTTGATCAGATTTTCTTATATCATGTATTTGAATTTAATTTTATAAATAAAAGATCCCTCCTTTGGAGAGAGACACCGAACATTTTTAGTTATTTCACAAGTCTTTTTATTAAACTCAGTGGATTTCTCTTATTCAGACTTTCATTACCACCGCGACCTTTTAGAACCTGGTTACTGGATATCGGTATATATTAGCCATGGAATCAGTTACTCAAATGCATTGCATACTGGACAAATCCCCCCTTTCAAAGTGACTAAAACTGGTATTCTTAGCAAATCCGTTCTTGTTTTCTCAGTTAAGAATCATGTCACAATCATTCAGCACAAGCTAAATGACACTCCCATTGCTGCTGTACATACTCTTCTTGGACACCATTTATCGATCGAAAGAGGTAATTCTACTTCTTATGTCAGGTTATTCGACAAAACGAAATCAAAACTGGCTGGTTGGAAGGCTGCTAGCTCTAGTTCGACCTTGTCTCGACTGTCTTTCCTCTTTACCAAAGTTCTACTTCATGTTCACGTTACATAAGTATGTACTGTCTCTAACCGACTCTAACGCTATTTCAGTCAAACTAAAACTCAAATTCTAATCTTAAACTAAACACATTTCTTAATAAGAGATTAACACAAACTGATATTTCTAATCTAATACTAATTCTAATATATTCTAACAATTCATACTCTACAAAAAGAAATTCTTTTTGAAAGACAAGCTACATATGATAAAATGGACTGACCTCTTCTCACCTAAATCAATTGGTGGGCTGGGCCTCAAAAATCTGCTCAATCAGAACAAAGCATTCATCTCAGTGTTCAATTAGGAGTATCTACAAAAAAGATGGTAACAGAACAGTTTACAAGCCCTCATTTATCTTGAAAATGTCTATGGAAGCTAAAGGTTCCCCCAAACTCCATTAATTTTGTTGGAAAATCCTTCCGAATCAATTACGGGTGGCATTGAACATCCAGATTCGAAATACTGATGTAAGTGTTTGGACTGAAAAATCAATGACTCTATATAACATTTGAGGCGTCCTCCTCTCAATTACTAGTTTTTTAGAGGGATATCTACTTCAAGAATGTTAACATGGTTTTCTTTATGGTATCAAAGTAAGTTCCACAGGTATCTCCATATCGAGACTCTATATGACACTTGAGATACCCTCCTCTTAATGACTAGCTTTTTAGAGTGAGTTCTACACATAGTTCGGATGGAGACACAACAGATCTAGAATGTTGGGCTTCATTGGGTCTCGCGAGAATCCAATCAAGTAGATCACTGGCTTGATCTCGAATCGATGAACCAAAAGGACCAGATGTGTAATAACCCAATGGTCTTTGCCGTGAGGTTTACTCCCTTGTGTCTTGGGATGATCACTAGCATTTCAAAGATTAATCTGCTTTTACTTCTTTTAAACTAATATAAGCTTCAAGTAAAGGAGCATTAGATGCAACCATCGCACAATCTATGTGCATTTTTTAATGCAAAAGTATTAATCTTTACAATAATACTAATCACTCAGATCTGAAATGGGTCTTATTTGTTGTTCAGAGCTTAAAAGATTAAAAACTAATTCAAAGTAATCAAAATTTAGGCAACTTAAAAATTATGAATTTATTGGTCGAATTAAGGTGATTTATGTTGGATCTTATATTTATGTATAGACTTATTAAATAAATAAGCATACAAGTTTAGATATCAAAAGATATAACTATAAGTAGTTAAATTGTATATTATGTTTGTAATGGCCTTCTATTCAAGCATAGTCTTTTAGAAGATTTTTTTTTGAAAGTTATATATATTTTAAATAACACAAGATTTTATATGTTGAAAAATAATTAAAAGAATAATAATTTTTTTTACTATCATAGTTATCCTTAGAGATAAAGGTTAATCCCACAAATATATATATATATGAGACTATTTTATTTGTCAAATTAGTCCCAGAGCAAATATCAAACTCTTGACTAAGGCTGAAACTCGAGCGGATTAGGTTAGGTTTTAATAAACTCAAAATAATCAATATAAAAAATTATTGAATTCGACTCGATCCAAATCGAATTCTTGAATAGAATTGCTTAACTCAATCCAACCAAGAATTGTTTACTCAAGTTAAGTGTTGAATCAAATTGTTGGCTCGACTCAACTCGAGTGCTATATTAAATTTTTTTAGTGGATTGGATCGGGTCAATTCAAGTCTTGTTTTGTTAATTTTAAAAAAACTTGACTCTACCTTATTCAAGTTTAATTTGGATTTCTTTTCTTTAATCCAACCTCATTCTATTTTTTAAAATATAAAACCCAACCCACTTAATTTTTGATATTAAGTCGTAGGAGTTGAATTAAAACCGTACCCAAATTTCACCCATACCCAAGATCACCCAATATATCTTAAAAAAACGTACAAAGTCACGCATTTGGTAGTCTTACGGTTTATTATTATTTTAAAAAGGGCAAAATAAACTCTAACGAGTGTACGACTTCACGAGACTGACATCCGTTCACACAGAAGAGACTGCCTTCCCCACGTTACTAAAACGTGAATCGTTTCTTTCAGGAACTTATCACCTTATGTCTTTATTTCCCGTTTTGGTCGTCTGTCATTTTCGTCGTCTTGATTTTTTCCACAAACAAAGTCTCAATAGGACAAGAGTGATGATTCGTTGAATTCGGCAAAGGCAATTAATAGAAAGATTTTATTATCTTTTCCATAAGAAATTCTAGACCCATGAGTTGACTGACTTATATAAACGAGAAGATCAAACAGCTTTAATTTCATACTAGTCTAAATTTGAAATTAGGTAGTGATTTTTATATCATCACTTGCACTAAGTTTTAAAAGAATTTTTAATTTTGTCAATACTTTTTTTCTTCTCTTTTCCCTTTTCTCAAAAATAAAGTAAAAATTGAATTTTTATTAAAAATACTGTACCATGAGAAATAAACAGCAGTGCAAAAATCACTAAAAATTTGTAAAATATATTATTTTCTCCGAAAGGTAATCTTCTCGGCATATGGCTGGATGTCTTAAAGTAGTTTTATTGTATATTATGTTTGTAATGGCCTTCTATTCACGCATCGTATTTTAAATGACACAAAATTTTATATGTTAAAAAATAAATAAAAGAATAATAAAAAATTGACTATCATAGTGAGATAAGGCTAATCCCACAAAATATATATATGAGACTATTTTATTTATCAAATTAATCCCAGAGCAAATATATCGCGCTGAAACTCAAACGAGTTGGGCCAGGTTTGAATATACCCAATACAACCGATATAAAAACTATTGAACTCGACTCAATCCGAATCAAATTGTTGATCCGAATTTCTTAACTCAACCCGAACCAAATTATTTACCCTACTCAACCCGAATGCTGAATCGAATTGCTGGGCCGACTTAATTCAAGTGCTAAATTAATTTTTTTAGTAGATCAGGTCAGGTCAATTCGAGTCTTGTTGTGTCAATTTTTAAAAAACTTGACCCAGCCACACTCAAATTTAATTCGGATTTTTTTCATTAATCCAACTTAAAACCCAAGCCACTTGATTTCTCAAGTTGATTGTGCAAGTTGGGGTAAAACTTGACCCAAATTTCACCCGCACTCAAGATCACTCAATGTATCTTAAAAATACGTAAAAGTCTATGTTTATTATTATTTAAAGGGTGGCCAAAAGGACATGGTATTTTCTACTAAGAGACATGGGATGGAGCGAGAGTCAAAAGGTTTGGGCTATGAGAGGAATTTTCAAATGAAGTCGTTTTTCAATCGATTTTTGTAATGACCCGACCCGATTTTTCGGAGTTTTAGGGTCTTGGTAGCGGTGGGGTGAGTGTGGGCCCCGTGGTGGGTCCTGGTTGGCCCGGTTTTGAGTACGAAGACTCAAAGGGCACTTTAGTAATTTTGAATGATTGAATATTTTATCATGCGAAAAGTTTGAAAATCACACGTTATCTTCCCCGATGTTCAACGTTTGATTTTTAATGAGTTTTAAATTCCTTATTTATTTTTGGAAAATTTAAGGTTTTATTTTATATATATAAAAAAGAAAAAAAAAAAGGAGTTTCTATCTTAAAACCCCCCAAAACCCTAAAGTGTTATCCCCTCTCCCGCGCAGCACTGTAGCAACTCGCTACAGTGCCGCCGCACCCCTCTCTTTTTCCCCCCATCTTCATCTTCTTTCCTCTTCCATCAAACCCTAACCCTAATTCCTCTTCCGCCGCCGCCGCTCCCTTGGTGTGTCCGTCCCTCTCTCGCCCCTCCTTCTTCCTTCTCCTCTCTTCTTTCTTCCCCTCATGCTTATCGAAAACCCTAAACCCCTTGTCGTCGCCGCCGCCCCCTCTTCTCTCTTTCTCGCGATCTCCTCTCTTTTCTTTCCTCCTCCCGGCCCGAATCCCCTCTCCAGCCTCTCCGACCGAAACTGCTCCCTGTAGCTGATCTCTGGCTGTGACCTCCGCCTTCAGCCGTCGGATTTCCAAGCCCTCTTCCGCCGTGCTCGCCAATCTCAGGTACCCGATTTCCCTTCTCCTCTCTCTTCTCCTCGATCTTCTTCTTCCTCTTTCTCTCTCTAGCTTTCCTCTTATTTTCTCCTCTTTCCCTTCTTTTCCCTCTTTTTCATTGTTCCTCAGTTGGTGCTGAGCCAACTCAGTCGGGTCACTGAGTTGACTCGGCTGGGTTCAGTTCTGGGCCCAGCAGTCCTTGGTCTGGCCCACTTCGGCCCAGCAGTCCTTGGTCTGGCCCACTTCGGCCCAGCCCAGCCCAGCTCGCGGATCTGGCCCAGTTCGCCAGATCTGGTCCAGCCCAGTTAGGCCCCGACCCGACTCAGCCAATCGGGCCCAGTTCCAACCGGCCCGGCCCGTTTTAGGCCCGGCCCAGTTCGGCCCAGCTTTGGGCCCGGCTCATCTTAAAGTCCAAATTTCAGATCCGGACCATTTTAGATCTAGTTTTCAGTTTCGGGCCCACTTCAGTTCGGTTTGGACCCGACTCGCTTTCCGGCCCATTTGTAGTCCAGACTTAGTTTGACTCGTTTTGTCCGGTTACTTATCCTTGTGTTTTTGTTTCAACAGATTGAGCCCCTTCAACCCCCGAACTCGCTTTCTCGCATTGGATTTCAAGCACACACACAGGTGAGGGAACTTATCACCGCTTTTAGCATGCATCTATGCATATTACTACTCTATCAGATGTGTGGGTACAAAATGCGGCGAATGGGATCCCCCGGTATTATAAGCCACTCGGCAAGGGAACTGTGGATACCATTATGTGGCGGGGGTCTCATCTGGGTGCATTTGTACCTATTGCTCATGGAGCACCTATGAATAGTCTATCGGATGTCATGACTTGTTGATAGTATGATAACATGATTGGTTGACGTGTGATAACTTGCCATGTATGTGATTAATAGTTTAATCAACATGCCTTAGAATTGCGTCCAATAGATAGTAGATGATACCACTTTCTAAGCTCGTATGGAACATGCCATGATTGATACCATATTTGAATGTTAATGTGTAGCATATGATAGATGATGCATATACTTAATTATGTTGCAATGTGTCATATTGACGGCATGCGTAGAGATAACTTTGTATGCATGTAGCTAGAGTAAATGGAATGTCAGTGGGGGCATGTGTACTAGGCAACATCAGGATTTAGAGACTCCCCCAAGCTTGCGGGTGGTTAGGGTTGAGAGGTTATGAGAAACCATACTAGGAAATGTAGTTTGGTTGTGAATCAATAGATGACAGAGGTGTTTCCCCTAGTAAGAGTTGAGCTATTAGGCCTACCGTTAGTGGTATTCAGACACGCTTGTGGGTGAGGCGTCGTCTGGGTTAGAGAACGAGGTGCCCCGGAGTCTCGGTCAGGACCAGTGGTGAGGCAGTCATGGAATCTCCAGGGAAGCCATTGGATTGGGTGTTGGTTGACCTAGGCAGACTTGGAGGACATGGTCGTTACGCTACCAGAGTACGTGGCGGATGAGACGTCCCCAGTGGTCTAATGGGTTGAGTGGTTCGCCCGCGTGGAGACCAGAGGGTGGGATATTGACTTGTGATCCTCGAATGACCGAGTAGGGTGAGGAGGTGCTCGCCTGGTCATAGGTCGAGGGACGGAGTGGTGAGGGATAGCTCCCGCCGGCATAGTTTGTGATCCCTAGATGACCGAGTAGGCTGAGGAGGTACTCGCCTAGGTCGAGGGATGATGCGGTGAGAGACAGCTCCCGCTGGTATGGTTTGTGATTTCCAGGATGACCGAGTAGGCTGAGGAGGTACTCGCCTAGGTCGAGGAATGATGCGGTGAGGGACAGCTCCCGCTGGTATTGTTGTGATCCCCGGATGACCGAGTAGGCTGAGGAGGTGCTCGCGTAGGTCGAGGGACGATGCGGTGAGGGACAGCTCCCGCTGGTATTGTTGTGATCCCCGGATGACCGAGTAGGCTGAGGAGGTGCTTGCCTAGGTCGAGGGACGATGAGGTGAGGGACAGCTCCCGCTGGTATTGTTGTGATCCCCAGATGACCGAGTAGGCTGAGGAGGTGCTCTCCTAGGTCGAGGGACGATACGGTGAGGGACAGCTCCCTCTGGTGTTGTTGTGATCCCCGGATGACCGAGTAGGCTGAGGAGGTGCTCGCCTAGGTCGAGGGACGATGCGGTGAGGGACAGCTCCCGCTGGTATTGTTGTGATCCCCGGATGATCCAGTAGGCTGATGATGTGCTCGCCCGCTCATTGGTCGAGGGATGATATGAAGAGATATTCCAGGCTAGGACACCTGTATGGTGGGGACAGCCTGTGGTGGGATGTGATAGAGTGTTTACCCGCAGTTGACTTTGGGGTCCATTGTTGAGACTTGCGTTGTGGGTGTTGACTCACCAGTAATTTATGGGCGTCTAACGAGTGAGTTCGGCCGGCTCATTCGGTAGAAGACCTATAGGATTCTGTGAGAGGTGGATACACCAGTCGTGCGGAGACCAGCATATGGGGTCCGAGATTATAGGTTTGACTATCGAGACTCTGGTACTTGGTTGATGAAACCATAGATGAGTCCGGTTGGCAGTTCGTTGAAGACTGGTGAAGTGGTTACTCCCGTGTGGCAATCAGTTTGGGACTCTAGTGAGTCCGACTTTTTGGTTAGTCATGGTATGCGTGCGGGTTGTCATGAGAGGGTCATAGATCTAATTGAGGACTAGAGACCCCGATCTGACTGAGAACCAGTCTGCGTACCCGTGGATGGGTGGACTGTTACAGTTGGGTACATAAGGGAGTTACATTGCGTTGGTTAGAGGATGTTCTAGAGATCCGGCTGACGTGGGCCCTGTGCTAGGGGTAGGGCATACGTTTGTATGGTCATGCATGTAGACATCTTAGTCATTGTTGTTTTCATATGATTATACGCCGTGTATGCTTGGTGACATATGGTACGGGTGTTACCCTCACTGGGCATGTATAGCTCACCCCCTTGCCTCACAGGTACTTCATAGAGGAAGGGCCGGCGGGACCCTCAATCGAACTTTGGGCGTAGAGTTGCAGCTTTGTACTTGTCTTGGTTTCATTTTGTATTTGAGGACCTGCTAATGTATTTGAGATGTATGTATTTTTTTTACTAAACCGGATGAATGTAATAATAGGTTGATGCTATAATTTGAAATTATAATTGATGCTTACAATTTTTGGTTTATTGGTGGATTACTATGGTTAGTGTGGGTTGCAGGAGCGGTGTCTCCCATTGGAAAAAAAAAAAGTATCCGAAATTGTATTGGATTGTTTTTAGGAGTTTGTATCAGTTTTAACGTGCCCGTAGTGGGACGGGTCGTTACAATTTTTACAAACAACGTATCAAAATTCATCTACTTTGAATTTTATGAACTCCAGAATTGATTTTATGAACTTAAAAAATCGTACTCAAAGAATGAAGGAAAAATGACATTCGCTCTTAATTCTTTGGGTACGATTTTTTAAGTCAAAAACTATATTTTTTTCACTTAAAATTAAGAGTACATGAATTTTGATAACTTATTTATAAAAATAGGTCGAGAAATGACATGGTTTGAAAATCTCTCTCCACAAATCAAACCTTATATTCATAAAGGACGTTTGGATGAATACCGAAGGCAAAATGATAATTTCACAAAAAAAAAAAAATCTTCAATAACGTCCGAATCTTCTGCATACTATTTTTTCGTTCGTTCGACCATTCGAACTATTCGAACAAATATCGATAAATCTAATACTCTTAAGATCGTATGGACAATCCAAAGCCAAAGAATGACTGTATTATCGGTTTTGGAAGGTTGCAGTGGAAACAAGTGGGGATACGTGTAGCTTGGTTGGGGACTTTTAGGTAGACTAAAATATGGAGGGTGTTAAAGGGTAGTGGCTTTGTGAAGGTGAGAGGGTCCACGATGAATGATAGAAACTAGGGGCTGGTTTTGGATTTCAAACATTTTAAAAATATGAAAGATAAACTCTAACATTTTAAAAATCGGATATTTGATGATAGAAAAATCGAGTTTCTACTTGACACCCTTTAAAAAGGGCAAAAATAATCAAAGAGAATACGACTTTAGGAGTGACATCCATTCATACAGAAATGATTGACCGGCCCACGTTTACAAAAATGTTAATGACGTTTTCTTCCAGAACTTATCACCTCATGTCGTTATTCCCCATTTTCGTCATCTTCCATTTTGGTTCGTCTTGATTTTTTACAGAAACAAAGTCTCTCAATAGGACATGATTCATTCAATTCAGCAAAGCAGAGCTGATTAATTGAAATATTTTATTAACATTTCCATAAGATAGGTGTGAAACTCAGATCCAATTATAAAAGTCGGGTCAACAGGTCAAGTCAAGTTAAGAAGTCAGAAATCCACATTGAATTTGGGTGGGTTAGATTGAGAGATTTTTAAGTTAATCCGATCCGAACAAATTAAATCCTATTTGAATCGATAAAAAGTAGGTTAAAGTAGGTTCAAAATACGGGTCAAGTCGAGTTTTGAGTTGAGTTGGATTATAATTCGGGTCAAGTCGAGTTAACACATCTAGGTCAAAAGTTCGAGTCGAGTTGGATTGGATTCCATATATTAGTAACTCGGGCCGCGTTGAGATTTAAAAAACTCGACCTGATTCGGCCCGATTTCAGCTCTACCATGAGAAATTTTAGACCCATGTGTTCACGTATCGTACTTCTTTTAATAAATCGGATGACCGATAAAAGCCTAAATTTGGAATTAGAAGCATGATATTAATAGTGATGAATAATATTAAAATATTTTTAAATTCTTATTGAAAAATTAACTAAAAAACTCACAAAAAATATGATATTTAAAAAATAATAATAATATTAATATAGAATTTGAATATTTTATTAGAAATTTATCAAAAATATATCATAATATTATCGTGATATTATTATTTATCATGAATTTATCAAGAATGCCCAGTAGTGACGGTAAATCTTATAATATTAACGGCAATTAGTATTTCTAGATAAAAATATAATAAAATTGAAAATATTAAAAATATTTGTGACAAGTTTAAATATATTATTTTCTTGGATTTTAGATTATTAGTTGAAAATCCTGTTTGGATAAGTACGCCAATCCTTCAGTCTCGAACAGTCCGCCGTTAAAGACAGACGACAAGGTCTCCACTCAGCCAGACACTTAAAACAGAGGGAGAGATGGATCTTCTGAAACCAAACGGTGCCAATTCTTCACCACTCACACCCATCGGATTTCTGGAGCGATCAGCCGTCATTTATGGAGACTGTCCGTCCGTCGTCTACAACGAGAGGGTCTACACATGGTCACAGACGCTCGACCGCTGCCTCCGCCTCGCCTCCGCCCTCTCCTCCATGGGCATCTCAAGAGGCCACGTGGTAACTTCTCCTTCATTTCCCCCACTTCCCCACTTTCAATTTCCTCCATTTGATCACCTCTCTCTTCTTCTTCCTCTTATTTGTTTAGGTCTCTGTTCTGGCCCCAAACATCCCAGCAATGTACGAGATGCACTTTGGCGTGCCCATGTCCGGTGCTGTTCTCAACACCATTAATTTCCGCCTCGACGCCCGTATCATCTCCGTCCTCCTCCGCCACAGCAAGGTCAAGATCGTGTTCGTCGACTTCCAGTTCCGTCCCCTCATCGAGGCAGCAATCGCACCGTTAGAGAAGCCACCCCGCTTGATCTTCATCGAAGATGAAGACGAAGAAGGCGGCCGTCTCCCTCCCAAGTCCAACCAGTTAACTTATGAGAAGCTGATTGAGATGGGCGATCCAGGCTTCAAATGGGTCCGACCCGAAACAGAGTGGTCGCCGATGATTCTCAATTATACTTCGGGGACGACGTCCTCTCCGAAAGGCGTGGTCCACTGTCACCGTGGAATATTCATCATAACCGTTGATTCTTTGATCGATTGGGCGGTCCCAAAACAACCCATTTATCTTTGGACTTTACCTATGTTCCATGCCAACGGGTGGAGCTTCCCGTGGGGGATCGCCGCCATGGGCGGTACGAACGTATGTCTGCGAAAATTCGACGCTGCGGCTGTCTACTCTGCCATCCAAAAACACGGCGTCACTCACATGTGCGGCGCTCCAGTCGTTCTGAACATGCTGGCAAACGCGCCGGAATCGGCATGCAAGCCGCTGCAGAACGTGGTGCAGATACTGACAGCGGGGTCTCCGCCTCCAGCCGCTGTCCTGTTTAGGACAGAGGAGAGGGGCTTCTCCGTCAGCCATGGATACGGGCTGACGGAGACGGCCGGTCTTGCGGTGTCGTGTGCGTGGAAAGGCAAGTGGGATCGGCTCCCAGCGTCGGAGCGGGCTAGGCTGAAGGCGAGGCAGGGGGTGAAGACTCTGTCCATGGCGGAGGTGGATGTTATCGACCCAAATACAGGCGCCGGCGTCAAGAGAGATGGAGCCACTCTAGGAGAGATTGTTTTGAGAGGTGATTGCGTCATCATTTTGGTCCTCAAAATTTATTTATTTTCTATTTTATTTTATAAGTTATATGATTTTAAAGAATTATACTCTATTTTTATAATTTCATATTCTAAATTTTCATTCGTATATTAATGGAAATAAAGGATAAAGATATAAATAATTTATGAGTTTTTATATGTATTATCTTCTTTCTAAATTGTAGTAAAATCTTCTGTTGGGTACAATTTTTCTTTCAAGCAATTATTTTGAATTATTATTTGAAATATAAAAAAACCTTTATTATTATTATTATTATTATTATTATCATCATTGGTTGCACTTCAAATTATAGATATTAGTTAGTCTATATATGAAAAGTATGAATTAGAGTGGAGGATGATGACAGACAAAAGACTTTTAAACAGGAACACCTTTGGATCTTTTGTTGCACAATGATATGAAATTATTGGTGGAATTCACTGTTTTTTTTTTTTTCCACTTAAATGAGATTAGTACAGAGGGCAGGATTCTCTATCATAATCATACATTAAACGATTTTTTTTTTTTTTTCAAAAACTTCGTTACTTCATATTTTCACAGACCCTCCCATAACGAAGGGAGGATAAAAAGATTTTTTTTAAAAAGTATTTTATTTGGTGTATGATGACTAATTTTGATGGTGTATATATATATACATATACATATGTATATATATACCCTTTTATTTTATTTGTTTATCCTTCTTTAATTGATTAAAGATTTAGATTAGACTAACGAAATATATTGAGGAGATATGTAATTAGATTAATAGTAGATTTCACAAATTTAAGTATGATTACATGAATATAGAATATACAAAATTTTACTATCAATTTATAATTTAAGTCATATAATTTTTTTAAATTTTAATGAGTATAAATATTTAAAATAGAAAGATAAGATTATTCTGTTGAGATGAATCAGGGATTCCTGATCCGGGCAAATCATAGAGGTCTTTAGAAGCTTAGAGATGAAGTCGGGCCTAAAATAAATTAACTCATGTCCAAAAATCGATATTTGAAATTTTCTTAAGCTAATTAATTATACAAATAATAAAAGAAAAAGAGATAAAATATCAAAAAACAAACAAAGATCACACCAAAATTTTCATTTAAAATTCTCTGTAAAGAGGAAAAAACTAAGGAACAAATCCGAATCAATCAATTATATTAAATCAAATAGATAAATAGTATAATTATTTTTCTCTCCCTGTCTGCTCTCTGTTTTCTCCCTTCTCTGCTCTAGAACGGGAGATTCCGTCGTGGAAGTGTGTGTTTGGACGAGTTAAACTGAAAAAGGAGCAGGTGATACTCCGGTGATCGGAAAACTTTCTGCCCTACTTATTCTCGCGTTTCAGCTTATAGAAGGGGAAATTAAAGAGAATCAGAGTTTACTTCTTCTCCTTTTATAAAATAAAATTTATTTTGAAGAACAGGAAGTAAAAGATTTCTTTCTTTTTTTCATCTTTTTTAAGGCATTTTATTATACATGACTTGCTTTTAATTTCGTGTCAGGTGGGTGCATCATGTTGGGGTATTTGAATGACCCAGAAGGGACTTCGAAGAGCATTCGAGACGGTTGGTTCTTCACCGGCGACGTGGGTGTGATGCACCCAGATGGGTATTTGGAAATCAAGGACAGATCCAAGGACGTGATCATAAGCGGAGGGGAGAACATGAGCAGCGTCGAGGTGGAATCCGTCCTCTATTCCCACCCAGCAATCAATGAAGCAGCCGTCGTTGCAAGAGCAGATGAGTTTTGGGGGGAGACGCCCTGTGCTTTTCTCAGCTTGAAAGAGGAATACAAGAACCAGAAGCAGAGGCGGCCATCAGACAAGGATCTCATCTCTTTCTGCAGAGATTCTTTGCCCCATTACATGGTACCCAAGACGGTCATCTTCGTTGAAGAGCTTCCCAAGACTTCTACAGGGAAGATTCAGAAATTTCTGCTCAGAGACATGGCCAAGAAACTCGGTCCTTTGCCAAGGTTGAGTCGGATGTAGGACTGAGTTGCACCCGGTCTCCATCCCGAGTTACTCAGTCTGTGAATGGGGATATTACAGATTACATAATAATATATTGGAGGTGGGACCAGCATAATATTACAGATTACACAAACATTTGGTTTAATCGATGGAGAGTAACTCCATCCATTAGAAGTGGTCGGGAGTTGAGATCGAACTTAAAGAATTCATTTTACGAGGAGAACGTTGAACCCGTCCAAGTTAAACTTGTTGATAGTTGTTGTATTTGAGTCTATTCATATCCACTCATTAGAAACAAGTACTCGCTTTAAGTGATACTTATTGCAAATTGATAGTAAATCATTTTTAATTAACAAATTAGTTGTGATTTTTTATTTATTTTTATTTTTTTGAATGATATGAGTTTGTTATTCATTCAAAAGGGGGAAATAAGAGTCCAAAAATACAAATAGCCCACAGCCTGGGCCAGATAGACAAGGGTGATCAGCGCAAAAGTAGTCGTTAAACAAAGCTAAAATTAAAGTAGCACAACCAAATACAGTGGCTGACAACGGAGGCAACAAGTAATGCTAACCTAAATAATCCAAAATACTAGAGCTATTCCTAGACTGAGGTAACATGTTTGATAAAGCCATGGCCAAGGAATCCTTGCACCTGGAGACCCTCACATGCACCGGTAATACTTTGCAATTGATAGTACGAAGGTGGGTGCGATGGGACCAAGAGGTCGAGAAGGAGCGATTAATAAAATTGACTATCTAAAACAAACCAAGAGAGCCTTTATAGACATCTGACTTCTTTTGTTTTTCTGTGTATTCGATTTCAAAATTTTAGGTGAAATGATTATTTTGCCGTTTCACTTTCGATTCCGTCTAAGTCCGAAATCCATTCTTTCGAACGACGGATTCTTTTGTTCGGACGAATTGAATATACACTAGAGAGAAAAAAATTGGTGGGCCCTATTGTTGATCGAAATTCATGGTCAACTTTAGCCATAGATCGGTGGGCCAGGGACAATCATGGTAGTGTCGATCCTAGGTAGAGAAGTGAATGATCGATTCAGATCTAAGAAAAAAAATTCACAAAATTGGGTTTCGGACGCCCCAAAGAGCAGTCGAAGAAATTGGCCATAGGAGGGTCCCATCATACTTCGATCAGAGATTTGATGGTACAAATGGATATACCATAAAAAAATGGAATGGGTATGGTGGGACCCACGGGCAGAAACCTTCTCCATCATTTTCTATTTTTTATATATTTTTTATAAATTCTCTTTTTTTAGTTCTTCACTTGACAAGAGTAAGCTGAATCATTCTAATTTAATAAACCACAATCTTCTTTATTTTTAACTATTTAATTTTCCTTTTTAAGTTATTATATATTAGAAGATAATTCAAATTCTTCCAACTCATCATATCTATTTACAAAATTATTCCTACTTTTAATTTTTTTTTCAGACATACATTTTTATCTTTTAACTCGAGCACTCAATCCTTTCAACTCATCATGTCTAATCTTAGAATAATGATTTATTAAGTCTTCTACACAAATTTTACGAAATAATTATATGTTGTCATCTCTTTGAAATCTATAACTATTGATGCAGGGTAGGATCGGATTTAAAAATGGACGGGTGACTCTAATTAAACGGATGATAAATGGTTAAATAGGTATTAAATGAGATTATTAGATGGATCTAATGGGTTTTGGGTCAAGAGAATTGGGTTGGTCGAATGGTGGTCCAATGGAGGTCGGGATTGAAAGAATTAAATAGAATATTAGAAAAGGGCCATACCAACTCTAATACCCCGAAAGAGGTTAATTACATGAGTTTCAAACTCTAATTCAATAATCAGTTTTCTCTTTTCTCCCACCTTCAGAAAAGCGAAGCATAGGTATTTTCCTCTATCGTTAGAATTTTCTGAAAGGTAACTATCTTGGTTTCGTACAGAAATTCATATAAAATCTTTGAAAAGACTTTTCTCCGTGAGAAAGAAAGGACTTATATAAGTAACCAGCGTTAGATGACAACGCAGTGTGAACTCTTACTTTTGATTCTTGAGCCGAAATTCTTGACAATTGGATGATTCTGTGCAAAATAATATAATGAGATGCTATAACGTAAGGCACACCAAATAATAAAAATATAATTCTTATTATTATGAAAAAAACTTTAAACTACATTTTCATGGCCCCTCCCATACATCAAACAGGATGTGTGAGTTTACGTTGAAAATTAGATTTATATTTTGCCGAGGGCTTTGGCTGAGATGTACACAAAGAATAACTTTTGATAACTATACATTTGAATTTTCTTTTTCTACCCATCTTATTTTCATTTTTTAGTGACAAATTACCATTTTACCCTTCCATTTTTTTTTTCCTGAACAAACCGATAATGAAATCGTCCGTACGATTGGAATGTGGAGAGGGATTTTCAAAAGATGTCATTTCTCGACCGATTTTTATAAATAACGTATCAAAATTCATCTACTCTGAATTTTATGAACTCATGTACTGATTTTAAGTGAAAATGGTATAGTTTTAGACTTTAAAAATTATACCCAACAAATTAAAGAAAAACGGCATTCCCTCTTAATTTTTTGGTTACTATTTTTGAAGCTCAAAACTATACCCTTTTCACTTAAAATTAGTCTCGAAGTTCATAAAATTCAGAGTAGATGAATTTTGATAAATTATTTGTAAAAATAAGTTGAGAAACCGCATCGTTTGAAAATCCCTCTCCACAAGCACATTCTTTCGGACGATTCCATAGAATCGTTCGTTAGAACGTTCTAATCGTCTAAATGAATACATAATGAACTGAATGTTCGGTCGGATGAAAAAAAATGTAAGGGCAAAATGGTAATTTACCATCTAAAAATGAAAATCGAGTGTGTAGAGAGAAAAGTAGGGTGTCTATATGGCGTACCATAAAAAAAAAAAAAAACTGAAAAAGAAAAGAAAAAAGAGAGTGAGTTTCTGCATCGGATTACATTAATATATATAATAATTAGGGGTGAAACTCGGGTCGGATTTTGGCCCGAACCTGCATGACCCGACCCAAAAATTATGCGGGTCGGGTTATGAAAGTTGGGTCAGCGGGTCAAGTCGGGTTGAGAAGTAAGAAACCCGCATTGAATTCGGGTCAGGTTGGGTTGAGAGATTTTTAAGTTAATCTGACCAGGCAAAAAGTAGGCTAAAGTAGGTTTAAAATGCGGGTCGGGTCGGGTTTCGGATTGAGTCGGGTTATAATTCGGGTCGGGTCGGGTCAAGATGTCCGGGTCAAAAGTTCGGGTCAGGTCGGGTCAAATTCCATATATTAGTAACTCGGACCGGATTGGGTTTTAAAAAATCCAACCGGACCCTGTCCGATTTCAACCCTAATAATAATGCAACACATCACTTACTTCCGTAGATATTCAAGAGGAATGAATTCCCCTTTACTCTCTATTATTAATTGTGATTTGCTTGTGTATTTATGGAAATGTCATTCATAAAACTGCTAAAAACATTTTTTGTAAAAACATTTTTATCTTTTGAATTTATATGTAAAAATTTTAAGTTTTTTAATTTTAAAAAACATCCAACTTGTGATGATTTTTTTTTAAAGGTCCTTTCATTTTAAATTTATTATTGACAATTGATTTTTCTTTTAAATTTTATTTAGATACGTATTTTAGAATTTATTTAAAAGTTAATACCACTTAGTGAGCATCTCAAAGACCAACTACATTACGCAACGATGTATTAGATTTAATTTAAGGGATAACAATTAAGAATGATAGACAATCTACTTTTCAATCCAACGGCAATATAAGTTCTAGTTATGATTCTGATCAATTTGGAAATATTTCAAGTGCACAACTTACAATTAATGTAGAAAAAAGAATTAGGTAAAAAACTATTTTATGATAATTCTACATCACATAGTAAAATAATACTCCTTCTGTCTCAAATTGGTTGTCTTATATGGATTTTGAAATTGTCTCAAAATAGTTGTCTCATTTATATTAGAATAGCATAAAATACATTGAAAATAAATGAGATCACATGGAGTGCTAGCCTTATATAAAGATTTCCTTAAAAAATATAAATATTTCAAATAAGACAACTAAAATAGGACGGATGGAGTATATATCACAAGCATAAATAATTTTCAAGAGGACGCATAAAAGACTTTTTTTTTAATTCTAATTAAAAATTAAAAGTTCAATTGGTTGCCTCCCACTTTGGAAAGCGGGAGGTAGTGGGTTCGAGTTTCGTCTGTGTATCTTAAGGGTAGTGAGCTCACCTATGAAGACTTTAGATTGGGTTTTTTGCGATTTTCCACATGTATATTAAAAAAATAAAAAATAAAAATTAAAAGCTTTTTAAAAAATAAGAGAATTAAAAAAAACAATTTTCAAATAAACTAAAAAGGTAAGAGTTTTTTTTATAAAATTCCAAAAATACATGGTTCACTTGTTGTCGGCCTAAAGATCTAAAAAGAAATTAAAAAATATTCTAAAAAAATTAAATTTATAAAGAAATCGTTGTACGACGTGGCACCCACCACCAGCCGTCTGCAAAGATGGACGGTGGCCTCTTTACGTCTCTCTCACGAATCGCGAGTCACGACGGAAAGAGACGTTGAAGCCCTCCACGAGGACGGAACATGGCGGAACAGACTGATTAGATAACATAGAAAAAGCGATACATTGATGGATCCTTAAGAGTGACGTTGGCTGGACCCATCTGACAGTTATTCGTTTGCTCGCCTAAGGACAACCGGTGTGGTGGTCACGCAGCAAGTTAGCTGGCCACATGGCCACCGAACATATGAATCGTATGAGACTGGTTACTGGTGGGGCCTATACTATTTTTTTTTTGTTAAATGAGTGACTACATATAAGAGATGTCACCGAGCCATTCTTCTCTCTCCTCTTATATATATATATAACTTGTATATAGTTTTTGATTTTTTTGATTTTCTCTTTTTATTTATTTATTTGATTATTTTGGATTTTTTGTTTTGTTTTTGGATATAATTTGTATATTAGGGTAAATAATTATTTTTTTCTTTACTTTATTATTTTATTTTTTTACAAAAAATAAAAAATAACTCTTTACCTTTTGATTTTTTTTCATTTACATTTGTAAACAAAATATATGAGAAACAAAAAATTAAAATTATTGTAGACAAAAAATTTAAAATTATAGCTATTGAGAAACAAAAATTAAATTTTAAAGTTATTTTTTAAGCATTGTATATTTTTAAAATTTCTCAAATTAAATATCCGGACTAATTACGATAGTCTGATAAAAATGCTTTAAGAATTCAAGGTCTTTTGACACTTCTAAATGCTTAAAACACAGTGTTTTACAAATAAGGATATCCCTTAGCTGTGTGGAAAATATATTTGAGAGTGTCAAAAGACCTTAAAGTCTTAAAGTATTTTTATCAAGTTATAGTAATTAGTCCGGATATTCAATTTGAGAAATTTTGGAAATATACAGTGCTTAAAAAATAATTTTAAAGTTTTAAAGGAGATATCGACAACATAGACAGTTATTTTTTTAGCACTGTGTACTTCTAAATTTATCAAATTGATTATCCGGACTAATTACGATAGTCTGATAAAAATACTTTAAGATTTCAAGGTCTTTTGACACTCCCAAATATATTTTCCACACACCAAGGGATACCCTTATTTGTAAAACACTGTGTTTTAAGCATTTGGGAGTGTCAAATGACCTTGAATTCTTAAAGTATTTTTATCAGACCATCGTAATTACTCCGGATATTTAATTTGAGAAATTTTGAAAATATATAGTGCTTAAAAAATAACTTTAAAATTTAAAAAAAAAATTACTCAATTTTTTTCCTTTACATTTGTAAAACAAAAAAAATATATATGAGAAACAAAAAATATGTATGTTTTGTTTATTTAATTACTTGTGAAAAAAATATGTAATATCTTTATATTTATTTTCTTTTAAATTTGTTAAAAAATGTACATAAAAAAAATAATAATAAAATATTAAAAAGTAGCCATTCTAGTTAAAATACTATACCGTGTGACAAGGCTGGCTAAAAATTATAGCCAGCCATGTCATCTAAAAACTATTATTTAATTATATGGCTGGCTAAATTATGTGGCATAGCCAGCCCATACTGCTTGCCCTAAGTTATCAGTGGCAGCAAGGCACATTTAATGTCTTCTTATTTTGGCTCGTCATTTAGACATTTTCTTTTTAAAGAGAAATATTTTTTTAAAAAAATAGTATAAAATTACTATTTTGTCTTTCTATTTTATCTAAAATGCGTTTGTTCAGATGCTGAGACCATCCGAATAAACATTGCAGCCTTTCTGCCAACTGCAACCTTTGCACATTTATTTCGAATTTTCAAACAAGTCAATTTCTAAAACAAAAGTATCAAAATCCATGAAGAATTTGAAAGAACGCATTTTACACTGAAATGTTCGTTTGGACGATCTCAGCGTTTGAACGAATGCATTTTACACTTAAATATTTGTTCGAACAATCTAAACTAGAAGGACATAATGGTAATTTCACACCAATTTTGGAAGAACATTGTCTATTGACAAAAAAGAGCAGTGTCTAAATTATCAGCCATATTATTTGGATCATATTCTATTAGTTTGGATTTATTTAGATTTAGTTTATTTTAAATCTTATTAAAGAGGTTAAGTCAGTTTTCTCTCTCTAATCTAGAGTTCCAGACTCGGTACTAGGTCACATCAGATAAATTTAGATTTGGGTTATATTCTATTTAGTTTGATTTTTTTTGGATTTAGTCTATTTTGGACCTTATTAAACAGGTTAATCACGAATTTTCATTTTTTTTTTCCAGTGATCCTTTTTGGGGATCAATTTTCTTCACTCCAAGCTTATCCAAGGGACCATTCCAGTCTAAAAATACCCTACCATGTAAAGGAGAGCGGTTTTTATTTGCCCCAAGCTTTGAACATCCATCTTGAATTTCATCTGTTGGCACACCAACACTTTTTAGAGTTCCAGGAAACTATCAATCACTCTCTACTACAGCAAAGGCAGAAGACTACATCTTTTTTTTCTTTTCCCTTTTTTTATTTTTTTTCAAGTCTCTTTTGAAACTAGTGTAACTTGGGTCTCTTTCATAGAGTCCAAGTTCACTTATATTGAGATTTATTGTACGCACCCAAAAGAATTATCAAATATTGCTTGGCAAATTCAAAATTTCAAAATATAAATCAAACTTATTTAGTAACAAGCCTTTTAAAGTGTTTTGAACAATCATTAACACTAGTTAAGTCTTATTATGAGCACACATAGAAAGTGGTGTATAACTAAAAGTGGATTATCGATCAAGCGCTGGTCCCTTCCGAATTTATAAGGTTTTCGTAGACTTTTTCTTTCAACAAGAACGATGAGTTAATTTAAAATATCTATCTTTGAAGAACACGAGTAATCCAAGATTAAATCGTCTGTCTCTATATCATGAAAAATTTGAAAGAATGATTTGATATATTGATATTAGTAACAACCAAGAAAGAAAATAATCAATCAAATAATTAATTAAATTGATTAGGGATTCTGACATTTAAGAGAATATACAAGAATAGTTAGTCGTCGGTGAAAATCTATTCGAATGAGACCTGTGAAAAATAATTTTAAATGAACTATTTTTGTTTTTAAAAAATACAAGCCTTTAAACATCTACATGAGATGTACATAATCCAACAGTAAAGAAGTTACAAATGGGAGCTCTTATCTAAAATTATATTTCAAATAATTTGTTTAACTCCCTCCTTCAGCTGTATTTAGGCATTTTCATTAACCAACCGCCTATCTTAAGCAAAATCCACCCCGGCGGCTTCCAGCATTCCAGCTAACTTCCTCCCCGCGGCAGTTCTCATTCCCGGCAATTGCAGAAGCTTTATTGTTTTGTCTTTGTTAGACACCTTTCTCTTCATCTCTCTCCCTTTCCACTCAGAATTGTCAACAATCTAACTCCCACCAGAGCTCTTACCTCTTCTTTCTCTAAATCTATAATCCCTACCATGAGAGAGGGAGAAATGGAGAGAGAAGGATCGTCGGCATCGCCGGCCTACAGCAGTGGGAAACGGAGCCAACAGCAGAGGTCCATTACAATGGAGCAGATCTTCGAGCTTCAAGAAATCCCAACATGGAAAGAGCAGCTGACGGTGAGGGCATTTGTAGTAAGTGCCATATTGGGAATTTTCTTCAACATAATCGTGATGAAGCTGAATCTGACGACTGGGATCATTCCCTCTCTCAATGTTCCTGCTGGGTTGCTGGCTTATTTCATGGTTCGTATATGGGTCAATCTTCTTCACAAAACAGGTTTACTGAAGCAACCATTTACAAGGCAGGAGAATACAGTGGTGCAGACGTGCGTCGTTGCCATTTCCGGAGTTGCTTACAGCGGTAGAAAACAGAGTTTTTTTTTTTCCTTTTAATTGATTACTATTTTATGAAATAAATCATCGTTTAAAAACTGAAATGACTCCTCTAAAGTTTGACTTGAATAGACCAAAATTTCAAATCCAATTTTCAATTCTATTTTGAAAACTTGACTTGACTTGATAGGATGTTGAGTCTATCGAGTTTTCAAATACTAAAAGAAATGTATATAGAATAATAGAAAAAAATTACTTTTTTACTAAAAATAAATAAATAAAGATCTCAACGACTGGACTTAATTATTTATGTATTTCTTTTTTTACGACGAAAAAATCCAAAACCTCACCTCTTTCTGAATACCAAGGTGGTAAACTCCACATTATTTCTGTATCTCTCTCATTTCTAAATCTCAATCTTTGTGTTCTTATACTGTTTTTGTGACATTTGGTGAAGGTGGTTTTGGGAGCCATACATATGCTATGAGTTCAATTATAGCTGGTCAATTAGACAAAGATATAGATTTTAATAACGTCAAGGACCCCTCTCTTGATTGGATGATTCCATTACTAGCCACAGTTAGCTTCATTGGCCTCTTTGCAGTCCTCCCCCTTACAAAGGTAACTTTTTTTTTTAATAGACATTTTCTATTTATATGGTGGTGAAATAGATAATGCTACATAAACTGTTGTTTTAATTTTTAAAAATTATCATGGATAAGTGTTTCCAAAATCAAATTAAACTGAATTTGATGCTTTAAACAGCTTAATTTTTGAAACATTTCAATTCATCTAACAATATTATAATTCCTATGAATTTTATTTTATCTTCCTTTTTCTTTTAATCTTTGAAACTGTCAATTCTATCAAAGTAATTCCTATGTTTAGTAATTTATTTTTAAATATAACAATGTATCATATCTTTGACATCACAGTTTATACAATTTGACTCAATGATGAATCTAATTAAACCAAATCAACAGTTTGATTAAAATATATTGCAAAATAACACAATGAAATTAGATGCTAGTCTTGCATCAAGGAGATAATGAGTTGGATTTAGGTTAGATTTGCCTCTCATCTATAGGATTCATCAAATTTGAATCTAACTCAGAGAGAGTTGGTCGGACGGTCAAGAAGCTCTTCTCATGAGGAGAGGTCTTCGGTTTGATTCACGTTCAAACTCTCTCAGCCACTCTCCATGAGGCTACTCCTTGTAGACTTATCAGTGTGTGGATTGGAAGGTATACACATGCTCGTGGGATTAGTCTTAGCTCCAATGTGAAGTGAAAATACCCATATTAAAAAAAAAAAAAAATTGAATCCACATTGGATTTATGATTTAGGATTTAAATCTACATTTGCATCAAATATTTGAATCTCCATCGGTGTTCAATTCATGATATGAATTCAAATTTTCTCTTTTTAATAATATTATTTAAATTTACATCGTTGGAATCACCCAAGTTATCAACTTCAAAAGAACATATAGAACAATGTTCATAACTGATTTACATGAGAAAAAATTGTTACCACTTTCATTTGCGGGGGTATTTGCTTATATAATCACATTTGTATCCTTCATGAAGTGATAGCTAAAAATGCATTGTCATATCACCTAAAAAGGTAAGAAAATTTACTTGGTCTACTTTCCCCTGACCACCTCTTAGCATACACTTTCCCAGGGGTAATAATCTCGACCGATAAGATCTCTGTTTTTAAAACCTTAATATCTTGGCCATACTATCCGATATATATCGCCGATATCGGCTGATGTTGATGGTTTTTGTAAAAAAAAAAAAAACAAGAGAGAGAAATTTATCGGCCGCTACTGAGATTTCTACCCCTTTTCACCCATACTTAATTTGATTCAATTTCAAGTTATGTAGTTCATCCATATGATCTCTTCAAGTTAAGATGGTTTTTTTGTCAGATAAAGTTAGACTTAGACTTTAAAAAACATGAGTTTTCCTATCTAATCAAGATAAAAATTTATATGTAGATCCTAAACTTTCAACTCCACCTATCAAAATAGGTCCCACAAGGCATTGGTGCTCAAATGATCCGGTCTCTCTCTCTATATATATTGATCCTCTATGTATAGAGGGATCATCTATTTTCACTTGCACACCAGTGCACTGTGGACACACTGGCCTACCTAGGCCCACTTTGATAGATGGAGTTGAAAGCTTATAGCCTGCTCCTCATGCCTATAAAATTTTAGTTGATCAAACAAATGAAGTCATGTTTTTAAGAGCCTAAAAGTTTAGTTTTATCTAATGGTGGAAATGCATCAGATTGATTCAATTAGACGAATGGGGTAGATAACTCAAAATGTGATGGAAATTAGGTACAAAGACAATTTATGAGTTAGGATAGGTTGTGTTGAGGTATTGGGTCCAGGTGTGGAAATCTCGTTATCGGCCGATAACTTTCTCTCTCCTATTTTTTTTAAATCATCTTTATCGGCCGATATCAGCAATAAATATCGTCGATATATATCGAATATCGTTTGATAAAGATAATCTCAGCCGATACGTATCGTATCAACTGAGATTATTACCCCTGATTGGGTCAAAAATGGGATAGGTGCCACAATGGACTTGTGCACAAGTTGATACTTGATAGTCGGGCACCATTTTGCTTATAGACAGACCAAGTATATGTGATGGTAATCTCCATGTCTTCTTAAGTGACACTCCCATGAGCCACCTACGTGTAGCCTACCTATAATGATGATGATGTGTAAATTTATTAAAAGGGGTTTTTACGTTTAAAATATCCAACAAATGACATAATCTGTTCACTGAACGTACAAAAAGTCTAATTCGGAATTTGAGCTTCGAGCATCCCTTCGGCATTTTTTGGACCACTTTGCCATCAGTCAACACCTGCCACTTTTTTTCATGATGTCAGAGTGCTGCAATTGACAATGTAACAACTGTAACTTTTTTTTTTTTTATGACGCACATTTTTCAAAGTTGCCTTTTTCTACTTTTCCCCCTCGTTCCATTATGCATGGAAATTGGTGCTTTAAGATGTAAATAATATTTAGATAGCTTTTTTTTTTTCATTTTAAAACATCTATTTTTATGTTAAAGCGCTAATGAAGGGAGCTGCATCATTAGCGCTTTAAGTTAGATAGCGATTTTTCATGTTAAAGTGTCTATTTTCATGTGCGCTGCATTATTAGCACTTTAAGATGAAAATTTGTGCTTTAATATTAAAAAAAAATACTTTTACATAAAAAAATGCTTTAATATATAAAAATGTGTTTTAACATTAAAAAAATGCTTCAATATAAAAAAAAAATCGCTTTAAAGTGAAAAAAGTGCTTTAACATAAAAAAAATAATATTTGCTATAAAATGAGAAAAACACCTTAGTATGAAAAAAACGCTTCAACATAAAAAAATACGCTTTAAAATGAAAAAAAATGCTTTAACATGAAAAAAAAATGCTTTAACACAAAAAAAAATATTTTAACATAAAACAATCCACTTTAACATGAAAAAATAAGAAATATATCACTCAAATGACCATCATCATACCTGCATGGAAAATTCAAAAAAGAGAAAATATCAACCTGCCTGAGGAAAATATATATATAAACATAGAAACTCTAATTACAAATAAGAGCACAAGCAAATTACGACTTTAGCAAATCACCGTTTTGAATATCAAGTTATAGCCCCACATGCTCGGTCTCTTAAACAGCCAAAGGATTATGTGAGACTTTAATTAAAAGACCTTTTGTAGTTGGTTCATCCTGACATGGATTAATGAAGCATGCATCAGTTGGAAAATGACTTGATATTCAAAGTGGTGATTTGCTTGGGCTCTTATTTGTAATTAGAGTTTTTATGCTTTTTATATTTTCTATTTTTTTTTCATGCAGGTTGCTATTTTCTCTTTTTTGGATTTTCCATGCTGGTATGATGATGGTCATTTGAGTGATATATTTCTTGATTTTTTCATGTTAAAGCAGATTGTTTTATGTTAATTTTTTTTTTGTTGTGTGTTAAAGCAATTTTTCATGTTAAAGTGTTTTTTTCATCTTAAAACGCTTTTTTTTTTTCATGTTAAAGTGTTTTTTTTGTCATTTTAAAGTGTTTTTTTTTATGTTAAAGTTTTTTTCATACTAAGACATTTTTTTCATTTTAAAGCGATTTTTTTATGTTAAAGCGTTTTTTTCACTTTAAAGTGTTATGTTAAATCATTTTTTTTCATATTAAAACGTTTTTTCTAAGTTAAAGTTGATTTTTTTTATATTAAAGGTTTTTTTTTTCATGTTAAAACATATTTTTATATGTTAAAGCATTTTTTTTCATGTAAAACTATTTGTTTATATTAAAGCACTAATGATGCAGCACATGAAAATTGATCTTTTAACATGAAAAAGTGCTATCTAAATAGCGTTTATGTTACGTTGTTTATGCCATTTGTTGGGTATTTTAAATGAAAAATCCCTTATTTTTAAATGAGCAAATTTCTTTAAATGATGAAAAAAGTTTGAAACATTTTTATTAAAGTAACTGCAATTTCTCTCACATATAACCATTTCAATATAATATTTCTTTTCCTGCAAGGCAATAATTATGCTTTAGTTGCTTTTTTGTCATTTTTCAACTATGAAAAAAAAATATCGAAGATGAGACTTTTTTTATAAGAAATATAATATTTTTCTCTCATTCTAAGAAATCTAATTTCTCATGAGAGAGGGAGGAAGGGGATAAAAGAACTTATTGAAAAAATAAAAGGATTTTCCTCTCTCATAAAGATAAATACTTTGTTTATTTTCAATAAAAATAAAGATTTTTTTAGTTAAAGTGAAGATTTTGACACAAATGCTTAAAATGTTGGATTTTTACAACCCAACATGAGGCCGGAGTTCATAATTTTTGTTGGATAATATGAATGAAACTCTAATATATATTTTTTCCATTGAATTATTTTTCTCAAAGAAATAGATAAATGACCTTTTAAAATTTTTATAATCCATTTCAAGATTTATTTTACTAGAGGGAAATATTCATACTTTAGAAATCTTATTCAATAAAGTGAAAATACAGAAAAAAATGTGACATTTACATTGGGCGCTGTCTCATTTGTAATTTGATTGGTGCTTATGATATTTTTGGGCTGGTTGCAGGTAATGATCATAGACCATAAGCTGATCTACCCAAGTGGAACTGCAACTGCCCACCTCATCAATGGCTTCCACACCCCTCAAGGAGCCAAACTGGTCAAGTAAAAGCCTCTTCCACTGCTCATCTCATCTCTCTCTCTCTCTCTCTCTCTCTCTCTCATGTTATTTGGATCATTGTACAGGAAACAAGTGTCTGTGCTATTCAAAACCTTCACATTGAGCCTTCTTTGGGCTTTTTTCCAATGGTTCTTCACTGCTGGTCCTCGCTGTGGATTTAGAGCCTTCCCTACATTTGGTCTCCATGCCTATAAACAAACGTAAGAGTCAATTAAAATGAATGGATCAATTTTTAACAGTCAATTAGAGGGCACATGCTTTTAATTTTTTTCAAATGGAATTAGAACTTTAACTTTGAAAAGTCTGACAAGTTAATTGTCTTCAAATGGACTTAGAACTTAAACTTTGAAAAGTCTGACAAGTTTTGTTAGAAAATCGTGACTTGACAATATTTTTGAGGTAGAACTCACTTTCAAAAGCTAGACGTTGAGAGAAATGTGCCAAAAGTGTTATATGGAGTCATTGATTTCTCGAATTAACCAATGTGGGACTTTTGTCACTTCACACCCGTCCATACAGCTAGACTCTACGACTGCACGTGGAAATTTTAGACCTACTCTCAGGTGCAGTAGGACCTTATGACTGCAAGCGGGAACATGTTCTGATACCATGTTAGAAAACTATGGCTTAATAACATTATTGATGTAGAACTCACTCTCAAAACCTAGTGGTTGAGAGAATGATGTTTCAAGTGTTATATGGAATCATTTATTTTTCGAATTAATTGATGTGGGACTTTTGTCACTTCATACCCGTCCATGAAGCTAGACTCTACAACTGCATGTGGAAACTTCAGACCCGCTCTCACGTGCAGCAAGATCTTATGACTGCAAGCGGGAACATGTTCTGATACCATGTTAGAAAACTATGGCTTAATAACATTATTGAAGTACAACTCACTCTCAAAACCTAGTGGTTGAGAGAATGATGTCTTAAGTGTTATATGTAATCGTTGATTTTTCGAATTAATTGATGTCGTACTTTTGTCACTTCACACCCGTCCATGCAGCTAGACTCTACGGCTGCATGTGGAAACTTCAGACTTGCTCTCATGTGCAGCTGGGCCTTATGACTGCATGCGGGAACCTGTTCTGATAACATGTTAGAAAATTATGGTTTAATAACATTATTGAGGTAGAACTCACTTTCAAAAGCTAAATGTTGAGAAAAAGGTGCCACAAGTGTTATATGGAGTCATTGGTTTATCGAATTAACCGATGTGGGACTTTTGTCACTTCACACCCGTCCATGCAGCTAGACTCTACGAATGCACATGGAACTTCAGACCCGCTCTCACGTGCAGCAGGACCTTATGACTGCAAGTGGGAACCTATTCTGATACCATGTTAGAAAACTATGGCTTAATAACATTTATGAGGTAGAACTCACTTTCAAAACCTATCCGTTGAGAGAATGATGTCTCAAGTACTATATGGAATCATTGATTTTTCGAATTAATTAATGTGAGACTTTTGTCACTTCACAAGTTTTGGACAAATTCGGCCACTCAGCCATTTGCATATATATATATATATATATATATATATTCTGAGTCAGATTACTATACTGCATAGCCTAACCCATGAACACCCTTAAATTCTTTATCTTTAATTTTATCTATAAGCAGATCACCTGTTTAATTAACCATCACTTCCTTTGCTTAATTTTTATGCAGGTTTTACTTTGATTTCTCTGCAACTTATGTTGGTGTGGGGATGATGTGCCCTTACATTGTAAATATTTCTTTGCTGGTTGGGTCCATCTTTGCATGGGGTATTATGGGGCCTTACCTAGATTCCATGAAGGGTGAATGGTACAGTGAAAAACTTACCAAGGACAGCATCAATGGTTTACAAGGATACATGGTAATTAAACTATTCTTCTTCTCTTCACACCATAATAATTCTTTTATCCTAATCCTTAAGGTTAAAATGTCGATCTTGGTTGAATAATTTTGGGTCCATACTTCATTCTTCCTCCATAGTTACAGTTCTTAAAGGGGATTGAATTTTTACCCCTTTTTATTTTTTAAATAAACATTTTATGGAGCATTGTTTTCTTCCTTAGACAACTAGAATTCCATTATCATTTACTTTTCCTCTGTTTTGTTTATTATCAGATCTTCATGGGCATCTCAATGATAACAGGTGAGGGGTTCTTCCAATTTGCTGTAATGTTGGTGAAGACCATACGCGTCATCTCTTCAGAGCGGCAGAGAAGAGAATCAGCTTCCACACTTCTGCCTGATGATTCCTTCGATGGCCCGTCACTCAGCTACGACGAGCTGCGCCGCAAGGAGGTCTTCCTCCAAGACCATATATCCCTGAAAAGCTCCTTGATAGGCTATATCTCCTTTGCCGCCATCTCCATCATCACAATTCCCTACCTATTCCCACAACTTAGATGGTACCACATCTTAGTCGCATACACCATTGCCCCTGTTTTTGGCTTCTGCAACTCCTATGGTTGTGGCCTCACCGACTGTACTCTCGCTTCAAGCTATGGCAAGTTGGCGATAATAATCTTCGGCGCATGGGTCGGAAGCAATGGAGGTGTAATTGCAGGCCTTGCTTCTTGCACTCTTATTATGAGCATTGTACAAAATTCATCTGATCTGATGCATGATTTTAAGACGGCCTACTTGACGCTGACCTCGCCAAGGGCCATGATCATCAGCCAATTGATTGGTGTGGCCATGGGCTGCATCATTGCCCCCTCTGTATTCTGGATCTTTTACACAGCATTCCCCATCGGCATCAAAGGCAGCGACTACCCTACTCCTTATGCCGTTGTCTACCGAGGCATCGCGCTCCTTAGCGCCGATGGCTTTGCCAACCTTCCCAAGCACTGTGTTCTGATGTGCATAATCACCTTCTTGGTGTCCTTCTTCATTAGTGCAGCGAAAGAGAGCATGAAGAATTCAAATTGTAGATTGTACTACTACTTGCCCAGCATCACAGCCATGTCCATTCCCTTCTTCCTGGGTTCTAACTTTACAATCGACATGTGCATCGGAAGCTTGATCTTGTATGTGTGGGAGAGGAAGGACTTCAGGCACGCCGAGGCCTTCGCACCGGCTGTTGCCGCTGGTATGATTTGTGGGGATGGAATATGGACCTTGCCCCAGTCTATACTCGCTATTTCTGGGATCACTCCTCCCATCTGCATGAAGTTCCTCTCCTATTCTGATAATGCTATAGTAGATGAGTTATTGTTAAGCCGCAGATGAGTTCACAATATCTATCCATCCACAGAAGGTCTCTCTCTCTCTCTCTCTCTCTCTCTCTCTCTCTCTCATTTCCTTGACTAAATGGTTTGCTTAGATTTGGGTTATGTTTGGACGAGTAGAAAGCAAGAGGATACAATGGATTCTCCTTATTTCCCCTGTTTTACATTTACTGATTATGAGAAAAGTGATGCCTTATTTCTCCTCTCAAACCTAATTTTTATTTTCCATAGAGGTAATGGTTTCTTCTTATCTCTCTATGCTCACTCTTCTCATCATACCTTTTTAACCTTAAATTATCAAACAAATACATGAGAAACTCTCAACAAAAGAATCTTCTATCCAAGAGAATCTCTTGCACAAAGAAATCTCTTAAAATAATTTCTCCTCATTCAAACACAACCTAAGTGTTGTCAAATGGTAGATCGAGAAGTATCAAATCAATGTATATTGTTATCGACCGAATGCCAAAAAAAAAAAAAAAAGCCATCTATGCAAAGGAGAAAAAAAGTTGTTTTTGCCCATCTTCTCTCTCTTCTGAATTTTCATAACAAAGTGGTTGGCTTGGATTTCTCCAAATACAATTGCAATTATGTGTATTTAAAATTGAGGTAGACCATTGGTTAAACTTGGTTGGGCCATGCCCAAAAACAACCTAATGTTTTTCAGAGTATGGGTCAAAGTTAGTAAAAACATGTACTCCCTGGTTCATATTGATCTTTTAATTCATTTACTTTATTTTTATATAAATAAATTGTTTATCAACACTTACATTGAATAAACTAATGAGTTCACTTCAAGCACATGAGAAAATAATCAACGGGATCACATATCAGACTTTAAAGCAGGCATTTTAATCTAATGTTGGTATAAAATTTGAAGAATGGAGAAAGAAAAAAGGCCGTGAAAAAAAAAAAAGAGATGAGATGGGATATAACAATCAAAGAAATTCAAGTGGCAGTGCTAAGTCTAATTTTCAATGCTTCATTTGCCAAAAAAAAAAAAAAGTTTGATTATGTTTCATAAGATTGTCACTTTAAATGCACTAGATGCAAAATTCCAAATCATTCACAAAGGGCTCGATGTTTCCTTCGTTTAGAACGGTCAAGAAGAAAATGGAGTAACTGACTACTTTGTTAAATTAAGAGTTTACATGATTTGCTATACAATTCATTCTACTTTTATTTGAATAGTCAACAAGATTGACAAGATGTGCGGTATTGGATAATCATTGTAGTAACATATCAGAGGAAATCAAAGTTCTTTTATTGATTTTGATCAGAAAGTAAAATTTTAAGTCAATCTTGGAGATGAGTAGCCACAAAATGTAGAAGGAAAATGAGTCATTGTTGTTAAAACAAAGGGAGATAACTCTAAACACATTCATGATGTTATGGATGTTTCTAGTTTGACTCAAAATTTGTTGATGTTGACCAACTTAGAAAAGGAGGCTATGCAGTAAATTTTGACAAAAATAAATGTCTGACAGTGGAAAAAAATAAAATAAAGCAATTGGTAGCTAGAGCAAAAATAACCTCAAATTGGTATGGATATTTAAACTTTGGAAGCCTTTTAAGTTGTTAAAACAAATGAATATGATTATTGGTCCTGCCCTTCATTTACAAAGAAGAAGAAATATGTGAAGATTACATTTATGTATAGTTACATAGACTAAATTTTTTTGTCCTGAGTATGGAGAGCGAGAGCACCACTTTAACTTGTTCATGGTGATATTTGTGGGCCAATAAAGATATCATCCTTTAAAAAATAAAAGACCAGTTGTTTCAATTTTTCAAAAAAAATCATGCAATAGTTAAAAGATAAACAAGAAAGTCATTGAGATGCCTTCGTACTGATAACGGAGGAGAGTATACTTCAAAAGAATTTAAAGTCTATTGTTATGACCATAGTATTCGGCATGAGACAACAATTTCTGATACCCCATGGCATAATGGTGCGGCTGAAAGAATGAATCACTTTATTGTAAAGAAAGTTAGATGTATGCTCAGTGTCACGGGATAGGTGAATCCTTCATCGATTCAACTCGTGCGGTACTCACTTGAACAACATGTCGTTAAGCGAGTCAGCCTTACTACAAATATGGTCACTCTTTAAAACAATGTGATCAAACCAAACCACACACAAACTTGAACACAAGCTGAAGGAGAGATGGGAATGCCAAGAATGCACTCACTTGTATTGATGAACAAAGAGGATATAAGGCTTTTGAGACTCACACTCTCAACACTTGGAGAGTTCAACTCTTTCCCAAGTTCACCACTCCTCTCTCAAGCTCTATGTGGAGGGTTGGAGGGCTATTTTTGCAAATGAGGCACTCACCTCCTTTTATAGGTGAAGCCATGGAGCATGAGTGACTAGGATGTGCCAAGTGTCACAATCCTGCACTACATGAACTTTCTAGACTCTTCTATACTCCTAGAAATTCTAGAACACTCTAAGAACCTCTACATTACCACAATTTTTTACAATATTCCACAATGTTCTACAAGACTCTAAACACATCTAGAAGCTTTTACAAAACTCTATACAACTTTAAAAACTTCTACACTATTTTAGAGAACTCTGGATTATTCTAGAAAAGTCCAAACCACTCTAGAACCTTTTACAATCTTCTTGAACATTCCAGATCCTTCCGCATTATTCCAGACTTTTCTTGGGAACCTTGATTTTTAGACTTCGGTTGTGCCTTGCACAGAATTTTGGCACCAATCTTGGCCTTCACGGCCCATTGTCGGGTCACGGAGTATCGACCCGTGACATCAAGATGGCTAAGCTTCATAAGTCATTATGGAGTGAAGCTACTCATACTCCTTGCTACCTGATTAACACATCTCTATCGACTTCTTTGGGCTTTGAGATTCCAAAAAATGGTGGACCGGAAGAAATGTTTCTTACTCCCATTTGAAGGTATTTGGATGCAAGGCTTTTGCACATGTACCGAAGGAACAAGGATTGAAGCTTGATGACAAAGTTGTTTTGTATATTTTTCTGGGTTATGGAGATGCAGAGTTTGGCTAGAGGCTATGGGAACTAGAAAATAAGAAAATTGTGAGAAACAGAGATGAAATCTTTCATAAAAATAAGACTTTGACAGATTTTGAGAAGACTGTAAAGCCTAAAGTTGTTAGAGCTGCAGACCTCATAGTATTTCCTTCTCTGTCACAAACCGCCACAGGTGGGGATCAGAGAGATGTTCCTAAAACAAATGCTCTTGAAGCAGTTAGTAGTGATGATTTAAGATTCTGAGAATGTTGAGGCAGCCCCTTCCACTAGTGACAATAGAGCCTCAAATTAGAAGGTCCTTTAGAGAACATCGACCGTTAGGTAGGTATCACACTTCTGGTTATATTTCGCTTATTGGTGATGGGGAGCCAGAAAGTTTACAGGAAGTTCAGTCTCACAAATTCAGAGTGAGTTGGATGAAGGATATGCAGGAAGAGATGAATTCTCAGCAGAAAATCCACATCGAGAAGAGTCAGTCTGATATGTCAACGAAGGCAATTCCTAGACAGAAATTTGACATTTGCATCGAGTTGGCAGGGATGCACTCCAAGTGAGAAGTGGCAGGTTCTATATCTCCCCCATGAGGTCGGGTGGGGAGATTGTTGTGGGTCCAGCACACATAAGGAAGATACTGATTCTGCGGGAACGGAGAAGAAAGAGATGGAAAAAACAGAAACAAGAAAAAGAAAAAAAGGAAAGGGGAAAGAAAGAAAAACAGAGGAGATCAGAGGATTCCATCATCTCCATTTCCAATATGTTTTTGAAGGGACAGAGACAGAGACTGAAGCGAGTACAGAGGCCTATAGAATTGAGACAGGCCGAGAGAAAAAGAAGAGAGGGATACCGGCCAGAGAAGCCAAGAGAGAGGAAGAAAACCAGAAGGGATAGACGGTGAGAGAAGCCGACAAAATGAGAAAAACAAAAACAGAGAGCAGAGAGAAGAGAAGAGAAACTGAGAGCAGAGTGAGGCTGGAATGCTGTGAGAAGAATATTATATTATTTAATTTGATACAGTGAATTGATTCGTATTTGCTTTGTGATTTTTTCCTCTATTGAGGGTTTTCTACATAAATCTTGGTGAGATGCAGCTAATTTTTTATTATTGTTTGTGCAATTAATTGGCTTCAGAAATTGTCAAATATTAATTTTGAAACAAAATTAATTTATTTTGAACCCCAACACTATATGGACAACCCATGTTAAAGAAATTATGCCCAGCAACCATAGTTAAATTAGAAAGAAAAAAGGTGTGCATACATTTTCATGGTCTTGACCATTGTCACAAATACTGTTCTCGGGATATTACCAGCGATTGATAATATTGAGATATTTTCAATTTCTAGGATTTTTACTAGAAATTTAACAGAAAAATCTCGTGGAAATTATAAGATTTAAAAATAATAAAAATAGATTAAATAAAATTATTAATAAAATAAAATGGTAATAAGGAATTTACTGGGATATTACCATTTATCGTGTTTTTAATGCGATTTTATCAGAAATTTATCGTCGTACCAATAAAAATATATTTTTAACACGGTAATAATTTTTTGCCAGACTTTTTGCATAGACTTCTACATGGTCTTCTAACTGGAGAGAGGGAGAGAATAAAATGAGTAGAAATATACAAGGAAACAGATGTAAGAGAGAAACAATATGTAAAAGAAGATCGTGTCTGATTAAAACATTAGGGGAAAAAAATTCTGGCCAGAAAATCAAATTCCTGGAAAAACTTTTCCAGAATTTGAAACCATTTTATCTTTAAAATATAAAAATTACTCATTCTTTCATATCAAAATGTACCTCACCAGTAGGAACCAATATTAGACGTTTGATTGAGGTTCAGCTGTCTTAGTTTATGGACCTATATATTTCTTTATCATCTATACCTTGGCTTACCCTCTTAATATTAAAATAAATTATGAGTTTAAGTTTGTCTTAATTTCTAATAAGAAATAGGATTGATCAGTAGTTTGAGTTTATTTATGGATTTTGTAAGTAAGTCTATATATGATTAAATCTTAATGAAAAAATCATAAATTTATAAAAACTTCTCTTCCTTAAATAGAGTTTTACTGTTTATAACTTTATATAAATAGCCAAGTTGAGAATTCTTTCTACCCATGATCACTTTGGGCTGCGTTTGAACGAGGGATAAATTTTTTAGGATTTAATCTTGATTAGAGATTACCTTGGATATTATGAATACCTGTTGCTTGAAATGATTTGTAAAAGTAGGAGGGAAAGGATAAAAAATTCAGCCGTAAACTTTAAAAATTCAAAAATCAATTGTCAAAATAAGACAATTTTGAATAGATTTTTTATTTAATAATAAGATCAATTTGAAATTAAGTTCAAATTAGATAAGAACATAACAAAAATGGGATGACAAGCAAGGAGAAAGAGAGATGATTTTGAATTTTAATGGCTAAGTGGAGATGTCTGGCAGAAAAGTTTTCTTTTCTTCAAAGTTAAATAAATAAATATTTTTAAAACCAACTTACCTTCTAAAAGAGGGAGTAGAGAACAGTTGATAAATCATTTATCTCACAGGAATAAGAAATGTGACTGCAGTATTATTTAAATCTATGAAAGATAAGTCATTGGTGAACAAGTTTATATTTATTAGATACTTTAATAAAACATAGATTCATTCTTATAAAATAAAAATAAAAAGAGAAAAAAGTTACTACATGGCACCGTTCAGTCCAAAGCAATTTCATCGAATTTATTTTATATTTATTTTAATATAAAAATAATAAAGATAAAAAATCCTCCATATTAATAAAAAGAATGCTACATCGTACTTAAGTTAATATGTTAAAACTAAACTTAGTCTCTAATATTATTATAATATAGTAAATAACACACCTTAGTCACACATTTTACTTTTAAGAAAGTCCTCATAACATTCTTTGACACGTTTTTCTTCAATGCTCAATCTACAAGGAATTGTTTACCTCAATTCTAGAGTGATTCACATATGAGCTCATGAGATCCAAATATAAAATAAAGAACAATTTTAAAGAGATTGGAATATCTGTCTTAAATGAAGAGATAAATATTTATTGTGAGATGAACTTTATATACAATAAATTCTCTATAATGCAGTATTTTATAAAGTTATAATATGTATAAAATAATATCGACAGTTGATTATGATCATACAAAATATAATAAATTTCTCTAACTCTGTACTCAATACATTTAAAATAAAAAATGTACTATTCCAATCATTTTGTAAAATAATATTTCATGCATTCAGAATATAAAATTATTGGAAAAGTGACTAACGACCTAACAAACATATAAAAATAATTGCAAAAGTGACTAACGACTTCAAAAACTGCATCATCTAACTCCAAAAAAGTAATTTGCGATAGATAAACTTCCTTATTCTTTTAGACAACGTAGGCACTCTGTTCTCAATGAAGGAGAACTCTATAGGAATGAATGAAGTGATTTATTTCTATAAAGAGAAGCCAAAATGACATTTTAACCATACATGAGAGTTTTAAGGTGATTTGTATAAAGAAATACTGCTAGACTTTTTAATTTAATAACCTTTCTAATATAATGTTATACTATAGTCCCAACCACATTACATTATAGAGGTTTTATTGTAATAGATTAAATAGATAAAAATATTATAATAATATAGGTCAAGAAAAGTCTTAAATTCAATCATTTAATTGTAATTAAATTTTTAAAATTTAAAATCACATAATGAATAAATTTTTATATAATTAATGTCATCATTATTTTTAGGTAAATTTCATATGTTATAAAAAAAATATACGACTCACCCTGGCAGTCTAGAACTTCGGTACCGCTCAAAAAAAAAGTCTAGAACTTCGGTGAAGTATAAGTGTAAAACACGGGAAGCCCTTGCAAAAGTCCTACTTCAGTTCTTCTCTCGACCGTTTCACAGCTCCGTTCCCGTTACGGTGATCTGCTGGGGTTTTCCCTCCTCCGCCACCCTCCGGCGCTCCTCCGACTTCCACATCACCTTCAGCATCCTCCCATTCATAGGTACAATTTTCCCTTTATTTTCTTTTCTCCATGTTCCATTTTTCTCATTTTTCTTAATATTCTTCTTCTCCTTTGTTTCTCCATGTTCCATTTTTTTTTTTTTCTGATTCTTCTTATCCTTTACTTCTATCGTCTCCTCCTCCTGCTCCTCCTCTCCTCTTTCTCTCACTCTTCGTCTTCTAATTTTAAAGATAATTCCCATTGCTATTTCTTTAAAATAGAGAAGATTAGAGGCAAGGAAAATGGAAACCAAATAAGGGGGCTAGAACCGCAAGGAAAATGGAAAATTGGAAACTAAAAAGGGGGGCTAGTGCCATTGTATTTGATGGGCTACTGAGAGACATTGATCAAGTAAATAAAAAAAGAGAGAAGGGAAATCACAAATAGAAAAGAGAGGAAAAAAGAAATGGGAAATGAAAAGGAAAAAGAAGAGGCAATAAATGTGAATATCAGAGGTCATGGGTTTATTCTTGTCCAAGTCGGGATAGTGGTATATTTGATTATTTCATTTGCGAAAGTTTATTTCTTCATAAGTATGATTATTTTGAGATTTTAAAATGTTTAATATTGTAATTTTGAATTAAATTAGATAAAAATGATAAATGAATTGACTATTTATTAATGATTTATCCACGCTCAGCTTGGGTTACTAATTCCTTGCTAATTCTTTTTAATTCAAAGATAAAAGGAATCTGAAATAACCATTCTAAATGAATCCTGGATTTTTTTAGTCAATAAAATTTATTGTATTGTTCTGAAAATAAATAATATTTAAACTAAGAAAGTAAGAATCTATAACTCAATAATCTACTAATAATAATATAAACTTTACTATATTTATCAAATATAACAAGAATTATTTTTAACCAACTTTTTATCATCTAAATAAAATATAAAATTATGCATTTAATAAAGTTTATTTTGCAACACAATTATCCATCATTACATATTAAGTGAATGTGATGATCAGGGATTGCAACAGTTGAGATACATTTACCATCAAAACTACAATATTAATCATTTTAGAATTTCAATTAATGACTTCATATAAAATAATCATACTTATGGAGAAATAAACTTTTGCAGATGAAATTAAACAAGTGGTCAGGTCCACCAATAATACGCCAATAATCATGCTTATGGAGAAATAAGCTGTTGCAAATGAATTAATCGTTTTAATTTTAAACAAATGTGCCATGAGAAGCAATCTGCTTTGGACCCTGTGTTTTAGTGACACTCACAGGGGTGGGGACCAATGAGCTTAAAAGGCATTTTTAAAATGGTGCTTCTCATAAAAATCAGGTTCATTGAATTTGAAAACTATAAATTTTTAATGAACCAAAGATCAACGGATAAAATGAGATCAATTTTGAATGGATTTTTAATTTAATGATAAGATCAATTTTGAATGGATTTTTAATTTAATGATAAGATCAATTCGAAATGAGTTTAAATTGGATAAAAATACAAAAAGCATGGGACAAATGAGTTCGACAACAAGAATGTGATTTCGAACTCTAATGGCCCCCACGTAGGAGCTGAAGTGGACATGTCTTGTAGTACCCCACCCCATGGGGGGGCTCATGCCTTAAGCAAGATAACTCCATAGAGAGATAAAATCGGCAGGTGAATGGGGATTAGCGCCTAGGGGTGTGTTCATAGTCCCACATCGCCCGGTGAGGAGGAATCTCGCTGGTATATAAGTTGAAGGCTTCCTCCTTCCTAGCATAAGGCCTTTTGGGGTGTCTCCGTAGGTGGGACCTCCGGAAACAAAGTCGTATGGACCCGGGTGTGAGTTCAAAGCTGACAATATTGTGTTGGGTGGACTGGGGCGTTAGTAATGGTATTAGAGTACGGTTCAACTCTCGGACTGAGGGTGTGTGCTGGTGCGTGTGGACTGACAGTGGAGCCGGGGGCGGCTCTGGTCTTAAGGAGGGTAGGTTGTAGTACCCCGCCCCAAGGGGGGGCGGGGGGGGGGGGGGGGGGGGTTGTTCATAGTCCCACATCGCCTGGTGAGGAGGAATCTCGCTGGTATATAAGTTGGAGGCTTACTCCTTTCTAGCACAAGGCCTTTTGGGGTGTCTCCTTGAGTGGGACCTCCGGCAACAAAACCTTGTGGAACCAGATGTAGGCCCAAAGCGGACAATATTTTGCTGGATGGACTGGGGCGTTACATGTCTAGCTGAATTTTTTTCTTTTCTTTAAAAGAGGGAGTGAAACCGAAAGGAGAAGGAAGGACGGTTGAAAAATCATTATCTGATAGGAATAATGACCAAGTCCTTATAAAACTGTAGTATTATTTAAAACTATAAAGGACCAAGTCCTTGATGAATGAGTTTATATTTATTAGATACTTTAATAATACATAGACTCATTCTTATAAAATAAAAGAAAAAACATACTATATAGCCCCATCAATGCATTTTCATTGAATTTATTTATATTTATTTCATTATTAAAATAATAAAGATAAGAAATCTTCTATATCAATAAAAAGAATGTCACATCATACTTAGGTTGGTCTCTAATATTACTATAGTATAATAAAAAGCAGATCCTTAGTCACACATTTTACTTTAAAAATGTCTTATTGCATTCTTTGACACATATTTCTTCCATAAGTCTACAAGGAATTGTTTACATTGTAACCCTGTGAGGTTAATGGGTTCAAGTCAGATTTAACCCAGCCGTCGATCCTAATCTAATCCAATTTTCAACTAATGTTGAAAATTCAATGTTAAACCAAATCGAATCCAAATAATTCCAACACGACCAGACCCAGATTGCCATTGGATCATTTAAGTTTGGGTTGAGCCAAGTCCAAGTTGTATCTCTATTATAAAACATGTTTAGACACTAACTTAAATTTAAATTTAAATTTGAAAATTCAAAACTAGAACTTGTCTTATCATTTGAGTCGAGGTTTACAACCAAGTCAAAACATATCATCCAAGTTGAGTTGACTTGTCTGCAGTCAAATAATATAAGTCTAGGGATGGCAACCGTGAATCAACCCGACTTGACCACAAAAAAAAGGCCACAAAACGCTAGAAACCCTTCTCCCACCTTGAAAAAACTGTACACAGCTTTGGAATATTGTGGTTGACCCGTTGATTGAAAACTCAAGGTAGCTCAATTTTTTTTCTTGTTCTTCTTCTTCTATAAACAATAATAGTGACTGAAACTTTTATTTCAATATCTGTAGGAGTATTTCTTTCTCAGATTCACAATTTCACATGATTTTAACATCCAGACAGGTAAAATTCAGACCCAGAAGTAGAATACTGAAGTCTATAGAGAGAAAAACTGAGAAAGAGATGGTCAGAGTTATTTTAGGCATGCCCGGACCATGGGCCAATGACAACTGCGAAGCGTCTGATCATTACACCACAAAAATTGGTGGACTCCCAGTATGTTAGATCAATTGAAATTTTGATCAATTTTTCATGTGCTTTTTGTTTATTAGTTGGGACACCCAATTTTTTATAAGGTGACATGCTTTTTTTATTTTTTATTTATGTTAAATGAAAAAATGTTCATTTCAGAAATCTTAATTATTTGTTGTATTAAATATCCATTAAAGGTATTTTTATGATTTAATAAATATGGCAAGATTTGTCCCTTTTATAGGTAAAATTGGAGTCTCCTAATCAATCTTGAGAAATTATCCATTCTAAACTGGATGACTAATATCTTGTTGACCTTATATTTATACTGTTTTTTCTCTCGCATACCATCGCCCATGAATTGGCTGTGAGCTCATTTTGAGATACACCTACTGTTGGATTAAACTCAAGTCATATGGATGTTTGAACTTTGTTATATTTTGCAATACCTTCTATTTAAGGATGGGTCCATCAAACTAACTTGTTCAGCATCTAATATAAGCTCTAGAAAAACTTAAGTCATTTGGTTCAATATGAACCAGTTCAAAATGGATAATTTCTCAAACAATCCCTTCTCCATTTTTCTCTTCTATTTTAGTGTTTTCTAAGTCACTTAATCAGTATTGTTTTATCTTTTTGCAAAGGACTGGCCTCTTCCAGAAAGTGACATCAGGCCTGATCTGCTTGAGTGTGGTGAATGTGGAAAAAGACTTTGCCTTGTGGCACAGGTACTCTTTGAGCTGTTTATTCAAATTCCTGGAGTTGTTTGATAGTTTCTTATGGACTGATTTTATTTTATTTGACCTAAAGCAGCAAAGCCCAAGTCAGATAACAACATAGCGACAATTGTCAATGGAGGGTGGGGTTGATCGACCTTATCAGATCCGATTTGGTATTTTAAGGTCATTATCCATCATCCATCATCCAATGATCAATTCTAGTAGCATAATTGGAGGCAGTGAAATGTCGAGCTGAAATGAAACTTGTTCTCCTTAGTTAGAACTTGAAATAACTGAGCTGATTTTTGGCATATGGCTAAACTGCCACCCTATCGGACTTTGATAAGGCAGTGGACTCCACTCTACCAACCATTGACTGTTATTTTATAATTCTGCAAGTTAAGCTAGTGCTTTCCATGGTGAATCATTACTATGTATGACACACAGGCATGCTAACCCATACTGTCCAAGTTGTGGACGTGCAACTTGAGTGTTGCGGACCAGAATGTTTTACCCTAATGATTTTAGCATCATTGCAAGTTTTTGTGTTCTGTTATACAAATCCTACCGTTACTTGGTTAGGATAATTCAATTAGAATTATTTTTGAGCTGTACTGTACCCATTCATAGTAAGGCCATCAAGCATTGGACAATTTTGGATTTGCATGCTCTTGTACATGGACGGTCACTGCAGTGTCATGCTGTGAGGAAGCTGACGTGAGTTTGAAGTGAGAATGTTGTCGGTTATTCAGTTCTTTTAGAGCTCTTTTTCTGCAATCACTGATTTGTGAGTTCTAAGAGCCTTGCACCAGGTAGGTCATTCCATGGATGCGACATATTCCAATGACCAGCTGTCTTGGCAATTGTGATTGCTGTACATTAAAGCTAAAATGGGTGGTCAAAGAATAGTGATCAAAATTGCATACTATCTGCTCAAATCCAGATACATAGATGCCTAAAGTAATTACACTTGACATGCTCAAACTTGATGATAATCACGCCATCTCATGATTGTCTATGTGATTTTGGATGAGGCGACATCCACGGTGGATCTATTTGATGTAAATTTGAGAACTTATACGTGGGTGCCTTGCCCATACTTATGTTGTAGAGATGCATGTGTTGATTAATCTGACTCATATGCTGAATTTCAGAATGAGTTACACTCTCTCTCTCTCTCTCTCTCTCTCTCTCTCTCCAGGTCTATGCTCCTATTACAAGGGATACTTCAAAGATTGAAGAGCGCATAATCTATGTTTTGGGTTGTGTAATGCCAAAATGTGGCAGCTGTCCATTTAGGTACTTCATTTTATGCTCCATTTCACTTGATCTGTTAATCAAAAGAGGGACTAAATCCTTGTTCAACACTTTAAGTATAATGCTGTGCCTGCTAACACGATTTTGCATATATTAACCTTGCTTTTGCAATTTTGCATGACTCAACAAAATAGTAAATTCTGTGATCATTTCTTATTTAAGTTGTTCTTTCCAAAATCTTGTAGATGGCGTGTTCTTCGAGTTCAGAAACCTCCATCCAATGTGGTGGAAGTGATCTCTGCTACCGAGGAAGTACCTTCTTTGGAGGCATCATCTGAATCAACTTTGAGATCCAATTCGTGGGGAGATGACTTGTGGACACAGAGCGACCAAGATGAGGATGATGACAGTAATGATGCTGATGTTGATTTGGAGGAGTTGGGCAGAGCACTTTCTGAAGCTACGTCCTTGGCTTCTCACTCCAAGAAGAAAAATGGTCGTACATATCCTGAAGATATTGCAAATGGCTTGCAAATAAAACCAAGCACTAGAGTAAAAGATGCAAGCATACCAGGTAGAGCATGTCTTCTTTTTAGAATGACCAGTTATTATGAAGGACTCATCACTTGATATCAGACAGCAATAGTTAAGATACAAGTGAGCATGTTGATAGAGTCTGAATCTAACATTGGCCTTGCATTTTGTGTGCCCCGGTGTAAGGGCCCATGCGTGGCCCATTTGGTGTTGGATCTAAATAGTTGAATTTTTTTTCTCTTCTAGATTTATCTCCAACTTAAAGTGATATTCATTTGATGCATCCTTATCATTGGATTCAGCATCATTAGTAAAAAGAATTCAATGGTTAAATTTTTATCTGCAAGAATAAATAAATAAATAAAGGCTAAAATGATTCGATGCGTCCAATTTTTGACAGTTTTGATAGGCCCCATAATGAACTATCCTACCATCTATTTTTCTTTATCATTTAGTGGGTCCCACTGACTGGCATGGCCTGTCAGAGTGCCCAGGCTTTTAACCTTCTGGTCTGTAAGATTGGCTTATTGGTAGATAATATAAACTGCACCAAGCTTAAAAGCTTAGGTGGAATAATGAGTATACCAAACTGTATAGGGGTTTAATTTTCTTGGATTCTATTTTATTTTTGTATTTCCATTGCTTCAATAGTCAGTAAGATGACGTACTAATTTTTTTGTTTTAAAATAAAAAGAAAGGTAAAAAAATGACTTCGTAATGATACCTTGAATTGTACCCTTGTAATCGTTCTGCTGCATGTTTTGGGTATAGGGTCATCATGAAAGCTAGGCATAAACTAGTGGCATGATTAGTGTAGTATGTAAATTATCAGCTGCTAAAATGGCAGCAAAAAGCTATCCTACCCAAATTGGTTCATAATTTTGCGCCAAACACAGCAGAAAATGGAAGGCTAAAATGCTTTAAATTTATGGTACATCCAAAAGCAACTAAGTATGACTTTTATGGTCGTTTGACGAACAGTGACATGGTTTATCTTTGTCATGAACTGTGCCCATCTTAGATATGCTCTCTTATGAAAAAATTGATATTTTAAGTTTGTACCCACTTATGTTATTCATTTTCCGATGTCTTATGGCTATTGCATGCACTTGAACTGTGCTTCTTGGTTTGTGTCTACTTTGATTGCAGTTGTACCTTGCTTTTATATTTATTCTCAGGAAGAGCCATCCTCGGGCAATATCAGTGCTATATGTGCTAGCTACTCTTCAATTTCTGTGAAGGAGAATAAAAGTCATACTGATGATAGTGGAGGGGAAGAAGCATGGGATGAAGAAGGCTACGAGTATGATAGAGCTTTAGATGCTGACAGAACTTATCTAAAGTTCAAGAAACAAGTAGATGCATTTCCAGAGCAATGCTTTAGGTATGGATGGATTCTCTTATATGGTTCTTTAATTGGAAACTTCATCCTGATCCATAAGTCAGGTTGACCTGCCCCCAGTTGGTGCTGCACCCTGTGCCGTACAGCATCAATCAGGGCATAAATCAGGCTGACCTGGAAGCTAGTCTAGCATACATTATTTAATATCTAAATAACTGAATGTAGAAATGTGATTACATTAATTGCTGCTGTTTTTAGCAAATTGAAACTATAATTAACAGCATGTTGGCATATTTTCTTGGGGGCATTTTGCATATGGGTGAAGAGTCAAGGTGTAGATGTACAACTGACCATCAACTTTTTTCACATGATTGGATTCATTTCCAGTAAGAATCACTTTCTGTAGAAAATTTTCCATCAAAGAGCTTATTTTTAAAGAACTATGCTCCATTTCTCTTTAGTTAAGAAAATTAGCTCTGTTTCTCTCACCAAGAATGACCACCTTATTGAGAAATGCCCCCTTTGTAGATCATTTTCCTTGGAAAATGCCATCATGCTTTAGTTTTTTCTTTTTCATTTTTTTTTTCCTTTTTTGGGGATCATTAATGACACAATATGCATTAAAAATTATGAGCACCATAAACCCAAGCGCCTCTTGCACCCCTGCCCCTGAATTGGATTTGTACCCCACTGGATCATATATACCTGAGTTCCAATACCGATGAATTGCACCCTTTAAAACTATAGCTAAAGTGATCCAAATCAACATGGTTTCTCTAGTGTCCTCAATTTGAGCACACAGGCCTTTAGGACCCACCCACAACTATGCATTAGAATACATCCAGATGGGCCCGTAGAACTATGCTCCATTTCTCTTTAGTTAAGAAAATTAGCTCTGTTTCTCTCACCAAGAACGACCACCTTATTGAGAAATGCCCCCTTTGTAGATCATTTTCCTTGGAAAATGCCATCATGCTTTAGTTTTTTCTTTTTCAATTCTTTTTCCTTTTTTTGGGGATCATTAATGAGACAATATGCATTAACAATTATGAGCACCATAAACCCGAGTGCCTCTTGCACCCCTGCCCCTGCATTGGATTTGTACCCTACTGGATCATAAATACCTGAGTTCCAATACCAATGAATTACACCCTTTAAAACCATAGCTAAAGTGATCCAAATCAACATGGTTTCTATTGTGTCTTCAATTTTAGCACACAGGCCTTTAGGACCCACCCACAACTATGCATTAGAATCCATCCAGGTGGGCCCATAGAAGCTAATCATATTTACTGTTGGAATGTTAGGGATCATAAAAACCATAACTATAGAAGTCTGGTTGAGCAGATTTTTTGGTGGATGGAGTGTTAGAGCATAAGTCTTTCCCTTTCACTCACTTGAGCTTCCTGTTACAACCCATCCATGTGGACCCCACAGACTATTGTATACTGCATCAACTATGCCACAAAACTACACGAGTCGGCTGTTTTTAGTGGCCAACTGAATTACTTTTGAGAATTACAATGACCTGTCATTAGAAAACAGAACATCCCCAGTGCCAAAGGCTAGCTAATGGGAATTTTTTGCCATTGTGAATGCCTAATTTTCTGCATTTTGATTCATTTCATGCTTCTTCATAATGAATGTAACAAAATTGTTATCAAAGTGAGACATTTTCTTAAACTAGCTAATTTGGTCTGGGCATCATCTAGATGTGCAGATCCTACTTGGGGTGGACTACTAAGATGATGGTTGGATCTTGTATGTGTATCATAGGTGAAAGGCAAAATGGCTCCCTTTTATGCAAAGGAATTTCTGGTAAAGAGACACTTGTGTGTGTGCCCAAGCACAAACATGGGTTCCATATGGGACCCACTTTTTGTTGAATCCAATGCATTGCAATTATTCTTTTCTTTTCAAAACTGAGATCCAACCTTTATGATTTCCATTTAATGTGTCATTGCCATTGGATTAATCATGATAGGTCAAAATATTTATCCAATATTTCATTTTTAATCTTAAAAATCAATGGATAACATGGTTCAATGGGATAGCCTCCATGATAGTCTATCCATCTATATAATTTTTGTGCCCATTAGATGAAATCCACTATCTGATATAGCCCGTCAGAACACTTGGACTTTTCAGTCTGACATCTTCTGACATGCCCTTACATTAAATTTCACAAGTCTTCCTGAGTTTGGGAGCAACTATACCTCATTTTATTTTCATGTGAACAGGGTGGAGTTCAGTATCCTGACTTTGGTATTATATTGTACATTATCATTAGAAGAATCTCTTAGAAAGGAAAAACTAAAGTTTATAATGATAACATTTAAATATCAATTTTGAGGCCCTTTTTCTTGGTTTAGCGACTGTTTCCTCAAATTTTGAACATCATGCCGATCCCAGAACTGGAACATTTTCCAAAATCAATGTCAGTTTAGTCATATGTACAAATGTCTTATAGTAAACGCTTCTCCCATGCTGATTTATGTAAACAAGATCATTTTCTGTCTCCCTGAACTGGTTTAAACCAGATAAGAGACGGGCAGAACTGCAAAAGTGGAAAAAAAAAACATTTTCCATAAATGAGATTACCTCATACCCAAATGGCTCATTATAGAAGCTTATTGGCAACTATGGCAGAACTTCTCTTAAAGTCGTCCGAACATATTCTCTGAAGTTATGAAGCTCTAAAGAAAAGTCTACATTCTTTTACATTCCAAGAAAATTTTCTCCGTTTATCTTTATATTGACATTTAGGATCTTATATTTAAATTTCATGGTTTTCTTGGTTTTCATTTTTCTTTAGGTACGGTGGTAAGCCACTTTTAGCCACAACTGACTTGGGAGAACCTGGCACTTGTGGTCTTTGTGGTGGAGCTCGTGACTATGAAATGCAGCTTATGTCACCTTTATTATATTTTCTTCAGGAAGCTGCTGTTGGATCATCTGCCTGCTCACCTGAGGACTGGAACTGGATCACTCTCCTGGTCTATACTTGTTCCAAGGTACTTGTTTTGTTGAGATAATTTGACTGAAGAAATAAAAAAATGTGAAGTAGCAGCTGTAAATAGAATCATAATACGAGACTGAGCACGGTACTGGTAAAACTGTCTTGAAGACAGGATTTTACCCCCTTCACAGACCTAGTCCATAGATGCACAGGATTGCATTGTACCACACTTTGATTTGCCTTCGGAAAAACAAAGAAGAAAAAATGAAGGAAAAACGTTGCAGAGAAAGGTTGAGAGTGGTCTTTGTTGCATAAGAGGTCTTGTTATCAGAGAGTTGTGTGTGCATGTCTCTCGGGTACCTCTAATATAGAGTTTTCTCGAGTATTTGTTGTCGCTCAGCCACTAATCCACAATAGCAAGATAGTAGGGAAACAGGTAGAAAAGGATATGTGAAAGAGGCGCGGTGCTGCAGTGGGTGAAAATGTGTTTTAACTGTAAAAAAACGATGTTAGGGAAGGGGTAGTGGTTCCTCTTCATTTTCCACCCAATGATTAACAATACCAAGTCCAGATATTGACATGGGAAGAGATTGAGAATTTTAATTCCTGTTACAGCCACAGTTGAATCCGTGTCCCCTAGGTTGTCAATTCCGTGTCAAATGAGTCTAGTTGTGAGTCATGTGTGCCTCTGGAAGATTGAAGACCAAAAGCAGAGACTGTGGAAGGTGAAACAACAGCTGAATCCGGTGTAATTAGATAAAGGTCTACCAAGTGACGTATATAGACCATAATAGACTTAGGATGAGGGACTAGTCGGGTTTGATGCCTGTACATGTCCGGACCTTCAAAGAAAAATAGACTTAGGATGAACCATGACCTACCACTTGGTTAGGCTTAGAATCTTGCCCAATATTGGTTAATGTAAATTGGGTTCTAAGTGGTTAGTCCATAATTAAGATGCGTGAATAATCACAAGTTCGGAACTCCGAAGTGATTACTCGGTCTTCTGAATAGTGGACAATAGCCGTGAATGAAGTTCAGGAACCTCAGTCTTCCGATGAATTTGATCGGACTTCTGAAGTGGTTCGGTATTCTGAAGGTAGAGTTCGTAAGTCTATCCAAATGAGACTTTTCAACAATCTGTGGACTTGTCTCAAAAGTGAGTTTGGAATTTTGAAGTTCTAGTTTGGTATTCTGAAGACTAGCCGTTAGAGGCTCGGTCTTGGCCTGGCTGTCACACAGTTGACTTCGAGTTGTCAACGCGCTTCGATCTTCCGAAGTGGCTCTTCGGTCTTTTGAATTGGTGTTCGGTCTTCCGAATTTAGTGATCAGAATTCCGTAGTTAGCGGTTGGGATAAAAAGTATTAAAGGATGTCCTGTCTCGAAAACTGTGTAGAAATCATTTATTGTGAAAAATAATTTCTTGTGCACATAAACGTCCTCTTGAGAGATTTGAATTAAGATTGGAAAGTCATTAGAGTTTTAATCCAACACTCTTATCTTCAAAGATTGGTTTTTGTGAGCATTCAAGGATCTTGAAGTGTTTGGATTTGAGATTAAGATCCAGGTTATCTGAGTGATCTTTAGAGACCTAGAAAAACCCTTCCTCCATCCTTGGTTGAGAGAGCATACAAACTTGTGGACTGTTTACTTCAACAAGGACGTGTTGTACAAGGAAGATCGGGACAAAGACCGTTGGGTGCTGAAAGCTTGGTGTATCTTCAAGATCAGTGAGTCTTTTGTCATTTGTATTTTGTCTTTGTGAGTTTGAGTAGATAGTGGAAGATCTTTGTGATCAACCACATATCTAGTCCGTTGGTCGGACAAGTGGAGTTGAGACTTTGTGTGAGTCGCTTTAGACTCTGAGTGAGTCATTTGTGAGTTGAGTCCTTGTTGTAATTAAGGATTATAGTGAATTTTCAGATAACCCGAGTTTGAGTGAGTCTGAAGAGTGGATATAGGTTGGTAGAACCAAACCACTATAAATCTTCTTGTGCAGTAGTTGCTTGTGTGGTGGTGTTTGATTTGTTCATTGCTCTTTCCATACTCTGATATATTATTATTGTTTTATTCGTTGCACTTTCATCAACCTTGTTTTAATTAATTAAGATTAAAATTGGGTGTTTGTATTTCTGTGTTTAAAAGAGCAAAATTGATAGGACATTTAATCTAGTTAATCATTTGGACCAACTTAGATTAAAAAGGACCAACTTTTGATAATTCCGCGTTTTAGGTTGGTTGTGTAGGTTGGGAGGTATCATTTTCGCACACACTCCTTGGTCGACGAACAATATTGCTGATTTTCTGGCAAAGGTGAGAGTACAAAAACATAAACCCGCAATGGAGCTGCTTTGATCAAGATTCTTTCTAGGTGTATGGGGCATTGGGAAACTTCATATGCATCTATGTTGGAGGCGGTGTACTGTACATATAGGATTGTCAGTTGCTTCCTTTGATATTTCACTTGATACCCATGTATACCTCTCCTATACGCAGTCTATCTCACTTGTACCGTTTTCACCCCCTCAGACCTGTCTAGAGCATACTTGCCACACTATCCATTAGTATTTATATCCATATATTTTATCGCTTAGAGGACATTCAATTCCCACGTAGTAACTGTACATGTTCAAATGCTCACCATGATTGTGATTTGGAGTTCATTCAAATGCAGTTAAGATGACCATTATCAATTATAATCTAATATTCTATTCTAGAACTTTATTATATGGTTTGAGATGTGCTCTTCATGGTTGTAGAGCTGTTCTCTGCCGTCGCCTGAAGATAAATCTGGCAATGATGGATGGACTGTTGTAGAGGAGGCTGCCCTTATACAAAATGAAAGTTCCTCGAGTAATTCAGCTCGGCTTGCTTACTTTGCTTGAGTTGGAACATGGGGAGGTCTGCACATATGATGAGAGGTTTCATCTGTCGGTGAGTTCCTAGAAACCTTTAGCCATGAAATGAAGAAACAAAACTTTGGGATAGAACTGTCACATAAGCATTTACTTGTGAATTCAAACTTGGACCGTACCATTGTAATGAACTGGTGAATACAAAATTGGTCCATCCTTTCATTTTTGCCATTTTTGTGAGCCTTCCGGCAGATCTTTCATTTGGTGAGATAAGATTAGGACAATTTTCATTCCGTCCATCGAGGTTACTGTCTTGTATCTAGATTCTAGACTGCATGGAAGGAGTCAATTCAAACAATGGAGTAGAAAACATGTTCTGAGATATCCGAGCCCAATCAAGACAGATTTGTATTCCTCCCCTAATCTAAATTTTCCCCATAGGGCGAAATCTCTTTTCGTTATTCTTTTGAATGCTTAATCTCATTTTGTTATTTCATTATCATTATACCATGGTTGTTAAAATCTTACGATACACGATTCGTATCTTACGATTCATACGATATGATAAGAGGAACGATTCGTCTATCAACAAATCTTACGATTTGTATAAATAATAGAATTATGGGGTTATTAGGAGTGTGAAAGTATGAAACATTTCGTTTTAATGGTTTTTAAGACTTGAGTTAATGAACATTTAAGACCTTTTGATTTTTTGAGGGTTTTTTAGTTCATTATTTACTTCTCACAGTATAATTGGATTATATATTGGTCTTATACTTTTGGGAATTGGAGTATTGAAATTTGAGTTCTAATGAACTAATTATATAGAATTCACTTATTATTGAAAGAAAGTTGGAGAATTGCTCATGTTATTACATTTTAGATATATTTTACGTTATTTCATATATTAAATATTTTTTGGGGAAAACACTTATGAATCTTACGATTCTACGATTTACGATACACGATTTGCGATTCAATATGTATTAACGATTTACGATACGATTCGATTTTCACAACATTGCATTATACACTGTCCATCATTCCTCAATCATGCAAATTGGCAGCAGCAGCAATGAACTGTAGATTTCAGCATAATACATGGCAATGCAGCCAAAGGTGTAGAATGGGAATATTGTAGTTCTTTTGAAGATGGTGAAGAACGGGAAGCATGAGCTACATCGATGGTCTAGAACTCTCAGATTTTTGAAAAATTGCTGAATTTTGGTTTCATGGCATTTTTCCAAGTGCCCTCTTGAGATGAAATCAAATGCAGAGACTGTCCATTTAATAAATTTTGGACTCGACAAATGGTGGTGTCAATGAGAACTGCATGACAATCCAAAGGGGTTGCAGTGAGCTAAAAACATCTATTTTTAGTAAGACAAAACCCTTAGATCTAAACATCTCTCTGTTTATTAATAACCCCAATTTCAATAATTCATGAGATTTATTTCCTGTTTTATCCATAAACATCATGATATATAGTGGATTAAGAAACTCCAAAAGATATCTCAATCTAATAGAAGTTGAATCATATGAATAGTTTAGATTTTAGATTCTGGAAAATTTAATAGTCTATTGAAGTTTAATGTACTTCACTGTAATTTTCAATAAAGCCAACCTCTTCTAAACATTCATCCAAACCCGGAACATTGTATTCCACACAAGAAATGAAGTTTTTTGTTTTCTTTCCCTTCTATCATTGGAATTTTTTTTAGTATATTTAAAAAATGAAATCAATGTGTACGTTGACCAATTGAATTTAAAAAAGATAAAAAAATTGTACGCTTTTGTTGACTTTTTTTTTTTTCAGCTCCCAAAATAAGAGAGTAAAGCTTGATGATTGGCAAATAAGTGCTCACGTTTTCAAATTTTGACATTTGACACCATTTATGTGCACTACTTATCAGGGGTTCAAAATTCATTTTTACCGAGATATCGGCGTCTCGGCTGATATCTCGGTATCTTGGATATCGGCCGATATCTCTCTTTCCTGATTTTTTTAAAAAAATTCAGTGTATCGGCTGATATCGACGAGATCTCGGTCATATCGGCCGTTACGCACTGTATCGGCCGAGATTTATACCCTTGCTACTTATAGATTGTGCTTCAGATAGACTTAGGGCTGCAACTCGAATCAGGTTTTGATTCGACCTGTATCACGTGACCTGAGAAATCATGCGGGTTGGGTCGAGAATTTTGTGTCAGCAAGTCGGATTAGGTTGAGAAGATAAAAACCCACATGAAATTTGGGTTGGGTCAAGTTGAGGATTTTACAAGTTAATTCGACCCGATCTGACTTGGCTAAAATGGGTTCAGAATTCGAGTTGATTCGGGTTAGAATTTGGGTCACGTCAGGTTGTGAAGTTTAAGTCGAGAATTTGGGTCAGGTCGGATTTTATAAATATCAACTCGGGTTGGGTTGGATTTTAAGGAACCTGACCCGCTCGACCGAGTTGCAGCCCTATGCATAGTGAATGATTTATTGTGTAACTAAATTAATCATTTAACAAATATTACTTAAATCAGCTTCAATCTTTTATAGTTTTAAAAAACTCCTAAATTTTGATGAGCTTTAATAAGCTCCTTGACTAGGGCTGCGTTTGGATGGGGGTAAGCGGGCGTAACCCCCTATTACCTTTGTTACCCTTGTTTAATAAGAAGGGGTGAGAGTAAAAATTTGAAAATTTATTCCTTATCCAATTTTTTAATACTCCTTTAGAGGTTGGGGTATTCACAATACCCTACCTCTCAATACCATTTGCCTTCTTCTCTTTATCAATTATATATTATAAAATTATTTTTTTTAAAAAACATATATTATATAATTAAAAAATAATATATTTCAAGTAATTAACAATTTAACTTTGTTTGAAATTTATTTAAAAAATGTGACAACATTTTCAACATAATGCATTTGGATGAGGGGTAAATTTTACGGGGGTTACCTTTGAGTAGGGGTAACTGTAAGTAGGGGTAAACTGGCATATTAACAATTTTATGAGAATTAATATTTTTTGTTAAATCTATCTAATATAAATAATAAAAATAAATTTTTATAAAACATAATTGTCAAAATATCCTATTTTTAAAGGGTGATTCTGTCGAAATTTCGATAAGGTCTCGAAAATTCAAAAGAGTTTGCAGTTCATCATAATCTCATTCGAAATAATTAATAATTTATTCTCTTGGAAGTTTATTTTAAAAATGTTTCAACATTTTCAACATAATGCATTTAGATGAAGGTTTACGAGGGTTACCTGGGGTTACCCTTGAGTAAGAGTAACTGTAAGTAGGGGTAACCTGACATATTAATAATTTTATGAGAATTAATATTTTTATTAAATTCATATAATATAAAAATAAAAATTATAATTTTTTATGAAGAGATATGTTGATATTTTTTATTCATTTATTGGGATTTAAAATAATAATATCAAAACAAATCTTTATTTATTTTTTTAATATTAGAATGCAAATGTTCATTTTAAATTATAATTATGAAAAAAAAATAGATAATATTATTATAAGTTATATTATTAGAATTTACTTGATGAATATTATTTAATAATTATATTTTATAAAAAAATTCAAAAAATATTAATTTATCATGTTATCCTTACTTATAGTTACCAAAAAAGATTTTTTATGCTTAGAGTAAGCTTTTACTTTCCCACTGTAATTACCAAATAAGATAAGAGTAATCCTAGTTCAAAGTCACCTCCACTCAAGAGTGACCCCTACTTGGGATAACCCCTCAGACGCAGCCTAGGTTTCACAAACGTCAACTTCCTTTTGAAAATTATTTATGCATGTGTCATGAGACTAATTATTTTAGCTATTTCTATGTTCTACATTAGTTATATGTTGTGCACTTGGTATACTCCGACGACCTTGATCATAATTAGAGCTAATCTGATCGTTGGATTGAAACTAAGATTATCTGCTATTATTGATTTTTAGCTTTAAAATCTAATAGGTTGATTCTCTAATTTAGTTGGTTTTTATGATACTAATAATAAATAAAAATACTTTTAATATTAACATCGAAGTGAGTCAAAATCATTTATTTCTTCTTAATCTTTTTTATGACGGAGAACTCCAACGTCTGTATATGGCCATGCACGCAAACCCCCTATCTATTTTTAATTTTTTTTTTTTTTTTGACGGAGAATTCTAACGTCTCTACCAAGCCAAGAAAATGGCCTTCGAGTAAAATTCTGACGCACGTAAACCCCATAATGTACTTTTTCAAAAACTTTTAGGCTTTCTTCAAATAGCCTCAACAGAAGCCTTTTTAAAAACCCTTCAAAGTTTTTTTTTAAACGAAGAATTAATATCTTTACCATAAACCCTTCAAAGTTCAAACATAATGAATAATTAAATCTTTTAATGTCAATGTGAAATACAAAATATATTGAGTTGATAATCTATTTAAAAAAAACATAATGAAGGGAAAATTAACCAATTCATAAAATCAAAGAAGAGGCATACATACCTGAAAATCAAAGATCAAGATTTGATATGAATTATCTCAACAAACCTTGAATAATTTAATTACTTAATTTTTTATTTTTTCCTCAAGATACGAGAAAGTTGCAAAGGTGTTGCAAAGGACACTAAACACAAACTGTGTTCTTTTATAAAATTCATTTATAAAATCAATTTTTATATTTTATTGTTTACAAGAATTTTCTTTGCTTTTTCAGTACTGACGTGCCAAGGGCAGTCTAATCCTTCTTATTCTTCCCTCTGTATCAATTTAGTTGTTTTATATGAATTTTGAAATTGTCTCAAAATAGTTGACTCATTTATATTGGAATAGTATTAATTGTGTCGAAAATGGATGAGATTATGGAGAGTTAGCCTTATACAGAGAGTTTCTTAAAAAATACAAATCTTTAAAACGAGCCAACTAAAATGGGAAGGACAGAGTATTACATATATTTTTTTAAATATTTTTTCTACTTTTATTTATATAAAAGCAAATCACAAATATTTAACAAACTTTTTACTTATATATCCCACCCTTAGTAATTTCTACAACATAAAAACAAGATATGGTAAACATTTTTCGTTCGATTTTCCACGTAAATTAAAAAAAAAAAAAAAAAGGTAAACATTGAAACTAAGAAATACAGTTCATACTACTTTTTAGAAAAATTAACCATAGCGTTCTTAAAAAAAAAAATATATATAACCATATTCTGCATGACGACTAAGATATTCTGTCTAAGATACTCTGCCTTCAAGAAACAGAGAGAATACACACTACACCAAAGAATGTCCCAATCCAATTCTTATGGCTTACATACTGAAGAGTTAAAAAGAAAACATTTCTAAAACTTCTGCTATCAGCCACTCAAGAAATTATCAACTTTAACATTAGCAGATCTGGATAGGAACTTCATGCAAATGGGAGGCTGCACCTTGGCCAAAGAGAGGATTGATGATGGCAGAGACCATATCCCGTCGCCACATATCATGCCGGATGCGACTGCCGGCGAATATGCGTCTGCCTGCCTTCTATTCGTCTTCCTCCACACAAACAAGATCAAGCTCCCCAAACACATGTCAATGGCAAAGTAGGAACCTATAAAGAAAGGGATGGCCATGGCCATGACACTGGGAAGAAAGTTATGCAGTTTCCAATTTTTCGCCCTTGCGAACTCCTTGAATAAGCTTATGAAGAAGGCTGCAATGAAGAAGATGAGGCATAATGTCAGGCAGTGCTTGGGAAGGGAGGAGACGCCTTCGACGCCGAGGAGTGCAATTCCTCTGTAAACAGTGGCATATGGAGCAGGGTACGCTGATCCTTCCACACCAAGTGTGAAGGCCTTGTTGAATATCCAAAACACAATTGGACCAAAGACACATCCCATTGCCGTCCCGATCACTTGGCTTACGAACATGGACCGGGGGGAGGCGCGCGTCAAGTAACCCGTCTTGAAGTCCTGCATCAGATCAGATGCAGTGGACACGATGCTCATCATGACACCGCAGGCAGCTAGACCTGCAAGGACACCGCCATGGTTGATCCCCACCCATGCACCGAAAATGAAAATGGCCAACTTTCCATAGCTAGAAGCGAGTGACCAGTCGGTGAGACCGCACCCATAAGCGTTGCAGAAGGCCAACACTGGTGCAATCATATAAGTGACCAGTATGTGGTACCATTTGAGCTGTGGGAAGATGAAGGGAACTGAGATGATGGAGATGGCTGCAAGGCCGACATAGCCTGCAAGAGCATATAATAACGGGATTCGGTCTTTGAGAAAGGTCTCCTTGCGGAGGTTATCATCGTAGCTGCTTTCTTTGCCATCGGGGGAACCGGCACCAGCGACGGGAAGTACAGAAGATGCTCCTTTCTTCATATTATTAGCAGATAATTTGTATAAGGTTTTAATGAGGACTAGCAAAAAGTGGAGGAGCCCATCGCCTAATATGACTGCTATGGCGATGAAAACCTGGTAAGAACCAAGAAAGAGCAAGGTAAATATAATCAACAGGCAGAAAACCCCAAAAAAAAAAAAAAAAACAATCGTCGAAGAGCTAGTTTAGCAAAATTGAATCAAAATCTTTTGAAAATGCAATACCACAAGAAAACCATCATAGTACCAAATTGGATTTTAAGGGTCTGATCCATTTCAATTAGAATTTGATTTGCTGAGTGTTTCTCTCTTTCTAAATGCTGTTACAAGCTAGGAGAAAATGGCTACATATATCAACAATTTAGAATCATACAAGGAAAAAAAAAAGGAAATTTCAGATTTTCAGTACCTTGTATCCTTGTAGACCATGAAGACTGCCAGGGCTGAGCTTATCACTGTACCAGTCACCCTTTTTGGCAGCTATAAGTGGCCACATGATGCCCCATGAAAGGATAGACCCAGCAAGCAAAGAAAGGTTTACATTGTAAGGACAAATCATCCCCACACCAACATAAGTTGCAGAGAAATCAAAATAGAACCTGCAGCAATTAAACAAAAAAGAAAAGAAAAATCAACTGTTAGTCATTGCCCCTAGTATAATATTGTTTCTTATTTATGGCTAATCTACTTCGCTAGTATAGTGTGTGATTAGGTTTTTTTTTTTTTTACCTTCTAAAGTGAAATTAGGCATAGCCCATAAAAAATCATCTTCATCAAATTAATCAAGCAATGGTTTTAAATGTAAACTAATATGACCCACATCATTAGGACTCATTTAACTTGAGGCAAACATAGGACCCATAATCAAATTAAAGGAAGTGTCGGTTATGAAGAGGTGGATTCGGTTATTGCTACTTTGATGGGAAGTGCCTATATATTCTCTAACCGCCTAAGAGTCCTTATCTCTGCTCTGAAACGTTTTTCTCTGCATCAACAATTCCATCACAGTAAGCAACTTTTACAGAGAATTAAAGAAGAGCAAGAGAAAGAAATCAAAGGCATCGATTTCTCCTTGTTTGTACTGTATTCGTAGGAAGGATCTACAGCAAATACACCTAAGAATCAACACTAAAATATCATTGGATTTAAGCGATGGACTCCGGTATGATTTAAATTATGAAGTATATTTCTGCATTATGATTATAATTTTGTAAAGCATTGATGATTCAAGATCTAGTGGATTTATCATAGAGGATTGACTTTTTTTTTAATAGTTGGGTATGAATTAAATAATGAACTGAATTTAATTAACTATTAAATTCATACGAAAATTGTCAATCCATAAAAGAAATTATATAACAATTGGTATCAGAGCAAGGTTCTATGAATCAATGATGCTTTCATTAAATATAAATGATGGAAATTAATTAATTAATTATAAAATAATGATGAGATTTGAATAAGTGGAAAATCCACATCCCTTTCCTTAAAGAAACCCACAACTTCATGTCGATAAAATCTGCTCATAACCGTAATCTCCTTGTATCTCAATCCATCACTGATCGTCCTCTATAATAAATTATAACAATTGCTTTACAAATCATCAAGAATAAATTATAATAATTGTTCTGATGGCATAATTGATACCACATTTGTACTTCATAAGGGAATTGAAGTTTGGACATAAGTGGAGAATTAAAAAAATTGCACAGATGTACATTCGATGATTTCAACTATCTTACATTCTCATTGGGATCCTAATGACTACTGCATGTGGTTATACATCTTCATTTACAAGATTTTTTTTTAATTCTTATATTGAAATTCAACACGATTATGGAATATGCATGAATATGTACATTTATATCATTGCATAAAGTTGAATGTTTATGATGAAGTATGATGTTAGAAATTCACTATCAAGTATCACATAATGAAATGAATTTTTAAAAGTACATAATAGTCCCAAGTCTGAATCGTATATTATGTTAAGATTATTTGATTTGTCAAAATATTTATGTGAAGTTTCTTATGAGAGAAACAAATACAACCATGATGAAAAAAAAAATTATTATAAGAACACTTGATGGTATACTATGTGTTCGATGAATTGAATATAAATAAAATTCGATTCGATTATGATGTGAGGTCATTGTTCTTGACTTAAATTCAGATAAAGATACGATTCGGTAGTCACTAAAGTGGCCCAATCAGAATGAGTCGAGTTTCGAGTCTTATAAACAAGATTCAATACTCCTCCCAAGTATTAGATAATAATGACCTTGCAAAATATAATCCCTAGCCATAAAGATATTAGGTTGGCTCAAAGATACACCGTTCCAAATGTTTAACAGATTGGAATAGGATAATTGATGGGTATTTGTGGTTGATATTTATCAGGACACCCAGAGAAGGCAGTGATATTTAATCACCTATATTTTATTAGTTAATCCTATCGGTGACTGGGAATCAGCGTGATGTTTATAAATAGTGTACTATTAGATTGCCCAAAGGTAGATCACCAGTAACACTATTTGTTAAAGTTATTATTTATATCAATTTAACTACAACTCATAGAATTAAGTAGTGATCATGATATTATGTGTATCTTACAGCATCTTCATCTGTCACACTGCATATGCAAGCTAACTCTGTCCCCATATTGAATGGATTAAATTTCTCTAAGTGGAAAGAACAGATTAAGTTTAACTTAGGTGTACTTGATCTAGACAAAGCACTAATCGATGACAGACCCACTATTACTGAAACTAGTACGACTGTAGAGAAGTCAACCCATGAGGCATCATGGGTTTAGTCAAACAGGTTTAGCCTTAAGTTCATGCGTATGACAATAGCCAGCAACATCAGGTCTTCTCTACCCACCTCCGAGAATGCAAAAGATTTTCTTAAGAATGTAGAAGATAAGTTCAATTCTGCTGACAAGTCCTTAGCTGGGCCTCTTATGGCCAGACTCACCACCATAAAATTAGATGGGAGTCGTGGTATGTCTGAACATGTGATTGAAATGACCAATATCGCTGCTGAATTGAAGAACTTACGTATGACTGTAGATGAATCATTTCTGGTACAGTTCATCCTGAACTCGTTCCCTCCTCAGTATGGGTCATTTCAAATTAATTATAATACCATGAAAGATAAATAGCAGATCAATGAGCTATTTAGCATGTTAATCCAAGAGGAGGCCAGACTTAAGCAAATGAATCATCACTCAGTTCATTTAACAACTCAAGGGCCCAGTAAGAGAGGAAAAAAGCTCAAGAAATTTAAGAAATTCATGTCAAAGCCACATGAGTCTAGTATGCGCTCCAAAACTTATGATAAGGGAAAGGGTGGTGTGAGGTGCCATTTCTGTCGAAAGCAAGGGCACTTACAGAATGACTGCCATAAGAGGAAGGCTTAGTTCGAAAAGAAATGTATTCATTACATTTCAGTATGTTTCGAATCTAATTTAACTGAAGTATCTTCTAACACTTGGTGCCTTGATTCTGGAGTAACAACTCATGTTTCTAATACAATGTAGGGATACCTTACAATCTAGACCATCGACACAACTGAAGTCTCCCTTTACTTGGACAATCGGGAAAAAGTACCTGTTGAAACCATTGGAACCTATCGCCTTTTCCTTACTACTGGTTGTCATTTGCATTTATTTAACTGTCTTTATTTACCTACAGTAAGTAGAAACCTTATTTCTGTTTTTAAGTTGGACTTTAATGGCTATCATTGTAAATTTGGTAGTAATGCTTTCAGTTTGTTTAAATCTTCTTCTTTTATTGGGTCTGGTTTATTATTTGATGGTCTTTTATCGCATTAATCTTGATAATGACTTTGCAAACACTGTCCTAACCCTGCATCATAATGTTCATATTAAACGTTGGTTGATTAATGAAAATTCTTCAAATTTGTGGTATAAACGTTTGGGACACATTTCCCGAGAAAGAATTGAATGACTAGTTAAAGACGAGATTCTTCCGAATCTCGACTTTACCGACTTAGGAGTGTGTGTGGAATGTATTAAGGGTAAACAGACCAAACACACTAAGAAAGGGGCCACAAAAAGTAAAATGTTACTTGAACTGATCCATACCGATATATGTGGCCCATTTGATGTTCCATCTTTTGGTGGAGAATTCTATTTCATTACTTTTATAGATGATTTTTCACGTTATGGTTATGTATATCTGTTGCACGATAAATCTTAAGCGGTTAACTCCGTAGAGATTTTTATCACTGAATTAAAAAGACAATTAGATAAAAAAGTAAAAATCGTTAGATCCGATAGAGGTAGTGAATACTATGGTAGGTATGCTGAGACAGGTCAACACCCGGGGCCATTTGCTAGATTACTAGAAAGTCGCGGTATAGTGACACAATATACGATCCTAGGTACACCTCAGCAGAATGGTGTTGCTGAAAGGCGCAACCGTACACTTATGGATATGGTTAGGAGCATGTTATGCAATACTACCGTACCCTTTATGTTGTGGATGTATGCCTTAAGAATTGCAGTAAATATTCTTAATAAGGTTCCTAATAAGTCAATTCCTAAAACTCCTTATGAAATGTGGATAGGAAGGAAACCCAGTTTGAGACATCTACATGTGTGGGGTTGTCCTGTAGAAGCTAGAATCTATAATCCACATGAAAGAAAAGTTGATGAGAGGACGATCAGTGGTTACTTTATCGGTTACCTTGAAAAATCCAAAGTGTATAGGTTTTATTGTCCAAACCATAAAATGAGGATAGTTGAGACCGGAAATGCAAGATTCATAGAGAATGGTGAGGTTAGTGGGAGTGATATTATGAGAAGTGTATCTATACAATAAGTAAGGGTACAAGTCCTTGTATCCATAACTTCAAGAAGTGTTGTAATTGTTCTTAATGTCATTGAACGACCTAACGATACAACACAACACTTGGATGATCAATCACTCCAACAGGAAGAGATTGTCACCACTAATGAACCGATAATAGAACAACCATAAGAAGTAGCCTTAAGAAGGTCTCATAGACAAAAGATACCTGCTATTTCGAATGATTATGTGGTATATCTAAAAGAGTCGAAATATGATTTAGGAGCTATTAAAGATCCGGTCACTTATGAAGAAGTCATAAAATGTGTAAATTCTGATGAATAAATGGATGTCATGAAAGATGAATTGAAATCCATGGACCAGAATGAAGTCTGGGACTTAGTAGAATTGCCTAATGGATAAATGAAAGTTGGATGTAAATGGGTCTTCGAGACTAAACGAGACTCAAAGGGTAATATCGAAAGGTATAAAGTCAGACTTGTAGCCAAAGGGTTCACTCAAAAGGATGACATTGATTATAAAGAGACTTTCTCCCCTGTATCCAGGAAAGACTCTTTCAGAATTATTATGGCTTTGGTGGCTCATTATGACTTAGAGTTATACCAAATGGATGTGAAAACCATTTTTTTAAATGGTAATTTAGATGAGAATGTATATATGGATCAACCTAAAGGTTTCTCCATAAAGGGCATGGAACACTTGGCTTGCAAACTTAAGAAGTCAATTTATGGTCTTAAGCAAGCTTCTCGGCAATGATACCTTAAGTTCAATGATACCATTATTTCCTTCGGATTTAAAGAAAAAACATTGTTAATCGGTGTATATATCTGAAGGTCAGTGAGAGCAAATATATCTTTTTGATATTGTACGTTGATGACATTTTGCTTGCCACTAATGATCTTGGTCTTATGCATGAAACCAAGAAGTTTCTCTCCGCACAATTTGAAATGAAAGATATCGGAGAGGCATTCTACATTATTTGAATAGAAATATTCCGTGATAGAACGCGTGAGCTATTAGGTTTGTCTCAGAAAGCCTATGTTAAAAGAATTTTGGAGAGATTTGGAATGCAAAATTGTTCCCCTCAAGATGTCCCTATCCAGAAAGGAGACAAATTCAATTTTAAGCAATGTCCGCAAAATGAACTAAAAAGAAAATAAATGAAGGAAATGCCTTATGCTTCAGCAGTGGGTAGTCTCAAGTATGCATAGACTTATAGTAGACCAGAAATCAGCTTCGCCGTCAGTATGCTGGGCAGATATCAAAGTAACTTTGGAATGGATCACTGGAAAGCTACAAAGAAAGTTATAAGATATTTATAGGGTACTAAGGACTTTATGCTCATATTTAAGAGATCCGAGAATCTCGAAGTCATTGGCTATTCGGATTCGGACTTTGGTAGATGCGTTGATAGCAGAAAGTAAACGTTTGACTATTTGTTCCTTATGGCTAATGGAGCAATCTCATGGAAAAGTGCCAAACAGACTATTATTGCAACATCTATCATGGAGGCGGAATTTGTGGCGTGCTATGAGGCCACTATTCACGGAATATGGCTGCGGAATTTTTTCTCAGGACTTGGAATTGTTGACAGTATTGCCAAGCCGCTGAGAATTCATTTTGATAATTTTGCAACAATTTTCTTCTCCAAGAACGGCAAGTACTCTAGTGGATCGAAACACATGGAATTAAAGTACTTTGTCGTAAAAGAAGAGGTTCAGAAACGGACAGTGTCAATTGAGCATATCAGCACACAGCTTGTGATTACAGATCCGTTAACAAAAGGGTTGCCTATAAAGATCTTCAAGGCACATGCCAATAGAATGGGGTCTTGAACGCAACCCATCATGATGTATTTTGATGTATTATCTTGGATTGCTTTATGTATCTATCTGTGATTTTGACACTTGAGTACTCATGATAGCGTTTCTGACATTTTATTCATGTTTATTATGTTTATATGTATACATTATGTATGATTATTTATCACTAACAGGAATAGTCTTTGTATTAAGACATTTATGTGGACAATTATGTAAAATTCCTCACTTAAAAGCTGTATTGAGTGGGTCACTTGTGTTGTAGTTGATGGAAGGGACTATATCGGATAAGATGATGTGCAACCGCCATTGCTCGCACTTGTGAGTCATTTAGTATTAGCATTATGATGACAACCGTATTATGTTTATTTGAATATGGATTATGTGCGCACCTCATGTTATCCTTATTTTGACTCTATGATGAAGTTAATGTGGGCCAAGTGGGAGAATGTAAAATAATATGACCCACATAATTATGACCCATTTAACTTGAGTCAAACATAGGACCCATAATCAAATTAAAGGAAGTGTTGGTTATGAAGAGGTGGTTTCGGTTATTGCTACTTTGATGGGGAAGTGCCTATATATTCTCTAATCGCCTAAGAGTCCTTATCTCTACTCTAAAACGTTTTTCTTTGCATCAACAATTCCATCACATTAAGCAACCTTTACCGAGAACTAAAGAAGAGCAAGAGAAAGAAATCAAAGGCATCGATTTCTCCTTGTTTGTAGTGTATTCGCAGGAAGGATCTATAACAAATACACTTAAGAATCAACACTAAAATATCATTGGATTTAAGCGATGGACTCCAGTATGATTTAAATTATGAAGTATATTTCCGCATTATGATTATAATTTTGTAAAGAATTGATGATTCAAGATCTAGTGGATTTACAATAGAGGATTGAATTATTTTTTAATAATTGGGTATGAATCAAATAATGAACTGAATTTAATTAATTATTAAATTCATACCAAAATTGTCAATCTATAAAGAAAATTATATAACATTAAAATCTTCAAATCTAAACAAAGGGTTGAGAATCTAAAAGGAGGTTGCTAATTCATATGGTAGATTTCACAGTTTGGGCTGTAAAGATTCAGTAAGATAATAAAAAAAACTAGCAAATAGGCAGCAGCAACTAGTTGTAAAACCAATTCAAATTGAATTCTTACTTGTTTGCATAGGCTTTGAGGCCAAATGTAGGGTAAGAAGCAAATCCACAATCGTCTCCGGCCGTGTAGAACCATTGGAAGAAGGCCCAAAAGAAGCTGAAGGTGAAGCATTTGAAAAGAGCATACACTTGCTTCCTGCAAAAGTGTTGAATACAACATGAATATGACGATTCTTGCATTTTGACTGAGACTGAAGATTCAAAAGAGCAGCCAATTTGCAGGAATACTTACTTTACTATTTTGGCTCCTTGAGGGAGGTGGAAGCTATTGATGAGGTTCGCCGTTGCCGTTCCACTCGGGTAGCTCAGCTTGTGTTCTATGATCATGATCTGAAGTTGGCACAAACAATATCAGCATTTGTATTCAGAACAGAGAGATGATTCTATATTTTCTCCACTGCTACAGCACTAGACGATTTGAGTTGCATTTGGTACAAGCTAAGGCAAATGTGAAGTAACCCAAAGGGGTTGGACTGATAGTCAGGAACTCGTTCTAAAAAGTGAGAGTCCTGAGTTTGATTCCTGCTCTACTTCAAAGAGCCATTTCTTGTGGACTTACCCATGTATGTGGAGAGGGAGGCTTATATATGCTTTGAGGATCAGTCGGATGCTCTAAAAGACCTGAACAACTCGATAAAAAAGGGAAAAACACAATTGCTTACCTCTCTCAGTGGCACGACTGAGAAGAGTCCAACAAAGCTAACAGCAAAGAGGAAACCAATCATCCATCCCAAAGATGGATTTTTAATGTTCACAGGTTCATTTCCTTCTTTTGCCTCTTTGGCGATAACCTCACTCATAGCAAATAAGTAACTTCCAAAGCCACCTGTGAAAACAACGAGACAGAAGAAGATTGCATGAATGGTCGACAACATTATGAAGCTTATGAACAAATTTGTTCAAAACAAGACCTCCTACTGGCTCTGCTCGGTTGTTATTAGATTGAGGGCTATCATGGGTTAAGACTTGATTCGAGATTTGTTTAATGGGTTAAGTCGGTTCGGATTTATTTTGCCTTCAGTTCAAGTTAAGTTTACACATTACCAGACTATGGAGAATCTTTTGGCAAAATTATATCAAGGCTATCTCTTAAAAATATATTCATCATTAAAACACATGTTAAAAAACTACTTTTAATGCCTAAAATAAAGAGAAATGCAAAAAAGAAGAAAAAAAAAATGTCAAAATATATAATAAAAATCTAAAATTCAAATTGTGGAATGTATTTGTCACATGTAATTCCATCTTCTAATTCCAAATTTGATGGGTAATATGCTAAGGAGGTGTTAAGGTAATTTAAAGGTTATTTCTTTGTATAGATTAATACATAACATGTGTATTAATTATAAATATATTATTTACATCATTTGTCATTTAGGTTAGCGGGTTATCACATCCGAATACAAATGGATGCTAATTTTGAATTCATATTCGAATCCAAAATATTAAACAGGCATAAAATTTGCATCCAAACTTATTTATTTTGAGTCGGATGTTGGTTTTTTGATATGGAGTGAAAATCAAAGTCATGACTCTCACTACCTCATATAGATTTATTTTGGGTTCATTTTTATTTATTTTTAAAATGAACCTTAAAATAAAAATTGGGACAATTTCCATTTAAAGGTGGACACGTGGCAGGGGTAGAGAAAAAATGGCCGATATATCGGCCGCACTTTTTCTCTCTCCTACCCAATTTTTTTTAAAAAAAATTCAAAAAAATACAGTAAATGCAGATAATTATGGGCTTATGAATATGTAATTTTTTTCATAAAATATCGGGTATTTACATCTTCTAATATATTTTTGAAGTTACGATATAGGGAAATTATATAATTAGTAATAAAATGGTGAAATTACAAAGAAAAGTAGATGAATGAGGAAAATTTGTAGAAATAATTTCATAATTTATTTTCTTAGTCAATGAGTGTTATTTTAAGTTATGAATTATATAAATAAAATAAATAAATAATAAAATGATTGAATATTACATAATAATGTAGAAAAATATTAGACAATGAAACTAATGGGGTCCTAATCACTTGAACTGATAACCACATAAATATCATACATAATAATATAATATTTTCTTTCATTTGAGAAAATAGATTTTATTTTTCATTAGTAATAATTAGATAAATAAAATTATTAGATAAAATTATGAGCTATAGTTAATTATGTTAAATTAATATAATAAAAATAAAGAATACATTCTAATAATAATGACAATGGTAAAAATATTAGATGGTAAATATAATATTAAATTATTACAATAAGGTAAATAAAAGAAATATTATACTTTTTACTTTCAGCATAATTAAATATTGTATTTAAAATAAAAAAATATTACTTTCACATTAAAAGTAATTTTTTGATAAAATATTATAGTACACACATGAGTTTCCACGTGAGCTCTTTATGAAGCTCACGAGAGTTCTTTTCATAAAATGGGTTTTCACTTAGAAACTGTAATGCTCATGTTTTAATACCCTTCTTCTCTTTCACTCTCTCTACTAAACCCTAGCCGCCGTCACTCTCTGTATTTTTCCCATCAATGAAGAAGAGAAAGAAGAGAAAGGAAAGGTGTGTAATGTGTGGTGATTTTTTTTCTTCAATCTTTTCTCCATATTTTCTTTTTTTTCTTTCTATTCTTTCTCGTTTGATATTTCTAAAAAAAAAATGGCTTTTTTTAAAAAAAAATAACAAATAACCAAATTTTTAAAATTCGGCCAATATCATGACCGAATTATCGGTCAGAAATTTGGTCATATCAGCCGAATTTTTTTTTGTAGAGCCGATATTATACGTATCGACCTTCGAAAACCCGATATTTTAACTCCTGACACGTGATAATATGAAAGCACATTGTATTAGAAATGGCTCTTTTATGGGCAGAGGCCCATTAGTTAGCCCATGATGAGAAGTGCTGAAAAAGAGGGTCCCCCCATAGAGTCGGCCAAAGGTAATTATATGCTCCCAAGTCAACGGTCAATACAAAAATAAGCCATAAAATCGGAATGATAAAGTAAAACATCAGAATCACTAGACTTGCGGATTCTCTCATTGAGATTCCTAAAGATACTAATTACTGATTAATTACTGGATTAATTTATATTTATGATTGAGGCAAACTGTTCCAGTCTGGGTCAAGATCCTAGAAAATCGTTAAGAAGTTGTGATTAAATCAGAAGGACCGGATTTGTAGGAGAAATCGGATGGGAAAAATAATATAGAATCTATCGGAAGTAGAAGCCTCAAAGAGGCTGCAATAGCAGAAAATCATGGCCTCGCATAGAAACCAGAAGCAGTCAGTTTTCATGGTGGGGCAGAAACACACAACAAATCCGAGATTAAAGAATATGAAAATAGAACCAAACAAAGACTTAAAAAGGGTTGTGGAGTAGTGGGTCAATTATTCTTTCAATGTTTCTTTTTATTTTTAAAGATTGGTGATAGATTCGGAAAGTCAAAAGGAGTATTTCGTTGAAACGAAGGCAGATCGTGACAAAGTTAAGATTTTGAAGTCCATGGAAAGTCAGAACAGATAGCAATGAAAGTGAACCCTAAACCAAACCAAAGAACATTAAAAAAGAACATAGTCAAAAAGCCCATCTCATGAAATAGGGTATTGAATTCGATTCACCATCAGCCACTCCCCGTAGACGTATACATAAGGGGTGTATATGGATTGAAAAGTTTACGTATGACTATAAAATTAGTCTCAATCTCAGATCGAGATACCAATATTATCCAAAAATAATATAAGCACGTACCACTGAAAGCTATTCCGGAGCAAGCGACGACGCAAGTCTGGATGACTGTATTCTCCTGTCTTGTAAACGGGTGCTTTAAGAGACCGATTTTATGCAGAAGCTTCGTCCAAGTACTGACCATGAAGAAGCCGAGCAAACCGGCGGCGACGTTGAGAGAAGGGATGATCCCCGTCGTCAGATTCAACTTCATGACGATGAAACTGAAGAAGAATCCAAGGATGCCTGCTACAACAAATGCCCTCACCGTCAGCTGCTCTCTCCATGGAGGAACCGATTGGGCCTCAAAGATCTTCTCTACTGTTAAAGTCTCTTCATGTTCGTTCCCCGTCGGGGGATTCTTCGCACCCGATTCTCCATCTCTCTCTATCTCCATCATCTCCTTCTCCTTCTCCATTCCAGTCTCTGATCTCAGATCTCAGATCTCAAATCTGAAACAGAGAGTTCTTTGAACAATTTACTCTTTAACAGAACTGAGAGAAGCTTTGTTTTCTTCTATATATAGAATAGAATTAAGATTCTTTGTATCCGGCAAGGAATTTTTGCTGGTGTGAATGGGACTGGTCGTGACAGTTGGTAATTTCTTAAAGTGAAAGGAGTTTGAATAGCCGACGGAATTTGAGGAGATTCTGTTTCACACTCTGCGGCTGGAATTCGTAGAGATTCTTATGAATATAACACTATTTTCCAAACGTGGTAAGCATTGCAGCTTTTATATCGGGTGAAACGCCTACTCATGATAACTATAAAGGTCAACGTTTGCAACTCAGATCCGACACGGCTGCAACTCAGGCGAGTGGCGCCGAGTTTTGGGCGTGCTCGAGTGCAATTGCAATTGTAGGACTTGATTCATAGTTTCATACTAAGTTTAAGTTAATTCAAATTAGTCAAAACTCAATCTAACTCAATTGTATTTATATAGTCTGAGCCTGATTTTCAAGTCCAAAATGGCGGGCCACCCAATCTGTAGTTGGGACTCTGTGGGCCTAAAATGGAGTTTATTTTATATTGCTTTATAAAATATAAATTATATATTACATAATTTTTTATATTTATATCTAATATCAATTAAGAAAAAATAGATTTTATAAAATCTGGCTCAAATTCATAAAGGCAAGCTAAACTAGGGTTTACATGTAAGGTGTTTATGATGCAGATTAGGTAGGATAGGACATCCACCTCAATCACTTAATGCAAGCTCTGACATAACTCGAATACCCCATTTGTGAAAGTCAAATAACTAAATGAATTTAAAACAATTTGTGGAGTTTAAATGGTAAAATCCAACTCAAAAAATCATGGAATTAATTGATCAAATCAATTGAAGTATTGTCAATGCAATGAGTTTTCAAAATTGACCCAATTAATTTTAACAAAACTCACAAAATCTCAACCTAACTTGAACCCCAAATTTCTTGACCAAATTAATTAGGTTAATAAAAAAAATTGGGTTGTTTTCTTTGAAAAAATACCAATGAATTGGCATCTCTTGCTGAATTCAGAACCTTGAATGGAGATATTCTGAATCAGAAACCCAAGAATACACTTATGGAATTTTAAAACATCCACTCGGATTTAAATTAAATGGCAAATGGCGAATGGGACTGATTTTTAGAGTTGACTCAGTTAATTAAAATCACAGCAAGTTGGTTGAAAGCCAATGTTTAATTAAAACATTGCAAATCAAATCAAACTCAAAAATAAAAATAAAACTAATCCTAAACATACTAAAACTTGAAACAATACTATTAAAGCTAAGTTTCCAATTGTGCCTTTGATAGTCCACACTGTGCTAATGGTCCTAATGTCTTTATGACTTTAGCTGGCATTTAATTAGAATTGGAGTAGGGAACGCGTCAATGCTGTGTGTACTAAGTAAATTAGGAATTAAATCATGCTTGGATGGATTAATTAGAATTTGAGTTGACTACTTTGAAGTCACTTAAGCACACGTCTTTACACGTGTAGTGTGGATTGCTTAAACATTTTTTATTCATTATTATTTCAAAATTATTATTTTTTATTTAAAATCAGTTTCGGAATTCATAAAATTCAAAATAAATGAATTTTGGTACCTTGTTTGCAAAATAAATGGACTTTAAATGCCGGGCGGGCTCTACTTTAGTTTTAAAAACGCTACGAGCTTCAAATGAGATTGGACTTTATAGATATAAATAGGCTTGAGATTTTTTGACAAAGCTTGGCCCAAATCTGGCGAGTGAACAAGCTTATTTTCATGTACAAAGCTCGGGCCGGCTTGAATTACAAGGCGGGCATGATCTTTTGGACTCAAAAGTGAGGCCGACAAGAGCTTGAATAATCCAAATCTGAAAATTTTCAGGTTTTTCTTGGCACAAACTCAGGTTAGGCCCAAACCAAGATGCACCTCTACTCAGCCCACGAGTGTGACTCGATAGATACAACTTTGACTCAGTTAGGGCTTAGTTTAAAAAAAATTACAGTCTTAATGGAGAGAAAATGAAGAGATTCACTTCGATAGGCTCACTAAAGGTTATGAGCATGAGAGTCGGATCATTTATGGCTTCGGATGGAGATTGATAGGTACATCTCAACCGTTCAATTAACTCCTCTAAAACTAAATCAGTGCAAGACATTATTTGATTGGATTATCTTGTAATTACTTGTCAACTAGCTCTAACACGGGCTAATCAGAACATAAATTATATTAAAATATTTATTAACATTTATTATTATATTTGTGTGGTTGTTAAAAGCTTTAAAAAATAAAATAAAAAATGAAAAAAATTACTAGAGCTTACTAAAAGTAGATCCTAATGCTTAAGTATCACTGTCTTTGATATTGTTGCACTCATTTTATCATATATTTTCTATAAATAGTTCGATTCGATTACTGGCACAAAATTTGCATTTTTTTTTGGATAACATGATATCCTCATTTTATATTGGAGATGAGACTAATCATACCGATATATGTAAATCTCTTAATCCACACACACCAATTAATTTGCATATTATTTATGTATAGATCCTATTGTTTAAGTTAAATAATAAAATATCATAAAATATTCCACGGTTTATATTTTTAATTATTTTTATATTGTTATGATAAAAATACTATATAGTTGATGAACCAAACTCTAATAAAATTAGTGAGAAAAAAAAGATAAAATTATATTTTTCCTATATATTTTCATAATTTTAGGTCCAATTCGAGCATAATAAAAGCAAATTCATAGAGTTGACTGAGCTACCATTGGAAAGTGATCGTTGGGACCATTTTCTCACGAGTGACTTTAAACTTTGAAAATGTTTGTTTGTAAAGGGCCAACGCGTTTTAGTCAGCTAGACTTAATTTAACTCAATCGAATAACTTGAAAATTACTGATTTAAATTAAATCACTAATGAAATGTAAGGAATAAAATCACATAAATTATGCCGATCAATCACACAAGAGACATTAAGATTTTTTCTTAGTTCACGATAAGGGCTATGTTCATAGAGCGTTGTGCTCAATTCTACTACGAAGAAATACAATGAACAACTTGTCATAAAGATTTCCAACCCTAAATTCTAATCCTTTCTCTGTTCTTTACCATCTCTTTTTTTCTCTCTTTGTTTTCTTTTCTCTCATCCAGGGAAAACACTCCAATTGAAAACCCTAGAGAAAAATAGTCTTTATATACTTGGGCCTTACATAAAATACAACCCGGCCGATATCTCAGCAATATAATTCTCTCTCCATTTTTTTTTTTAAATATGAACTATTTTATATTTTTTTAAAATTAAAAATAAAACTAAAACAAGGCCCGTTCTTGAAAAAAAATTTAAATAAAAAATATCGGCCGATATTTGTCCGATATAGGCCAATAATATTGGCTGAGATATTGGCCTGATTCCGTGACTTATATCTGGGTTTGTTTTAAAACAATGATAAAATTGAATATTAGCCGATATTTGACCGATATATATCGACGATATATCGGCCGGTATTCAATTGGTACGGCTGATACGATACATGTCGGAGATTTCGTTGTCTGCTTTTGAGTCAAACCCAATATGAATACAATCTGAGATCTGCATTATTCAATTGAGTCTTAGAATTCGGCCAAAAATTTCAACAACAAACTGTTTCAGAAAATCGAATTATCAAAAAGACAAAATTGAGATCCCATCTTTCAATTTCAGCAAATTGGGGTGCTATTTTTATAGAAATTTAATGGCTAATTTCAGAACCAGAAAATTAACAGACCTGAGTCGAGAATCAAGCAAAAAAATTTAATTTGTTAGCTGAAAAAAACAAACTTAATTTAACTAAAAAAATTCACTGAAACAACACAACTTACTTGTTGCACCGTTGGCGACTTTCCTCGCTTCAATTTTTTTTCAATAAACTGCTGCTACTGTGCTTCTTTATACTTGGTCCAGAGAGTAAGAAAAAAGAAAAAATATCTAATGGATTACACGCCCAAAGCTTGCTAAGAAAGAAACTGCTAAAAATAGACCATCCAATCATGGAATTTCATGTGAATTTAAACAGGAAATGAAATAAAAAATTAAAAATAAAATTTCTAGGGTCTTTTTTTTTTTTTGAATTTGTGTAGAAAACTGCTGTAAACCTAGCGTAAAACTCCCAAGGGTGATACCCACTACCTTAGAGCACACCAGGTGAGACCGTAGGGGATCGAACCTGACACCTTCCACTTTATGAGATGGGAGATTACAAGTTGAGCTAAAATTTCTAGGGCATCTTGGACGTGCATGCTGAAGGAAGATGCTAATTTATGGAAGATTTTAGTTCCAAAAACAACTCAGTTGCAGTTGGTGAGAATTGGATTTCCCAATTGAGTGGATTTTTTCCCTTGTAACATGGGTGTCCCACTCTATATTGGAGATAAAACTAATTCTACGAGTATGTATAAACTTTTCAATCCACACACAGTAGATAAGTCGCTCGAGAGTAACATTATGGGTTGTGACTTGGAAGGGTTGGGTGAGAATCAAACTTACGACCTCACTTCAAAAGGCTAGTCTCTTGACCATCAAGCCAACCCTTCCAATTGAGTGGATTCTTGTTGTTAGCCCCAAAGGTCAAAGAAGTATTTTGATGATGAGTAAACTATTGACTTGTGCTACCAATGGTTTAATGGAGTTTATGCTTGAGAACAGGAAATATCAAATAAGTCCATTAGATCATGAAGACTAATGGATTATTTTTGCTCTCATTGATAAACTTGTGCAAGACTGAGCTTCAAGAAAGATCAAAAGGCTTATCTGCAACACCGAGCATCAACGTAAATCAAAAGGTTTTTAAAGAAGAAAATATTGCTAATAAAAGATCAAGCATCACTCCAACCAAAGGGCAAATATTGATGAAAAACTTGCGGCTTGAAGCAAAAAAAAAAAAAAATTAAAGATTGTTGCTAATTCAAGTTTAAGTTGTTTTATCTTTTCTATTTTTTGTTGGTTTTTGGGTTGAGCGTTAGGATCATAATAGACAGCTACTCAAGAGATGACCATGTGGCTCAGACTTTACCTTAGATAGACCCCTAGGATCATGGACCAACATTGATTGATTAAATGGATCCTAGGTAAAAGGGCATCAGATTCAAACCCACTTTCATATCATGGAACAATGTAAGTCCAATATTGATGGTTGTAGTTCCAAACCATTAAATATCATAGGGAGCTATATAAGACCATCACCATATCAGTAGTTCTAAAACATTGAATATCATATAGAATTATGTATGACCATGATAATGGCTATAGCTCCAAACCATTGAATATCATATGGAGCTATGTAAGACCATCACCATGGCTGCAACTTTAAACCATTGCATATCTAAAAGAGTTGTGTAAAGCCATGACAATGGCTGCAACTCTAAGCCATTGAATATCATAGAGCTGTGTAAGTCTATATTTGTGAAAGCAGTGCAAGCCATTGAAAACATGGATTATGTAAGATCATCACTTCATGTGTCAGTCTGTAACTTGGCATTAGTCTAACAATTGTATATCATTAAGACTATATAAGCCCAATGTTACAAGATTGGCAGTAGCCTAAACCATTGAATATCATATAGGTTGCGTAAGACCAACATTTGGCCTCAGTTCAAACTATTGAATATCATTCGCTGTGTGAGACCAATATTATTGATTGACACATACATACACAGTAGTATTAAATATGGAATATCCAAAACACTGGGTAAGACCAATATTTCATATTTGGCTTTAGTCTAACTATTGCATATCACATAGACAGAGTGTAAGACCAAATATTGACAACAGTTCAACACATTGAATATTATATGAATTGTGTAAGCCAAAGAAAGGCTTCAGCTCCATAGCATTGAATATCTGGAGAGCTGAGTAACACCATATAGATTGTCGAATTGGTAACTCAGGACCAAATTGTTGATTGGCAGAAACATTACCATCGACATAGCTTCAAAGAATACTTACAATCAAGTCTCAAATAGGATACCATCAACAATTGTATAAGCAACTGGTGATTGCATGTGTGACTGTAAAACATGGTTGGTCTCTGATAAGTTACCAACAACTAATAAGAAAGGTAACCATCGACTACACATACGCTGCAGAATATAGCATGTCTCTGTTAATCTTTCGTCAATCGTTACATACTAGACCATCATCTGTGCAAATTTGAATATCTATACAACAAGCTCAAAACGTCGACCATTCTCTTGGACAATCGACAGTTTGGTAGGTGGCACATTAAATGTGTTTCAAAACGGTAAATTTCTCATTTAATGCATGGCAACAGTAACACATTCAAATGTTATTATACATACCAGCCACTATGAGGAGTTAGGGTGAAAGCAGTGAGAGAACAAGCTGAAGGAGGAATCCAAGCTCCACCACTCCCATAACCACCACAAAGAGAGAATAATCCTATCCTTAGAGCTCAGACATCCAAATCTTCATACCATGAGTTGAGCTATCTCTGTTCAAACATTTTGAGTAACTCTAGTGTGAGATTCACTTTGCATGTTTGAGAGAGTTTACTCATGTGTTGAAATGTAATTTTGTTTTGAGAGAGAAGAAGAGAGAACGGTCGGTGGACCTTGTTGAGAGGAAAAGGAAAAATGACCAATCTCAATTCCAGAAAGAAACCACTTGGGACTATGGCGGAAGAGGAGAGAACGAAGATTGGTGTAACAAGTTTATTGAAAACCTGAAAGGAGAAAGGTTTAGTGGATTTCACCCTTGGGTGTAACTTAGGGCAAGGACGTAAATCTAGTTTTATCTCTCCATCTTTTCTCATCCCCTCTATGGTGCATGTGGTTTATTTCTCTATACATTTGATGCTTGCACCTTTACTTATTGTGGGTTTGCCATTGGCACAATAATCTCATTAGATGCATATGTTCACTCCAACATTCTTCATGCTATATATGATTTAATGCTCTACCGCATGCACATCTAGATTACACTATCAATGTTTTAATTTATCATGGATGAGAACACCCATTGTAGAAGCATTAAATAGTTGAGGAGTTAACCACCCATTTTTCAAATTGTGTAATTGAAAGATAACCCAAAATTTTTTGCAAGGACTCAATTCACCCCTCCCTCTCCCGCTATTGTGTCTTGATCTGGCAACACTTGCTAATTCAATTGAGATGGATTCTTGTTATTTATTTTTTCCATTTCTATTGGACATTTATCCCCTGGATTAACAACTCCTTTTTATTGTTTTTAAACTTCTAATTTGGTTAAGTAGATGGAAGAGGACGTGTAGGTGAAAGATAAAGGAGGTAGATTTGAGTAGGTGGGGTGTATTCTTACATCTTGCTCTCTTTCCTCAACATATGGGCTATGAAAATAACTATTTGAGCATGCAAACACTTTAATTGGGTCTTCGAGCCAATATGCTCGGCCCATGAGCATCTAATAAGCACAATTGGAGGCCTAATTGACTCATTTTGGCCTGAGTCTTCCGCCTCTTAAAATTGGAGAGCCAATTCAATTGCGTCATCTAATTGATCTTGATTTTCTCTTTCTTATGGGATGTTCTCATCGCCTTCATTTGTATTTATTGGACCTCTTATGGGTGACCTTGAAGTTGATAGAAGGTGGGCCTATCCAATGATTCACAATGTATTCCAAGACGAAGCCGTAGCCACCTCAGTGGGAGGAGGAGACCTTACTTAAGTGTATATGATCTTCAATAAGCACTTTGCAAACTCAAAAAATTGGTGACAGAGAGAGGGTTAAATGGAGGTAAATAAAAATAATGATGAAGGTTGGGGTGCATTTGCAAAAGAAAATGAAGGATAGAGGGGACTGAAATATAAAAAGGAAAGAAATAAGGAAAAGAGGGATGAGAGTGCAAAGTCTCGGGTGTTGTTTTGGGGCAAGTTTTCTCTAAGGGGTTTCAGTTTGCTCCAACTCTCTTCAGTCGCACGAAAGAACCCTTTCTTCTTCTGAAGCTGAAGAACTGAACAAGAGCGAGACAATCTACTTGTCTTACAAAGTACGTTTCTCTCCCTCTCTGTCTCTCTGCCCGACCTACCTTTACTTCGATGAGGATTCAGTTGGGTTCCTATGAATTTTCAGCCTCGTATCGTGATTTGGATTTTTTTCCCCTTTTCAGATCGTTTATGTTTAATGGAAAATTGGGTGAAATTGTTCTCTTCTTTCTAATCTCCTGCGTTGGATTTTTATTCTCTTTATTATTATCTTTCTTTCATGTTAATGTTGTAATTGGGTGCGTAGGGTGTACCCAATTATTGTTGATATTTCCTTATTGACGACATTAGCTATTTGTGACTGTTCATTCGCCAGCAACATTACACCAGGGTGCGTTTGAATTGGTATAATACTTTCGTGGAGATCCTCCAACTTGGTGAACCTCCGAAGTGGAGGGCATTCTAACAAAACTTAGGGGAATACAGGACTCTACCAAGGAGACGGAATTTAGGAGGCTTGAACTATGTGAATTTGATGTTTTCACGTGTTATTTTGTTCAATTTCCTTTACTCACATAATTACCAAAGAAGATGCATGAGGGGGAACCCATTTATTCTCCCTATTCTTCCAATCCAAGTAGACCCCAAGACCTCTAGGAGGGTTTTCTTGTGAGGAGAACTCTGGGCAACTCTCTAGCGTGCTTTTAATCACTAAAGATTTTCTTTGTCTACCAAATGTTCATATGACATAAGTCAAATAGTTGTTTGGTAGGCAGCTGGCCCTTGGAAAAAAATTGTTAAACCTTGTATGGATGGGATAAATGACTTTGATGTTGACATGTCCTTATGCATGTTCGGGGGGTCCCATTGAAATCGCCCTTGTAAATGCTTCCATCCACTCCTTTCTATAGTTATCTTTGCCATATTACCATTGTCTCAAATATCACTATTGATATTATTAGTTGAATACAATATTGGGTTATTTTCAAATTATGAGATTTTTATTGGAAGAATGTTGCAGAAATTAAAATAAGTTAAATAGGCAATATGTTAAAACTGTATTTCAAAGTTATAGAATATATAAATCTAAAATATTCAAAGATTTTAGGTCATTGTTGTGAAGATACCTTGATATTATTGAAATAATATTGTGTAATAACTTCTTGTTGTTCTTGTTATATTTTAAATATCAGAAAATATTGAGATAATATCAACATGCTTATCAAATATCAAAGATATTTGTTATAATGCTTGTTAACATCATTCTTCTTTCAATGTGACACGCCTTTCCTAAGGCAACCCTTAACTTCCTCTGCAAATGATTTTTATGTTTTTGAGAAGGTAAAATGCAAATTTTATTAACAATAAGGTACAAAGAGAAAGGTGACCTAGAGGTTCCAACAACATAAAAAGAGTGGAAGAAAAAACTCAAAAACTACAAGTGAGAACAACAAACAATGAAATCACAAGGGGCCAAAATTTAAGAACATGTCTTGTCTTGAAACACCACGCTTAGTTAGAAAAATATTCTTCTCCATTTGCCGAACGTCTGACATTCCCCAGAATCATATTCAAGGAGGAAAACAAGTGCTTGATTTCCCAAAACAAAGGGATAAGCTTTAATGGGCTTCTTTCTCCCTTGAGCCCAACTACTCGTTGCCAAGTTACCCTTCAGAATGAGATTGCCCTGGAAATGGCTTCAAAAAATCTTTAATGCCTTTCTAATGGCCAAAGACAAACCCACCGTGCCCGAAAAGAAAACAAGAACCTTGCTCTCATCATCATGCAAGATCCCACCAATACCCGTAGCCCCTGGTTTACCTCTTGCTGCTCTGTCCACACTAAACTTGGTTGTCCCAAGGGTGGCTTCTCCCATCTTTGCTTGATCTTATTTATGCTTTTTCTATCCTGTAATACCTTCCTCCAAGACTAGGACTGAATCTTTGTCAAGCACCAGGTTGGTTCAACCAAGTAACTCAACAAGTTGACTAGGTGACTTGGTTCATTGTTTCAGGTAATTTTGCGAATATATACAACTCAAATATGGATAGGAGCAAGAAAATTACCATTTTTCTATATTTAGTACTTTATATCTACCACGACTTGCAATTTCATTTCACCATGTTTTTAAAATAAAAGATGGCAACCCTAATTTCTAGATTAATCATCTCATTTTCTTCGTCATATTTTGAAGTCTTCCTATTATGGTGATTTTTATTTTTATGTAAAAAATGGCATACTACAAATCCTCTAAATTTTGACTTATGGTCGAAGGTGACTTGCATTGGTGGAGGTTGTCCTAGTTTAGTCAACAAGCCAAGTTGAGCACAAACTAGGTCGCCATTTGAGACTCTTGCTTTGACTGAACCAATGGAACTGGTCAGGTAAACTCAATTGAGTTTCTATTCAATGCGCCTGATTGGGTAACAATGATTTGTACTAAATTCATTAGGGCTCACTCTTGATTGCTTGGAAGCAGTGGTGATTGGCTGCATCAATTTCAGTTTAGGTTTTTTTTTTTTAATTTATTTTTAAGCAATGACATGACTTGAACCTACATCATTTATAGTTGTGACAGTAAGCACTTGCAAATTGCTATTATGGTTAGGGATTCCTTTGAAGGGTCTATACATGATTTGAGCCACATTACAAGCCTGGATTGACAGAATATTCCTCTTTTGTTCTGATGCCCAGCATGCTTTTCCCGTCTTCATGATGTATCTAGACATCTAGCTCTTTCAAGTCTTTTGACGCATTAGGCATTTTGGTTTTGATGTGGCCAAAAAGGGATCTACTAAGATATGAATTTATGTTCCATACTTCCATGGAAATAAGACAACAGAAAGCCAGAACCTGTGATATCCATGGAACTCAGGTACCGGGATCAGAATTACCACTTATTCTATCTTTAAAATAGTCAATAATCAAGACATTAAAAAGGAGAGAGGGAAAGAAGACATGAAAGTTTATAATGTTTTTATCTTTTTTGGGGTGAACTTGTTTAATCTTGCTAACCTGTTGGTGCTTTAAAAAGCAATAAAGCTGATGGCCAATCCAATGGAAATCTTAGAAGAAAGCTAAGAGATTTATTTTTTTAGTAATTCATTTCCTATAGTTTTTTTTTTTTTGAGCGGTAACAAAATAAATTTCATCAAACTAATCATGAAGATATACAAAGTGTGGTTCCTATAGTTATATTGCCAGTGTGTACATTCAATGTTAAATACTTGAATGAAGAACCCGTAGTACGCCCCCATCCTGAACTGCCATCATGGGTGCTCACTCTTAAATTGATTTTTTTTGGGTTGAAGTTAAATTGCTTGTTATTGCCATCTGATTTGGAATCTTATGAATTTTGTATGCCCTTAAACTCTATAATTTACTCTCTTTTCTGATGTCTCACTTAATCTGAATATTCTGTTCTCCTATTCATAGGTCAACTTTTCAAAATGGTGAAATCAGTAATGGATGTCCCACCTAAGTGTGGGTTCAATTTTGATTTATGCGTAAGAAATGATATGCTTTTGAAGAAAGGTGTTCAGCCTCCATCCTACCGAAAGACTGGAACTACTATTGTAGGTTTAGTTTTCAAGGTATACATATACTCACTTCCATTCCTTTTTTTTTTTTTCGAGTTTAGTTACCATATATGCACTTTAACTTCACCATCATCATCATTATTGATGTAGCCTAGCTTCTAGAAAAGAACAAGAAGTTTCAACCACAACAGGAGGTTGGAAAAATTCAGCCAAGGCTCCAAAAATTGGGATTTTGGAGGATAAATGCCAAGGCAAAATTTCTCAAATGAAAGAAGATAAAATTTTTCTCTAAGAAATCAAAGTCAGTAAATCGAACCAAAAACTAATCTAAATCTGGCCCAATTTTGATATGAGAACTAAAGAAAATTTCACTCACTAGAAAATTTTTGAGGCCCAAACCTCACCTAGGATAATTTCTTTTCTATGAAAAAAAATTGAACAAACACTTCAATATTAAAATTTCCTCAAAATTAAAATTGCAATAATTAATTTAAATGTAACAATAAAATCTGAAAATTGCATAAACTAATTAATTGCAAAATTAGAAAGAAACTCAAACATAAATCAAACTCACTAAGAGTTGAAGAGAGCCAAACTTTGCTTCAATTGAAATCAAACCATTGCAATTGCTTGGGGCGTGCAAGCCTTCTTATTTATTGTGCTTTGAATACAAAAAATAACAAAAATAGATTGTCACGCCACCCTATGACACCTGGTTATAAAATCTCCCATAACTTTGTCTATGCATGTCAAAATTATGCAAATTTTGGTTCGTTGGAAAGGTCTTAGAATAAGTTTTCTTATGAATCCAATTTTGTTAACATGCGAAATCATTTTATACATCAAACATGCTTGCAAATTTACAATATATTTTCTGCCAATCCCTGAGTGACATGTGTCATTCTAAAATTAAAAAATAAAATAAAAAGGTAAAAATACATAAGGGAAAGTAGGTGACCCCAAATCCTTTCTCATTTGAAAGAAATTTGTAGAGGAAGGTTATCAAATCCAAGGTTGAGCGGTCCCAAGGAAAACGAGATGGAGTCCTCTAAGTAGGTGGAGAGAGTCAATCCCGTACCAATTCCTTGTGCTCCACTTTTGGACCTCTTCTTTGAACCAAACCAAGCCCAAATTGAAAGAATATGGGTCCAACCCATTGCTACACTCTATTCACCACTTATTTTTGAGTTTTAGGCCCAAAAAGATGTAAAAACCTTATAGAACTTAAGCTCCAATTAAATAATTTCTTCGATTTGTCCAGCATCATTCTCTCCGGATTGGAAACAACTCGTCCTTGAGTTGAAATTGTTGTCGCTTCGAGAGAGGAGATCATCATGTCTGTATGTTTTTTCCCATTTTCTTTTCTTTATCTTTTTTGGCATATGAACATGCATATTAGAAGGACTTAACAAACTTGAAACCTGTTCGCCAAGAAATCTTTGAAAAGACCAATTAAACCTCTCAATAAAAAATACTGATGAGTCTCAACCAATTGAAGATGCATGAATGAATCCATCCCATGTAGGATAAACCTAGGTGCAAATGAGATGCCATCCATGAAAAAATATTGATTATAGAGCTTGACAACTTGTTCATCTCTACAAATGATTTTATATCTGAAGCTAATACTTTTGCCAAAGTGATGCGGAGCATACCAGTCCCTTTTGTTTTCGTGTTTTGCTATTTCCTTGTTTATTTGTTTTAGTAGGTGTTTAGTTTATTTTAGATAAGGGTATTATTGCAATTTCTGAGTTTCCTTATTTAGGGGCAATGCAAGTTATATAAGTCCCCTCTTGTAGCTTGTATTGAAACATACAATTCATGCAATAAAAAATTGAGTTTCCGCACACCTTCTGCGAGGGATTTGGAGCGATTCCTTTGAGGCGAGAGGCCTTGGCGTGAGGCCACTTTCTTCTTCTTCTCCAGATATTCTTCTTCTACTTCTCTTCTTTCTCTCTTCTTCTCTTCTCCTTCCCCATGCTCTTTGTTTTCCTTTTGATTTCACAAACCCAACCCCTTTCTGCCATAGCCCTAAACCCTCCTAATACTGTCGCCCCTTGTCCAAACCCATCCCAACACCTTCACCTACCCTTAAACTCCGTCCCATCAGTTTCGTCCCTTCTCAATATAACGCCCCGCCCTTTTTCACTCGCTTTCTCTTCCGAAAATCAGAGTCTATTTTTTTTTAAACAAAGAGTGATAGAGAGCGGGATGTCACGACGCGAGCTAAGTCCGAACTTCTAAAGTTCGACCTTTAACTGGCCAACCCTATGTGTGTATGGACTAAGTCCATGAAAACGGTTCACACATAACAATATAGACTTGCAGAATAAAATCATAACATGCGGAATTATAATAGAACCAAGTTCTATTCCATTCAGATAGCAAAGTACGTCAAGTCCTTAATCATCATTCAAATATCATAATTATCCAAATAAACATCCAACCATCTAAGTTATTACATGTCCGAAGTCTAGTTACTCAAATACATGTCCATAAGTAACTTTATTCAAAATATAAACTAAATCATCCAAGCTCCTATGCTTGGCCCTTCTTGCGTTCATCGTTCCCTTGATTTCCTGTGTCATCTACTAGGGTAGAAGTAGGGCGTTAGAACAACACACCCAGTAGGTATTCCAATTAGGGCTAACACATGGTTAGTACAAAACATATATTATAACATAATATTCCAAAGAGCCATAAAAACCATGCCATGCAATAATGACAAATGCAATGAGTCCCACCCATCATATGTACATAAAAGTACCCACCACATTGGTCTTTCGGACGCCCCGACGGAGTGTGGACCCTCCGGTTTCTTCCTGATGGAAAAACACATCAAGGTATCCCACATAGGTTTTTCGGACGCCCCGACAGAGTGTGGCCCCTCCGGTTACATATCTTTCACCCCATGCCATGCATGAGATGCCAATGAAACACATGCTATTTTATAACATAAACATAGCATTAAAAATCATATTTTGAAACAATTCCAATACATGCTATTTTATAACATAAACATAGCATTAAAAACTCACATTTTGAAACCTATCATTTGCAATATAAATTCATCAAAATAAGATAAAATCATTGAACATAGATCCATGGTTTCAAAGAGGTGGAATCCTACCAAAGACCGCTACGTGTCCTTGCATCTTTCGTCCGGTAACCGCTCACGATCGTACATATCTTGTGAGGTCCCATTACCTTATAATATAATAATTAATTAAAACCAAGTCGCACTTGTTTTACAACAATGTCCAAGTCCATAAACCAAACTTGTGGGGTTCGGCCATACACCATGGCCGAACCTCACCCCTTTTGTTTTAATTTCTTTTTTTGGTTTATTAATCAATAACCCCTAAGTTAAACATTTAATCACTTCCCTTTTATTTAATCCCACATACATAAACCCTAAGTCCGTCAAACCTTCCCCATGGCGTTCGGCCATACACCATGGCCGAACCCATGGTCCATTTAATTTAGTTATTTACAACATTGCCATTATTCCTTTTTATAACCAATAACATAAACAAAACCCTAATCCCATGGCCGAACCCATGGTTTATCATTTTCAACTGTTATTACCAAATTGCCGTTAACTCATGTTCATGTCCAAACCGATCCATAATCAAAACATTTATCATGGGGTTCGGCCATACATCATGGCCGAACCCATGATCTTTGATTTTTAGCCTATATTACAATATTGCCATTCATGGCTAACATTCCACAACCAATCCTTTCATTCATTACTAAATGCCTAAGTCCATGTTTTGATCCACAAAACCCATCTCATGGGGTTCGGCCATACATCATGGCCGAACCCATGATCTTCCATTTTAGGCGATATTTACAAAATTGCCATTGATTCCATCAACTTATGTTTGGGTTCCAAAACATAGATCTATTCATTTATACATTATATACATGGATCCTCCAATGATGAACCCATTAAAATTTACTTCATGGCATGGCCGAACCCTATGATGTCTAACTTTCTAAAAAAAAAAACAATTAACATCATTGAATCCATAATCAAGGTTCCTTCCAAGAACAATCCAAAAGTCCATAATTAGAAACTTTCTAATTTAATATCCATCCTTCCATTCTTCTATCTTTAGATCCTTTCTAAATTAAAATCCACCTTCCACAATTAGAAACTTTCTAATTTAATAAACAATTTCCATAAAATAAACCCTGGTGGGGTTCGGCCATACACCATGGCCGAACCTCACCCATAGAGTCAATCCAACCTTTTCCATTCACTTTCTAAATTAATAACATCCCCCATGGGGTTTGGCCATACACCATGGCCGAACCCTATGCTTCCATGATCTCCATTTAATCAATCACCAAAATAAGTCCAAAACCGATCCATACATTGATTCATAAAACAATTCATTAACCGTACCAATACACCTCCATGGTTTTCATGATCTAAATTCATGAACATAAATCCAATTAACAACATTCTTACCGTCCATGGTTTTCAACCCATAAAAATAACCAACAACCTTCTATGGGGTTCGGCCATGCACTATGGCCGAACCCTATGGTTCATTCTTCAAAAACCCATATTTATTCATTAACTAACTCCCATAATTTTCATCATTAAAAATCCATAATTAATCCATGTCTTTCCATTAAAAACCTCATCATTGTCCATTCATTTTCTTCCATGGGGTTCGGCCATGATGTGGTTCCATACTTCCTCTTTTAAATCCAATAAAAAAATTAACATTCATCCTTTTAATCTTGTTCCATGGGGGTTCGGCCATGGTGGTTCTTTTCTTTTAAACAAAAATTATAAAATCACTTACCGGTTCCGCGACTCCTCCGGTTTTCCCTCGGTTGTTCTTGCTCTTCCAATCCTTCTCTTCCTTGGTCTTTTCACTCGGCTGGCTGCTCTTTCTTTCTCTTTGTTTTGTCGTGAATAAGACTTGAAAGAGAGAGAGAATTCGGCTATAAGTGTGTGTGAGCCGTGCGCCCCTCCCCTCTTTCTTTTATAAAACTTCTCTTGGTCCCAACTTAGAAGGTACCAAGACCCTTTAAATTAGCCATTGCCTAATGCCGTGTGCCCCTTGCTGAATTTGCCATTGCCGTGTGCTCCTCTTATTGCCTCTTTTAGAAGGTGCCATGCGCCCTTCTTAGCAATTCCCTTAATGCCATTCTTAATCAAGGAAAGCCCCTTTTTAAATGATCTATGCGTACCACATAGATATGCATATCACTCATGTGACCAAGCCATCTATATTTATCTCTAGACATCTTCTTCATTTAATCTTAGATATCTTCTCAAGATATTCTAACATATCAATGTGGATATGAAAAATCCCATATACATGGCCAAGGCATGATTATCCCATTCCTTATTTATATAGTATTGCATTACTAATTAAAATAAGCCCCATTTAATTTTTATTGAAACCATTTCCACATCCGTTGGGTCTTAATTGGACAATGACCCAATACTTTACCATATAAGATCCATATCTAATAGGTCACAAATTAAATGGGTAATTTTCATATTTATTAATAACTCGAAAATCCGGGGTGTTACACTCAAACTCCCTCATACTTTTTCTGGACTGCCGTAACTTCCAGATACCAGTCCCTAGCCTTGCCACCTTCTTTTTAGACCCTTCCTGCAGTCAACGACACCCTCTTTGGCCATCTCTGTCTGCTGGATTCCCCCAAATCTCTTTCTTTACTTTCGTCCTCCCCTAAACTCCCATCTATACCTTTCGTTACACTCAAATAGGCCTCCTATACAGTCGCTGTTAGCCTTTTATGGGGCTTCCTTTTATGGGGCTTCCTTCTTCATCGACACCCTTAAGAACCCACACAGCCCTCATCCACAGCCCTCTATACCTGCTGTAAGCCTCTTTAGACCCTTCCTTTCTCTACCAACAGCCCATACAGTCCCCCTATCCTTACTGTTAGGCACCCTTTTGAACTCTTTCTCCTTACTTGGAGTCTTTTGCCAGCTTGGAGCCTTTTCCTTACTGTTAGTCCCATATAGCCAACTTGGAGCCTTTTCCTGCTGCCCCACCCTGTTTTAAAGATCACTTTGATACTATACAGCCATACCTAGCCCCCCTATTTGATGATAGATTTCAGTGTTTGTGAGATCTGATAGGTCCCTTTGTTCTAAAGGGCCTTCTACTAGATCTAGAATATGTTATAATTGCTTATAGTGAATTTCTAGAATTTCATGTTTATCTGTGGTAGATTTTATTACTCTAAATTGCACTTATTAATTTAATTTTAATTTCAGCCCATACTTTTGATCTCCTGTTGCATCTTAATTACATTAAGGCATTTAGGATTATCCCTTTTGTCTTGTCCTGCGTCACAAATGTTGTTGAACATCCACAAGTGGCATGGATCTCCAATTTCATGATTCACCGGTCAACTTCAATATTTCCCATGTACATTTTATCTTTCGACAATTTTGTCTCGCTTGAAATTCACCCATCTCATCATCATCATAGAAATCATTTGTGGAGGAAGGTCAAAATCAGAAAGATCTAATTCCACATCTTCTTGTTTTTTTGTTGAGGTTTATTTTACCTATTGTCTTGTCACAAATTTCATCACTTTCCGTCATAAGTCGATGTGGTAGATCATCGTGTTTTGTAATCAAGTTGAAAGGTTCTTTATATGGATCTTGATCAAAACTTGCACCTCGAGTTCGTCTGGTCCTCCCACCTGCCATGATGCGCTTAGAGTGCTATAGCTGGAGCGTCCAAGGATACTTGCTCTGATGCCAACTAATATAGCCCAGCTTTAAGAACAGAACAATAAGTTTCGGCCACAACAAGGGGTTGGAAAAATTCAGTGAAGGCTCCGAAAATGGGTATTTGCAGGATGAATTCCAAGGAAAAATTTCTCCAATTAAAGAAAATAAAATTTTACTCTCTGAGGAATCGAAGTTAGAGATGAAGGAAATCAATATATCGACCATGCAAAAACTAATCTAAATCTGGCTCAATTTTGATTTGGTTAGAGAACCAAAGAAAATTTCATTCACAAGGAAAATTCTAAGGTCCAAGCCTCACTTAGGACAATTTCTTTTCTATGAAAAAATGAACAAAGGCTTCAATATTCAAAATTTCTCAAAATTAAAATTGCAATAATTAATTTAAATGCAACAATAAAATTTGAAAATTGACAAAAATAGATCGTTACTCTACTCTATGACACCTGGTTATAAAATCTCCCATAATTTTGTCTATGTATGTCATAATTCTGCAAATTTAGGTTTGTTGGGAAGGTCTTAGAATAATTTTTCCAATGAATCCAATTTCGTGAATATTCGACATCGTTTGATACATCAAACATGCCTGCAAATTTATATTGTATTTTCAATCAATCCTTTAGCGATATGTGTCCTATCTAAAATTAGAAAAAATAAAATAAAAAAAGGAAAAAATACATAAGGGAAGGTTGGTGGCACCCAATCCCTGCTGATTTGAGAGAGAATTTGTAGAGGAAGGTTGCCAAATCTAAGCTTGAGTGGTCTCAAAGAAAAGGAGATGGAATCTCTTAAGTAGGTGGATAGGGAGACGATCCTGCATCAATTCCTTGTGCTCCAATTTTGGACCTTTTCCTTTAACGATACCAAGCCCAAATTGAAAGAATATGGGCCCAACCCATTGCTACACCCTATAGGCCACTTACTTTTGAGTTTTAGGCCCGAAAGAATGCTTAAATGGGCTTCTCTTTCTGTGATAGAAAACTTAAGTTCCAACTCAATTATTTCTTTGATTTTCCCTACATCAATTACCATCATAATTTCCTTCTCCTTGTTCTTTTTCGAGAAAAAAATGTCAACAGGAAGTTCACCAATAAAGAGAAAATGTTGCACAATAGAATCAAATATATGGCTAAAGTCCAAGAGAGAGCAAACAAAAACCATGAGATGAAACTTAGAAAACAAAAGGAAAAAAGGGAACCCATTTATTTTGCAAAGAAATGCATCATTTAGTCAAGTAAGTTTTATGTTTTAGGCATGCAAGATTAAGCATATTCTTGTCCTAACAACATTCATAAGGAGGCCCCCAAAACAATTATTTCTATTCCAATTTTGTTTTCCAAAATATCGGTAAATGGTAAATACTCAAGTTTGTGCACATTCTCATGGTTAGGGATGACAATTTGGCCCGAACGCCCAAAAAATCCAGCCTGAAAAAAAGGACTTGGCTCTTAATTTATAGCTTCATTCCAAGTGGGGCTTGGGCTTGGACACTAACATCATGCCTGATTAAATTCAGGCAGGGCTTGATCGCTTATGTGCTTAGGCCTGAAGCCTAGCCAAAATCTTGACACATGTACACATGTTTTTGTGGTTCAATTTTCTTCCAAGATAAAATCTCACTCTCTCCTTTTTGTCAAGTTGCCACCATCTAGGTAACAACTTCATCTCTCTCTTTCAATTTATCATCTCTTTCTTCTTATTTTTTTCTATTTTCTCTTCTTTTGTTTTTCCTACTTTGCCTTTTTCTTTTTTCCATTTTCGATTTTTTATTTTTATTTTTTGTCTTCCTTTTTCTTTGTTTGTTTTGGGTTTTTTATTTTATAATTTCATCTTATTTTTGTACTATTTTTTTTTTGTTTTATATTCTTTCTTTCATCTTTCTATATTTTATGTTTTTATTTTATCTTTCTTCCCTTATATTTTTATATTATTTTCCTTCTTTTATTTTATATGTTCTTTCCTTTGTTTTATCATCATGTTCTTGTCTTGTTGTACCTGTTAGATTTTCTTTTTTCTTTAAGCCCTCTTTTCTATTTTTTATTTTCTCCTGATTTTCTCATCAGGCTGTTGGGTTTTGTGAGGATCAGGCTTGAGCATCTATTCCAAGCCTTGCATGGGCTTGCTTTCTCATTTTATGAATCAGGCTCAGGCTTGGCGCATCACAAGCCTGGCCCGACCGGACATGCTGCCATCCCTAATTATGGTTATAATCCTAGACTATTGACAAACTTCATTCTATAAAATTCAACTCATTCCAATCACTATATTGGACCTAGTATTTCAAAGATATGCAAATAAAAGGTAATTTACATCACAAGTAGATGGTTATGTTGTTAATTATATTCATGGGTATGAGCCAATAGCCCAATAGTATACTTAACAAAGTCATAGATACTTACGTGTTGTTATTAAACATTAATAAATTAGTAATCGTAATCAGTAAATAAAATGAGTATTTTTACCCACGAAAAACAATTGAAAGTATTTTGCATATTTGGTATTACCTATTTCAATCATTCAATACCATGTCAAATGTTGTGGAGTTTCCATAATGTTGTCACAATGATCATCATCATCAATGTGTCACAGTGGTAGTGTTGCACTCTCTCTCTCTGATAAAAAGGGGGTTGTGTTGCACATATCCTTTCTTTTGCACATGTCTTGTGACAAGTATTATAAAATCATTGAAGTATAGTTTATGAAGTGTCACAAATATCAAGGTATCCAGCATGGATATGGGTCTCCAACATAAAATGTTGAGCGTATATGAGTGTTTTGTGCATCTTACTCTCAAAAAAATAAGAGGCTGTCTGTTTTCTTTCTGCAAAGCAAGACATGGGCCCATGGGTGATAATGAGTCAAGATTTGTAGATGATTTATGTGAATCAAGGGTGTAGGACCTCATGATGGAAGTAGGACTAACTAAAACATGAGCCACTATTACAATAAATTCCATGTGTTGGTCAGGAACCTGCTTTAGGAAGTGGGAGTTCTGAATTTGAATCCCATCCCACCCCAAAGGGACACTCCCCGTAGTTTTACCCGGTTTGTGTGGGTTGGGAGGCTTGCACACACCCCGAGGACTAGTTAGGTGCTCTGAGAGGCTATGGACACCTCGGTTCTTAAAAAAAAAAAAGTGGTTTAATTTTAATTTCTTATTTTCAGGACGGTGTTATTCTTGGGGCAGATACGAGAGCCACTGAAGGACCTATAGTTTGTGACAAAAACTGTGAAAAGATTCATTATATGGCACCAAACATTTATTGCTGTGGAGCAGGAACAGCTGCTGATACAGAGGCAGTAACAGGTACATTTAATCATTTATATCACTATGCTTGGTATACTGCATGATAATGTTGTAAGCTACAGCTAGGTTACTGCAGGAATACAAAGTCATTCTCAATGTTCACTACCAATTATCCTTTTCCCCTCGGGGGTTATTTGTGTTTTTCATATCTTGCATTTTAATCTGCATTTCTTTCTTCAGATATGGTCAGCTCCCAGCTGCAGTTACACCGTTATGCAACCGGTCGAGAATCAAGGGTCATTACTGCCCTTACCCTTCTTAAGTCTCACCTTTTCAGGTAAATGTATCTTTCTTATGTATGAGCTTTGTATTGTGAAAGTTATGATTTTTTTAAGCTTATTCAAATTTAGCTTTGGACAGCTATCAAGGTCATGTCAGTGCTGCTTTGGTCCTTGGTGGTGTTGATGTTACTGGTCCACATTTGCATACTGTGAGTATATTTCTGCTTATATAGCCAATTATTGATTTGGAAAAATTTCTGTTTGTAAAATGTGTCTGCTTTGGTGATTCAATTAATTATTATTGTGCAGATCTACCCTCATGGTTCAACTGACACACTACCATTTGCAACAATGGGCTCTGGTTCTCTTGCAGCAATGGCTGTCTTTGAATCGAAGTACAGGGAGGACTTGTCCGTAAGTTTGTTTGCTATAGTAGACTTTACTCTCTAGAATGTTGGCTGTTGTTAGGTTGTGGAATCGTCAATAGTTTTGTTCCATTGTAGTTCAATGCCATGATCACTGTGACCATGGTTTTAAAGCATGGTCATTGCATGATGGTTTAACCTATTACAACATATGAAGTCCTTGGTTATTACTGCTTTTTATGGTCCAATATTATTTTTTTTGAAACATTAACAACTTTTGATTCCATAAATAAGAGAGCAGTACAAAAGGAGGACCTAAATATAGGAGAACTATACTCGGAATCGAAAAGAGAACAATAAACATAAATACAAGAGAAAACAAGAGAAAAATACAAGATACATCCAGAACCATCCCACACCAAATACAAATGGGACCCAAACCCCTAGCTTTCAAAGCTAGCCAGAGGAAAGAATTCCAAAGCCGGCGCTTGTAAGTGAACACCAGCTTTTGCTAAGAAGTCTGCAATACAGTTTGCTGAACATGGTGTATGAGTGAAAGTGATACCACCCATTCTGCACAATCTCCAAATGTCCCTTGCAACACAAACCAACCTCCACGGGGGGAATTTCCTATTGCTGGCCTAAGAGATGGCATTAGTTGAGTCACTTTCGATAATGAGATTTCCCCTCCTAAATCTAAACCAGACCTGAATTGCTCTCCTAATTGCTCTCAGTTCAGCCTCATTTGATTCTATTGATCCAACTGATTCGGAAAAAACTGCCAACATTCTACCCCTATCATCATGAAGCGCTCCACCAATTCTTGCCGTCCACATTGAACTTACGAGATCCAAGTGGAGGCGCAACCCACTTGACCAAACAGTATATAAGCTATTATATAACAGTTTTGGCCCTGGTTTTTACAGGTTCTGAAACTGTACATGAGCTGGGATTCAAAAAAATATTGCAACACTTATTTGTTCTTTTATTGTTGGGTTTGATGCATGGAGGCTTGTGTTTGATTACAGTGTGCTTACTTCCGAGTGTATTGAGCACATCTTGTACTCTCTTTTCATTTCTAATTATCTGTCACCATTTTTAATTAAAAAATATGTTCACTTTTTACATAGAAAGGTGCTGGCACATGATGATGGAGATGAGAGCTTGATGACGAGAAATCCTGCACACTTCCTAGAGTCCTAAATTTAAATGGAATTTTAGATCCGAATTCTTCAATTCGAATCAAGGACTTCAATGGTAGAAACCCCGAGATTCCCAACTTCTCTCTTCCACTTAAGAAGGAGAAAGATGGCTCTAATTTCACTAGGATAATTTTGATGAACAAATTTCACCATTTCTTTTTGAAGTTAGGTGTTCAGACTTCAGAGTATTCAATTAGAATGTGGAATTGTTATTCCGAATGCACTGTTAAATGCAATTAATTGATTCTTCAAGATTAACTACAATCTGAGAAACCAGTGCATGCATGAAATCAAATCCGGAATAAATTCAAATTGAAAATTCTATGAACCTTCTATGAATCTGGCCCATATGGTCATCACATAGCCTTCTTCAAGACCTTTTGGGATATCGTCAAGCTAGACATCGTTTCTTCATTTAGGAATTCCACCATAGAGGGTGTCTTTCTAAGTAGCTTGGTGAAACCTTTCTTGTCCTTGTTCCAAAGAAGGATGGTGCCTCTTCATTTAAGGATTTTACACCAATCAATATCCTAGGAAGTCCATACAAGATTTTCCAAAGTCTTTGCTAACAGATTGAAGGCTTTCCTTTTGAACCTGATATCTCCATTTCAATCTGCTAGAATTGATGGATGGCAAATCATGGATGCCGTTTTCACTGCCCATGAGTACATTGATTCCCAACATAAGTCTAGTCGGAAGGCATCATTTATAAGCTTGACTTGGATTGGAGTTTCCTGCATTTTGTCCTCTCAAGCATAGGTTTCAACAAGAAAGGGTGTCTTTAGATTACTCAGTGTATATCTTCTTCTCGCTTCTCAGTGCTCATTAATGGATCATCTAAAGGCTTTTTAAGAGCTCTCGTGGACTTTGGCAGTGGGACCCTCTCTCTCCTACACTCTTTATCATGGTACCAGAGGCTCCAAGTCTTCTTTTTTGAAAGCATTTGTTTTTTCTATGGTCTGAAGCTTCAGAATAAGCAACACATCCTCAGAGTTTCACCACCTCTAGTTTGTGGACAATACCGTTATTTTTTGTGACGCAAGCAAGAATCAATCAGGAATCTACATTGCTTCTTAGATGGTTTAAGTTGTCATCCTCTCTTTGCATCAGCTACCTAAAGAATGGAATCTTTGGCATCAGCCTGGAAGGGTTTTTGGGATGTGTATCATCTGCTCTCCCCTCTACTTATCTGGGCCTTCCTTTGTTACCGGTTCTCCTAGCTATTCTCTGTTGTAGCCCATAATTCACAAATTCAGTAAGCGCCTTGCTTCATGGAGGGGAAATATTTGTCTTACAATGGTAGAATACACTGTTGAAGTCGGTCATTTTTGCATTGCTAATCTATTTCCTGTCAGCTTTTGAGTGCCCAAATAAGGTTATTTGCTCCTTGGAGAAAATTAAGGAGGACTTCCTTTAGGGCGATCAGGAGGAGAAGAAGAAAGATCACCTTGTTAGTTGGCAGCAAGTTTGTGTCTCTATTGATGCTGGTGTTTTGGAGTGACCTATAAGGAAATCAATATTTCTCTCTTCTCTAAATGGTTATGGAGGATCGGTTTCAATGAAGAGGCTCTCCTTGGAAGTCTTTGCTCATCTCTAAGTATAGTTTGGGGAACTTTGGTTGGGATATCAATCCTGCTCTTCGTCGGGCCTCAGGAATGTAGCGAGCCATTTATGCTTGTATTGACAATAAGCAAGGAATTCAGTTTAAGATGAGGTGTGGTGACAGAATCTAAGTTTGGACTGATATGTGGAGCAACACCACCCCACTTGCCTCCCCTTTCCCCTCCTTTCGCCTATCTCTCTCTCCTTTTGGCCTCATCTCAGACTTCTACTTTGTTGTTGGTGATCAGGTTGTGTGAGATATCCTTTTCTGTCGGAATGTGATTTGACACTGAATTGAATGATTTCTCGAATATCCTTTTGACTCTAAGCTCGACACATCCCAGTTTTGGAGGAGGATTCCTTGCTTTGGTGGCCAGACCCTTCCGGTTCTTTTCGGTTGTCCTTTTATGTTCGGAATGATCAGAGTGATTCTCGTCCTTTGTTGAACTCTGCCATCTGGTCCTCCAAAGCTCTGCCTTAGGCAATTAGCTTTCTTTGGACAACGGGTTTGGGGAAAATATTCAACAAGACAATTTGGGCAAGAGAGGAAGAATGCTGGTAAGTGCTTGACCCTTTTGCCTTCAAGCCTCTGAGGATGTGGATCACCTTCTTATGTATTGCTCTATCCTAGATTGGTTCGGTGTGCAGCGGAATATGCCGCCTTCCTGGATTGGTTCAATGTGCTTGGGAGGTTGTTAATGTCCTCCCCCAAATGCTCTTTTTTGTGGCACCTTGCTCTTTTTGCCACATGTTGGAGTCTATTGGGAACGTAACAGTAGAGTGTTTAGAAACACTAGGGAAATGCCCCAAGCCCCCAGCTGTCAAATTTTCGCTAAATGTGCATCTTGGGCCTCGTCACCGGAAGATTTCTATAATATTCCTATATCTGAAATCTACAAGCCTGGAAAGTGTGTATTAGATTGTCTTAGCCTCTTAGGTTTCAACTGTTTTTTTTTTTTTTTTTTCTCTTGTTGTTTGAGGATTTTTTGGTGTACTGGGTTGTAAGGCTGTTCTTATCTTCTTCTTTTTCCCCTTTTTCGATGTCCTTTGTACTTGCAACGCTTGTGCTTTTCTCTGTTAATATAATGGCCATTTCAAAAAAAAAAAAATCCTTATACCCCTTTCACCCCTTATCCTGCCCCATGAATTGAACCCCTATCTAATTTAAACCCATTATGAGTTGATCTCACTTTTAGATTGAAATCCATACAAAACTGTCTCTATTTTTACCATTGATTTTTGGCCCTTGAAAATCATGACTTTTGAAATCCAATGGACTTGATTTTATGAGAAGCATCATCTTGAAATTACCTTTTGAATGAACCCAACCTCACCCCTTGGACCCCACCCAAGTGGGCCCGTAGGTCCACGTGCGCAATTTCCCGGTAGGTCACCTCCAAGAAATGAATGGAAACATGGGACTTCTGACTGCTCTGAGAAGAGGATAAAAATGAGGTCCTGTGATCTAAAGACCCATTATTAGTGCGTCATGGTGGGATCCATTCTTTGGAACAGCACAATCTCTCTTTCCATGTTACTGTATGTTGCAAATGCCTGAACTATCCATTGGTTCCTTTATCTTTCTGTCTGTTCAATTGTTAGAAGAAAATCTGTTACATTTTACTGAAGTTGTGGTGAAAGGAGTAACCAATTGTATCAATAACAGTTAGTGTGATTCTTACTAACATTTTCACATTTTTCTTTTCAGAGAGAGGAAGGCATAAGCCTCGTATCTGAGGCTATTTGCTCTGGTATTTTCAATGATTTGGGAAGTGGAAGCAATGTTGATGTCTGCGTGATAACCAAGGTCTGTATATCATCACCTTATAAGAATTCAAGCAGGCTACCAGCTGCTATATGTTGTTTTTTTTATTGTCAATGACGGTTGTTATCTTATTAAACTAAGGAAAAAATATAGGAAGGGGGAGACATAAGACACAACGATACAAAGCATCCACTGCTCAAACAGAAAATATGATCTGATATTGTTCCAGCGTCCTCTGTAAGCTCATTAGTTTCTCCATTATGCAACCCATTCTTCTGAGATTCATTCCACTGCAATGAATGAGTCACCCTCCATAATCAAAGAAAAGAACTTTCTTCTATATATGCACTAGCAGAAATCCCGTGCAAGCTACATGAGTCTGCAACATAAATAAATAAAATGGAACATAATGTAAATTACAATAAAACAAGTTATATGGTAAGACAAATTACTCATTGATATGTGGAAAAAAGAGAAAGAAATGTTAGAAAAGTTATAGTTGCAAAAGAAATAATTAGTTGTAAACTACTGTTGGTAGTGAAAGAAAAAAATAGAAAATATATAAAAGGTAGTGGAAAAATCATATTAAAAAAAATAATGAACTGCTTTAAAAAGGAAAAATTCAATTCATTGTGAGAAAATTAGTAATAAAAAGCAAGACCAATAAAAAATGAAATAATTAGGGAGATAAAATTTTCAAGTTTTTATTCAACATGTAGACAATCTTTTATTACTCTGAACATAAGAAGAAAATGATTAAATCTAACAGTCAAAGAAACATACTCTTGAAGGAAAAAATAGTGGTACTAACAAAAATATATATATAAAAAAAAAAAAAAAACAAATTTATTATGAAAAATAAATTAATAAAAATGTCAAATAGTAAAATATAAATCCACAGTTTATATATATTTATCAATAAACAAGAAAATAAGTAGGAAATGATAGAAATATCCTGTCGGCAAAAGAAAAATAAGTTCTTGGTAATGAGCAAAAAATAAAGAATCAAAATGGGAAATCAAGAAAAGTTGGTAAAATTTCAATTGGCAAAGGAATGTATTAGTTAAAAGTCTTATTAACAATGAAATGGGTTCTGTGAGGTGTCACCCACGATAAAAGCTTGCTAAGCTTTAAAATGAGTTTTACTGTAAGAAGTAATCCTAATCTAAACAGAATTTAGTAGAAAAGTAGAATTAAAAAAAATCGAACCTAGATGATAGGATACTATTTTGATGGTGATAGATAGTAGTTATGGTGATTGTGATGTTGATATTTTAATATAAATGAGAAAACATGAAGTTGTTGTAAGCTATTGGTAATCATTATTAACTATTTGTAGTTATTCTAATCATTTCTATTTCAGGGCAACAAGGAATACCTGCGCAACCACCAGCTGCCAAATCCTCGCACATATGTCAGTTCAAAAGGCTATTCCTTTGCAAAGGGACAAACTGGTTAGTAATTTTAATCAGATGAAGTTGCTTTCACCAGCAAAGTTTAACAGTTGATCCTTTGCATCATTTGATTGGTTGCAATGCAACATGGTATGGGTGCTCTAATTTGCATAAAAATTCTACATGCCTGCCGTCTACCACTTTGTTTACTCAATCTCAGTAGCTTCAGATTGGAAAACTGTAGTGGGTAAAAGGCTTAGGCATCTTGAAGTGTGGTAAACTGTAGTCTAACTTCAAAAACTCCTGCGTGTCAGCCTGAATCGACTCGATTCAATTGGATTTTGAATAAACTGAGTCAATGTGCTATACAAATTTTCCGGGGAAAAAAGAGTAGGAAAACACTAAATTACTCCACTCAAGTGAATGATAAAACTATTAAAACTCTCATTTGTTGAAGACTCAAGGTTTGGAGACTGGCCCTACAATGCAAATTGGACCCAACATAGTTGGGCGGGATGCATTGTGGACTTGTGATCGAATAGGAGTTTATAATTTGCTAAGCTAGGAGTTGATAATGGCTTCTCAGGGGTTTTCTTCCTTTGACTTTTGAGGATGACCGTTTGATTGCATACGGGACGTAGGGGATGTTTGATAGTAGTTATTGATTTGTATTTTTTATTGTATTTTTTATTATTTTCTCCTTTTCTTGTTTGTCTTTTACTTTTTGTTTTAGGTCTATTGCTTTTAGACCTGTTTTGAGTTCCCACTTCCGATCCATTATCTGGCTGTTAAGATATGCTAGTCACAAACAACTTAGAGTGAAAGAACAACAAATGATATTAGTTCAATCATCATCATCACAGCCATAATTCTATCTATTTGGAATCGGCTTTGATATTAGTTTAATAAACAGTATCTAATTACAAGTCTGATGGTTCTGGTTGCAGAGGTTTTGTCAACAAAGATCACTCCATTGAAGGAGAAAGTTGTAGTGGTAGAAGGAGATGCAATGGAAGAATGATCCTCCCTTTGAAGAAAAGAAAAGAATGCCTTTGACCATTGAACCCATGAGGAATGGGCGTCGTCTTGATCATCCGTGCTTAGTTTCTGTCCTCGTTTGTGCTTTTTCACCATCTTCATAGAGAATTGGAAAGACTGTCTTATGGGTTTTTGTTTTTGAAGTTGAATCGACCTAAGTATATACATTCAATACCAATTGTCTTAATTTTAAACCTGTATTTTCATTTAATGGGGAGCCCCTAACATAGGTTTGGATTTGAAATCTTGGACAATTTTTCCGTTGTGATTGGGGTATGGTGGAAGTAAGCCAACTCCTAGTGTGGTTGGAGATATGCTAGAAACACCTCTGTTTTACCATAATCGACAACCTTGTGTGCACTGGGCTGGGTTTTGGCCCACTGGAGTCTAGACCCAAATTGCAATTAAAGGGTTTGAGATTGATTTCGAGTTTGAAATGTATATGCAGGTGTACTTGGGCTTCTTTGGGTGTAAAATGGAATTCTTTTTATATTATTTTATAAAATATAAATTCGAAGTTACATAAACATTATATTTATATACTACATTAATTAAAAAAAAAAATTTCATAAAATGTGGTTCAAATAAAGGCTTTCAGGCCAAACTTAGGCTTTTACGTACCAGATATAGGGCAACTTAAATTCTAATTCAAGCTGAC